>WFMF01000535.1:0-113263 GCA_011033025.1 Beroe forskalii | reverse complement strand
TCTAATGTAAAGCTGGCAGCTGCTTCACCATAATAAGCCCTGATAATGACGTTATCAACACACCATGTAATACCCTGATAATGACGTCACCAATCCATGACCCTGCAGTTTCAGGGCTACATTGCTGATGAAGTGTTTAAACGCCAATCGGCAGGGTCATTATGTAATGGTGTAATCACTCTAATGTTGGCGGGGTGGGAATTGTGTTTCCTTCCTCCTGCTTCGCTTTCCATTGCCAACTTTCTATAGTTTGAGATAGCAAATATTAAGATTTCCATGAATTATGAATACCTGACAACTGTTTTATGTACCTACATAATAAATGATGCGCGCTGATGAAAGGGCCTCAGTGGCTTTCAACTCACTGTACCTCACTGCACTGCACTACACTTCACTGCACTTCACTGTACCACACTGCACTGCACTGTACCTCACTACAGTGCACTACACAGTGCTGACTGCACTACACTGTCTCACTGTGCCTCACTGTACCTCACTGCACTACACTTCACAGTGCACTGTACCTCACTACACTACACTGCACTTCACACTGCACTGTACCTCACTGTGCCTCACTGCACTTCACACTGTACTGTGCCTCACTGCACAGTACAGTATTTGTCTCTGGAGCTTTGACTCATGTGTACAACAAATGCCAGCTGAAAGCCGTGATAATGATGTCATCAACACACCATTATAAGCCCTGATAATGACGTCATCAACACACCATTATAAGCCCTGATAATGACGTCATCAACACACCATTATAAGCCCTGATAATGACGTCATCAACACACCATTATAAGCCGTGATAATGATGTCATCAACACACCACTCTAACCCCTGATAATGACGTCATGTGTGCAAGTGCCATCTGAAAGCTACACTACACTGTACCATCTGCTTGCTGTTCGCATGTACTCATGTACCCGCATTTAAACAACTGCTCCAACACTTCCACGCTAAGCAGTAATTAAAATAGAAAACGTAAAATAATTTTATTAATTCTAATGGCTCTTTTTCACGCAGGTATATCTCCACCTTAGACATTTGATGGCTATCATTTGCAGTTACTCCTGTTGTTATTTCTTCATTACTGCACGTGGTGTAATGTTCAGTGCGAACAAATGCCTCTCATTAGCCCTTTGTGTTCTGAATTGCATTGTCTTAATGCCTTCTTACGGACCAGTGCATATTCTAAAGCTGAATAAGTGAACGGCCACTGTAACTTTACAACTTACACTTTGCTGCTCACTTTTCTGCTCACTCTGCTGCTCACAGTGGTTTAGGGCATAAGGGAGACTTTTGCAACATAGGCTGCTGAAGGGTTTAGTAACGAGTAAAAATTGCTAACCGGGACATAACACACGAGGGCCGAAGGCCCGAGTTTGTTATATCGCATTAAGAACCGAGGCCGAAGGCCGAGGTTTTTATTGCAGAGGTTTGCACTTTTTACGAGTTATTAAACTGAATTATGCAACTTCTAAGGAGGTTTACGCAGTGCTCCTTTATACCCATTATGCACGCTAAAACAGTTACAGTTTTGAAAAAGTGTAACTACAGTGCCAAAAAAGTGGAACTACAGTTGATAATAAAACCATTTTGGCATTGTTCCCCAGTGTTTTTCAAAACGTGACCTTACTATAGCGGGGAGAGGTGTTAAAATGAACACTGGGGTGACAGACCGCAGATTTCACACTGAAAGATACAGTAGCTGCTCTTATCACAATAGCTCAAATATTATATAGACAAGCCAATAACACTACATATTCTCATATTCTTGCTTGATTATGCATAATTACGTAATATATGCCTACATGTATTGTCGTTGCATAATTCGGTTTTGTAACTCGCAAAAACTGCAAACCTTCCATTAAAACCTCGGCCTTCGGCCTCGGTCTTAATGTGTTATTATGCCCTCGCGCTTCGCGCTCGGTGCATAATATCGCGGTTTGCAACTTTTGCTAGTTACAAAACCTCTCATTATGCACCGTAATTACTCGTTAAAAAGGGGATAATTTCAAACACAAGGAAATGTTTTAATTTATGATATGAAGGTACAATTGGGTTCACTGTGCGAAATAAATTATTACGCACACCATAATAAATTATTATGACCTACAGTGCGTAATAAATCCTGATTTTGGCACTTCAGTGCGTAATAATTTATTGCGCACGGTACTCTGGTGCCTATAGGGTTTTTGAATACATAGCAAAAACATGCCTGGAAGGTGCATAATTTTGTTTTGTGCTCATTCATAAAACATCACAAAATGAATATTTGCTCCAAGTTGACCTGTGAGCAGGGGCTAAAAATGTCAATAGGCAAGTGTAACAGTTCCTTTGGCACGAATAAACCTGAAGAATGACAGTGTGAGATTGTTTATGATGCCGCAATGTATACCTAATATATTGCATATTGTATAGGCAGTGTTTACTTTATAGGAATCCTGATTGTATCTTACCGCACCCTCCCTTATCTGCCCTAGATTAGGAAAGAGTAGAAAGGGCGACCCATTACAAGGGTGATTACAGGTGTCTGTTGGGGACTAAAGAGTTAACTGTCATTTAACCTTCCTTTTTGAAGGAAACCTGAACAGTGCCGTTCGTTAGGTGCCTCCCTTTTCCAATGTTCACTGTGTCTCTTATGAGTTATGGTGAATTGATGACGTCATTGTCAGGGCTTATAACAGAGATGATGAAATGTGTTTTCGAAGGCAGCTGGCAGCTCGTATCGTTATATATTCTGATAGGAATTCTGGTGTATTCTGTTAGCAGTACTCTACACTGTATTCTGTTAGCTGTATTCTACACTGTGTCACATTAACACTCAGCATTGTAAAGTGCTTTCCCTTCTTTGCTTTACACTCCTTCCACACTTCTCTTGTTCTTCCTGGATAGTGCTTAATACTTACTTTTACTGTTCTGTTTACTGTGTTATCATTCTGTGCAGTGCTAACTGTTCAGTTTATTGCCAGTTTATTGCCAGGACCGCCTTTAGGATTTCAGGAGCTGGCAAGAACCGTGTTTCTGCTCCTCACTGTTCCTTATAATTTGTAGAATCATCCACTGTCTATCAGGAGAGTTGTATTCCAATCTATCCCTCGTTATGATCCCATCTTACATAGGTGATGGTAACCATGGTAACTATGGTGTGATGGGTGACCAGGGTAACGGGTTGGGGCTGGCAACTGTTGAAGAGCCTACGAGCGCAGGGCGCGTTCCTGCAGCGAACTGTAACATAAACGCTGATGAGCTTACTGTGGATGTGAGTATGCGATGTGAAACATCTCACAACACTATTAGTACCACCAATTTCTCTGACACCAGTTTCTCTGACACCAGTTTAATCTGATACCACTCACTTCTCTGACACTTTTTATCACTCTGAAACCACATCACCTTGACACCACTCCACCCTGAAACCTCTCCACTCTAACACCACTCCTTCCTGACACCACTCCACTCTGACACCCTCCACTCTAGTCTGACACCACTCTGCTCTGACACAACTCCACTCTGACACCACTCCACTCTGACACAACTCTATCCTGACACCATGACCACTCCACTCTGACGCCAACTCCACTCTGGCACCACTCCTCTATCCTGACCACTCCATCCTGACACAACTCTATCCTGACACCACTCCACTCTAACACAACTCCGCCCTGACACCACTCCACTCTGACCCAACTCCACTCTGACACCACTCCACTCTGACACCACTCCTCTAGTCCTCTCTGAAGTCTCTGACACCACTCCACTCTGACACAACTCCAATCTGACACCACTCAGCCCTGACACCAATCCACTCTGACACCACTCCACTCTGACACCACTCCACTCTGACACAACTCTCTCTGACACCACTCCACTCTGACACAACTCCACTCTGGCACCACTCCTCTCTGACACTCTTCCACTCTGACACCACTCCACCCTGACACCACTCCACTCTGACACCACTCCACCCTGACACCACGTCACCACTCCACTCCGATACCAATCCACTCTGACACAACTCCATCCTGACACCACTCCACTCTGACACCACTCCTCCCTGACACCACTCCACTCTGACACAACTCCACCCTGACACCACTCCACCCTGACACCACTCCACCCTGACACCACTCCACTCTGACACAACTCTATCCTGACACCACTCCACCCTGACACCACTCCACTCTGACACCACTTCTCTCTGACACCCCTCCACTCTGACACCACTCCACCTTGACACCACTCTACTCTGACACCACTCCACTCTGTAACCACTCCTCTCTGACACAACTCTATCCTGACACCACTCCACTCTGATACCACTCCACTCTGACACCACTCCTCTCTGACACCACTCCACTCTGACACAACTCCAGTACTCCACCCTGACACCCCTCTCTGACACCACTCCACTCTGACACAACTCCACTCTGACACCACTCCACTCTGACAGCACCTCTCGACAGGTGAAGGATCTAATAAACATCGGTAACTTCGAGAATGCTCGGAAAGTGAAGCCAGTAAAACATCAGAAGGAGCCGAGCTATGTGTTCCTCATGCCGTACTGCCAGGTGGCCTGCGTGGTAGCCACCATCCTGGCCGTGGTGTTCCTGGTGCTCGGGTACCACGCCAAGTCAGAGAAGAAGTCGGACAACTTCAAGTACGTGGGCTTTGCGATGGTGGTGGTCGCCGTGGGCGCCTTTATCGCCGTGATTTACATTAACTCAGTGAGCAGCAGTAACCTTATCGACACCATGCGGAGTTTCAGGAGGTCACGGGCTGCGAACCCCCAAATAGCGAAGCAGCTGGCGAGGAAAGCCTCAGACGAGAGCGATCAAGCTGTTTAGTGGTTTAAATTCCTTGGTTAATATTGTAAAGGAGCAACAGAATATCTGGGGGAGTCATGGAGTGTCAGGAAGTTACTCAGAGTTAGATGACTTCAAAAGATGCGATCACAGATTGGAAACTGTTTAGAATATCATTATTTTATCATTTCACGTTGGACATTGATAGATGAGATAGCTCCAAGAGCTGTATTGTATGGTTTATTCTTCAAATAGTAGTGAAATGATGGTGAAGAAGGACTTTGGAGCGCACAAAGAGTCGGTTTTGCATCGAGCTTTCGATATTATTTCGCAAAAACCTTGGTTGCTTAAACCATCCCAATCTGACCTTATTTTTGTTTATTTTATCAATTCCTCATTCTAAGAATAGTAAAATATTAGCAGTTACTACTGGTAAAATGTTCATTGCAGGAACAGTTATGTGGATTTTATTTTATTCACCCCTTTTAACTTGAACTTGAAGTCTATACAGAGTTATTTTAAATAACCAATTTAAAGCATAACTTTTAAGAATTACTATTAAATGCATTTGATTGATATTAACAATGATTTGGCACTATTATATCATTGCATTTATTAGAACTTTTGTCTAAAACTGACAATAGCAACTGACATTAACTACCCAATGCAAGAATCTAATTTCAATCATGAAACAGGCAAAGTAGAAGGTGAAATATAAATTCAAAGAAAGAGGAAATTTCGTCTCTGATTAACGAATGAAAATCCACTTCAATTCACTTATTTAGCACTGATATCAATTGACCCTTGTCCTCTTGATTCACCAGTCTATTTGATTAAGTAGAATGGGGCGTTGGCTTTCGTCCAAGGGCATCCCAGTCTGACTCCTTCAACCAGCATCTGGAAAGAGATTTGTTTTAGAGATTGTTAACAATGCACGTAATCAACGATAAAACTGTAACGGTGACAGTTCGAACTGCAGTTTTGTTTGCGCGGCGTATGTTTGCGCGGCGTACAGACTGCCACTTACACAAAGCTGCCACTGATTTTTTCTGCTCCCCATGCCTCCAACGCTTTGCCTCTAATTCCAAATGCAACCATTTTCGGTGTGGGACAGTTCATGTCGTTGTATTGAAATCCCTCTCCACACTGAATTGTAAAACCCCCTTATCTCTAAATTATAGCTTACATCTCTGGGTGATGGGCACTTCATGTCGATGTCCCACCGATCGAATGTAATCCCAGCATTGTCCTTCAGCTGAGCCATCATGGCGCGCATGCACGAACACTCTGTGGAACATGTCAATGATGGCATTCCAAATAGTATGCGTTGTAACTTATTATTTACTAGAGAAATCTTTGGCATTGTTTGGCTTCATTCATGCCAAAGGGATTGGACCAGAATTTAGCAATCTTAAAATCCTTCCTTTCGGTTTACCAAACAATATGATCACAGCGGAATTTGCTGGTATTCGCATATTTCGAATATTTGACTTTGAGAGTCGCGATTTACCCATGAATTTATTAGACGACTCTCTGTCGAAGGCAGCATCGTTGATAAAGCCGTCCAACCACACGTCGTTGGAGTCGAAAACGTTGTTCAAAGTCTCTTTGATCCTGAGTGAAGTGGTGTCGGCGTAAATAATTTGTGAGAGTGAAGAATTGGTGTCAGTGTTAATATCTGGTGTCAGAGTAACATGATGGTGTCAGATTCGCAGTGTTAAGTGGTTTCACACATCAAATGGGAACAGCTCTGTTGTCAATGAGTTAAGTATGGTAGATGCTGTTGTCACTGAGTTAAGTAGGGTAGATACTGTTGTCACTGAGTTAAGTAGGGTAGATACTGTTGTCACTGAGTTAAGTAGGGTAGATACTGTTGTCACTGAGTTAAGTAGGGTAGATACTGTTGTCACTTAGTTATGTAGGGTAGATATTGTTGTCACTGAGTTAATTAGGGTAGATACTGTTGTCACTGAGTTAAGTAGGGTAGATACTGTTGTCACTGAGTTTAAAGTAGGGTAGATACTGTTGTCACTGAGTTAAGTAGGGTTGTGACTCACTTCATGCTGTTCTCGACCTCGTTACTCTGTGTTACGCTGTTTTGTCCACATCCCCCTTCTGTAAATTAGGGATTAGAATCAGGAATAACAATTATCAATGAAGAATTAGAATGTTAATATTAAGCCAAGCCATGACATTGACTAAAGTCTTCATAGGAAGATAGAAGGTAGTTTTCACTGATATCACGGCATTTATAGCATGGTAACCCTGGTAACCTGATGGTTACCATGGTAACAACTCACTGTGTGCAGTCACTGCCCAGGTATCTACAAACGACAGTCCCAGCATGTTAGTGAAGAGGTAGTGTTGGAGGTCATTACCCGTGTTTCCTGGAACAAACTACTTTGAGACATGAAATAGATAACAATCCAATGTCTTATCTATCGAGGTGTATGGGTATACTACAAACATAACAAAATACTGAATATCGATTTCCTAATTCAAAGATTGACATAAGGGCTAAGTCAGCACTTTCCATACTGATTGTCTCAATAAAATGATTGTTAGTAGCATTTCATACAGTTACCTATCATAAGTACCTATCATAAGTACATATCCTGTAAAATGACTGAGTTATAAACTAACCGTCGTTATCGGAGCACACTCCGCAAGACCGGGTTCCCTCGGGAACGGTGATTTGTGCGAAAGAAAGGCCGTCCCAGAAGACCTTGACACCACTTTCTCCGAGGTCTGACACCAGGTAGATGCCGTCAAACGTTATCTTAGTTCCTGGAACATCAGTGTTATGTACAATGTGATGTATTGTACTTTGTGTAATGTACTTTGTACATGGTACCTTGTAATTCATGAATTATACAATGTATTGTACTTTATGTAATGTATTGTACATTGTAATTGTACATTATACATTGATTTGTATATTGTACATTGAATTATTTTCATTGCTGTTTCAGGTTGTGTGTTCTGTTCCCGTGTATCATGTGTGCTTTTGTAATAGCTTGTTGTTTTAGTTTCATATCGAATTTACTTTTCAATTATTGTTTCAGTTTATTTATTGCCTTAATTATATCAATTACGTCCATACTCCCTCTTAGAGTTTTAGATTTTCTTTCGTATCTTTCTCCCAATGCTTCCAAATGTTTCCACTATTCATTTTACAGTGCAAATTAATAATAATATTGTAAACTAGGATTAACAAAGGTTTGCCTCCCCCCCCCCCCCTTGGGGGTATGAAGCTAACAAATAGGTCTACCTCCTATGTAAAGTTCTGCTCCCTCAGCCACGCCTTTCATTACTCCAGAGTCGTTTATTCCAAAGCCTCGCTTAACTTCGAACATCTTCAAGTTGTTGCCTGGGCCTACAGGGAAATAATATTTGGTAATTCCTTAATTTACTGTTCTAGAAAATGACAGGTCAGTGATTACTTATGATTTCAACTCATTTCGTAACATTCTATAACCTCCCCCCGGGGGGGATAAAATTCTATGGAAGTTGATACATGTTACCCCCAGCTTGTTGAAAACCTACCTGCTCTGTTGAGCACGCTGATCGCCAGCACGTAGGTGCACTGCCCTTGGTAAGAGACTCAGACCTCCCGTAAATATACCAGTTGATGGGTTCAAAAAACAAAGTAGGTTTGGGGTTTAATGGGTTTGGGGAATGAAAGGGGGCTCCTGGGGATTTGGTTCAAAAAGTGGGTTGAAAAGGGAGATTTGGGGTTCAATGGGTTCAAAAGTGGGAGATGATATGGAGGATTCTCAAGTTATTTAAGTTACAGTAAGCCGTGATGATAAATTGTAAAATCATTTCGCTGATCATTTCGGTGTATTTTTCAGTAATTTTACCGTCGAATGTCCTGACGTGGGGATCTCCGTAGACAGAACACACTTTGTCATCAGTAGTGAAGTCTGTTACCTTGGTAACCACGTTATATGCCTTGTACACTGCGCTGTGTTGGGGACACCTGGATATCTGGGCTGTGTACCTCCCAGCTTCTGATACTGTGATAGATCTTACACCCTGAAATAGGTTGTCATGGTAACCCTCTACCAGCTTCCGATACTGTGATAGATCTAACACCCTGAAATAGGTTGTCATGGTAACCCTCTACCAGCTTCTGATACTGTGATAGATCTTACACCCTGAAATAGGTTGTCATGGTAACCCTCTACCAGCTTCTGATACTGTGATAGATCTTACACCCTGAAATAGGTTGTCATGGTAACCTCTACCAGCTTCTGATACTGTGATAGATCTTACACCCTGAAATAGGTTGTCATGGTAACCCTCTACCAGCTTCTGATACTGTGATAGATCTTACACCCTGAAATAGGTTGTCATGGTAACCCTCTACCAGCTTCTGATACTGTGATAGATCTTACACCCTGAAATAGGTTGTCATGGTAACCCTCGCTTCTGATACTGTGATAGATCTTACACCCTGAAATAGGTTGTCATGGTAACCCTCCTACCAGCTTCTGATACAGTGATAGATCTAACACCCCTGAAATAGGGTTGTCATGGTAACCTCTACCAGCTTCTGATATAGATCTTACACCCTGAAATAGGTTGTCATGGTAACCCTCTACCAGCTTCTGATACTGTGATAGATCTTACACCCTGAAATAGGTTGTCATGGTAACCCTCTACCAGCTTCTGATACTGTGATAGATCTTACACCCTGAAATAGGTTGTCATGGTAACCCTCATGGTAACCCAGCTTCTGATACTGTGATAGATCTTACACCCTGAAATAGGTTGTCATGGTAACCCTCTACCAGCTTCTGATACTGTGATAGATCTTACACCCTGAAATAGGTTGTCATGGTAACCCTCTACCAGCTTCTGATACTGTGATAGATCTTACACCCTGAAATAGGTTGTCATGGTAACCCTCTACCAGCTTCTGATACTGTGATAGATCTTACACCCTGAAATAGGTTGTCATGGTAACCCTCTACCAGCTTCTGATACTGTGATAGATCTTACACCCTGAAATAGGTTGTCATGGTAACCCTCTACCAGCTTCTGATACTGTGAAATAGGTTGTCATGGTAACCCTCTTCCAGCTTCTGATACTGTGATAGATCTTACACCCTGAAATAGGTTGTCATGGTAACCCTCTACCAGCTTCTGTTACTGTGATAGATCTTACACCCTGGTAAGGTTACGGTGACAGTTCGAACTGTAATGTGCGCGTCTTTTGTCATTTGTGTGCGCGTCTTTTGTGTGTGTGTCTTTTGTGTGCGCGTCTTTTGTGTGCGCGTCTTTTGCGCGAGGTGTTATTCATATGTCAATGTGCCGCGCACACAAAAGACGCGTAAAGTTCGAACTGTCCCTGTTGCACACAGATAAAAGGCTGGTAAGCTTAATACTGGAATAACTCACAGTGTCCAGCGCCACTCGGCCATGTGTCCGTCCTGCTTTGTACCACTGTACGTTCAGAGTGCTGTCTGTTATCTCACTGTCCAGCGTGGCAACCTCAACTCCTTCTTCACTGAAACAGGAACATGGTTACCATGACAACGAATAATATCTTAGCAACCCTTAGCATATATTCTAGCAACCCATAGCCTGGTAACCTATATCCTAGCAACCCATAGCATAATATACCCTAGCAACCAATAAAATATCCTTGCAACCCATACCCTAGCAACCAATATCCTAACAACCTTTATACTTGCAACCCGAAGCAGCCCTTAGAAACTTACATAAGCTGTGAGCTCCTCTCGAACTCTCCGGTGAAAACAGGAACAGGTACATCAACAGAAACTGAATGGTATCCTGCAGCACTGCAGACCCAGGTTGGGTCGTCACAAGACAGCGTGGCTTTATAAGTTGCACTGGCTTCCTGGAATGTGCTGTTTTAGTTTTAAAATAACAAATTTTAAATAACAAATCTGACACTTTTCTGCAGTGTCATTCAACTTCAAGGGTGTTATTCAAAAGTTGCAGTGTATTATAAGTCGCCTCCTCTTCTACTTACTACGGTAGTCGCACCATCATTTGAAAAGTACGCAGTTGCTATCTCAGCTCCTGTTTCGTCATCGACACAGGTTAGTTCAGCAGACATTGATCCGGATACATAAACCTCTATTCTAGCTGCAGTTTTCGCATTGTTACCAATGGAATGGCAGGAATGGCTGGCCCTCTGCACGACCCGTTGATTTACAATATGGGCCAGACAACGTCTGGCAAGGAATGACATGGTTTATACTTCAAAATGGATTCAAGTCTGGGCGGGAATGATTGGGGTTCTAGAGTCGATCGAACTCACCTATTTTAAGGTAGCACTCGTCAGGGCTGGCAGCTCCTGCATAGCTGAACTTAGCGTCAGGGCAGGGCGTACAGAAGTCAGCCCCTCCCAGACTGTATGTGCTTTCCTCACAGGTCAAACAGGTGTTGTCTTCTCCCCTGTAGGAACCCGCTTCACAGACAACTGCGATGTTCATTCGTTAGTGGGTTAACTAGAAGAGTAGCAGATGCTGGGGTCTCTAGACTTTTGTCAAGTTGCCAACTTTCAACCTCCAGTCGAACCATCTCATCCCGCCTTCATGTCTCAAGCAGCATTCAAACCTTCACAGACAACTATGCAAGGTTCTCCCTGGCACTCCGCAGTTTCGGTGTCTTCCCCTGCGCAAGCATCTCCCCCGTGAGCCGGGGCCGGGTTGTCGCACTGCCGCGTTCTGGTGCGGAGCCCCGCCTCGCCGCACTCCGCGGCGCACTCGCTGTACTCCCCCCACTCCCCCCAGTTGCCGGGCACTGCCTCTGCGAACACAGGGTCATTCAAGAGGGAGCTTGTCTGGGAGCCATCTGGCTGTTTAAACTGTAAGGCCTCTAAGAATTAGTGTGTTCACATGATGGACTCTGAGTAGTGTACTTACCGTGGTAGCAGTCGTCCTGAGAGGTGGATCCCGGGGCTGACTTCATTCCCTGAGGGCACTGTGAGCAGGCAGCAGCCCCGGCCCCGCTGTAGGAGTCCGCCGGACACTGCTGACACCCGGACTCAGTCATGTGGTCCCCAGCACCGCACGCAGCTGGGGGAGAGGGGTCAGGGAAACTGGGATCAGTAATTATAGCTCTACCCTAGCTAGGATTGGAACAATCAGCTTATATAAAGATGAACACATTAAACTGAAGGGTTGTCATGGTGGTTACCATGGGAACACATTACCGAAGGAGCAGTCTGATTCGCTGGTGGATCCTTCAGGGGATACCATGCCCACTGGGCAGTTTCTGCAAGATGTGGCATCCTCCAGCGGATTGAAGGTGTTCGGAGGGCAGACTTCGCAAGCATAGTCCTCTGCGAAGTTTCCGGCACCGCAGGGACCTGCGTTGGGATGGTATTGAATAGATACGACAAACGGCGGAGCTTGGATTTCTGCTCTTTCACTTCTGACTCTGTAGTAGTTAGGACACTAGTTTGAGCTTTATCCAGATACATTATGAAACTTGCAGATATTGAGAACAGATGGAACATCATACCTAGAATACAGTCGTAAAAGCTCACTGCTCCTCTGTCAGAGATGAAGCCTTTTGGGCATGGTTTACAGGAGAGAACTCCATCACCACCCTGAACAGAGTTACCATGGTTACTGGTATACCACCCTGACAAGGGTTACCATGGTAACTGGTATACCACCCTGAACATTGTTTCCATGGTGACTAGTATACCACCCTGAACATTGTTACCATGGTTACTGGTGTACCACCCTGAACATTGTTTCCATGGTTGACTGGTATACCACCCTGAGCACAATTACCATGGTGACTGGTCTACCAACATGAAGGGTTACCATGGTTACTGGTATACCACCCCGACCAGAGTTGCCATGGTGACTGGTATGCGTGCCTAAACATGGTTATTGAAGTGAGTCAGTGAGAACTTACCATACTGTAAGTGTTAGCTTCGCAGAAGACGCAGTCTCTTGTGTTAGTGTCATACCGTTTACCAGCCGGACAGAAATCTGAAATATCGTGATGTTACCATGGTGACGAACTATATGTGTTTCTACAGGTTATTACTGGCCATAACTAGTTACAACTGGTCACAATAGGCTACCATTGGTTGCTCAAACCTGTAATAAATGCCCTGAATTTCCAAAATGTTAACTTCCACCCACCTGAGCAAGGTTCTCCCTGGCGCTCCGCAGTTTCGGTGTCCTCCCCTGCGCAAGCATTTCCCCCGTGAGCCGGGGCCGGGTTGTCGCACTGCCGCGTTCTGGTGCGGAGCCCCGCCTCGCCGCACTCCGCTGCGCACTCGCTGTACTCCCCCCACTCCCCCCAGTTGCCGGGCACTGCAATCAGAGGGAACGTTAGGAGTTATAAGACACAAAGGTAAAAAAGTTATAAGACACAAAACTGGTTCGATTCATCCTGAAATTTGGCTTTCTTCTAATACATGCTAGATTTGTGGAGTGTAAAATGAAGGCTTGTCCGCCATGGTCCTCTGTCTCAACCTGCCGTGACAGCTTGGGACGTTCTGACATTATCCAGCACACAGTGTCACGGTGTACATCGTATTCGGTGTACTTACACGCGGTACACAGAACAGTGTACTCGGTGAAGCCGCGGCTTATGAGAGAGATCTCTATTCTTGATTGTTGGAGAAAGGAAGGGGCATCAGCCCTAACCCTAATAAATCATTTACCTCTAATCGGAGGTATCGATTAGTGATAGGATTTCATCATTTGCCCAAACTGTAATATCGTTACAACATTGACATCAATAAAATGATTAATGACATTTCCTTGTGTTTGAAAACAGGGGCGAATGATAACGTGTTTCTTGTTCAACAAATGCCATCCAATTGACTGTCTATTCCAGATCTTGCATCAAAAAATTCTGCAAGTCCTCCTTAATCCCTGCTGCAGAGTGAGCAATATCTCATCAGTAAATATTACACTCTGGTAGAATTTTACATGCCTTATAAGGTATACATGCCTTATAAGGTATACATGCCTTATAAGGTATACATGCCTTATAAGGTATACATGCCTTGAGGTATACATGCCTTATAAGGTATACTCTACCCACCTATGCAAGGTTCTCCCTGGCACTCCGCAGTTTCGGTGTCCTCCCCTGCGCAAGCATTTCCCCCGTGAGCCGGGGCCGGGTTGTCGCACTGCCGCGTTCTGGTGCGGAGCCCCGCCTCGCCGCACTCCGCCGCGCACTCGCTGTACTCCCCCCACTCCCCCCAGTTGCCGGGCACTGCCTCTGCGAATGCAGGGTCATTCAAGAGGGAGCTTGTCTGGGAGCCATCTGGCTTATAAGTTTAAACTGTAGGGTTTCTAAGAATTAGTGTGTTTCACATGATGGACTCTGAGTAGTGTACTTACCGTGGTAGCAGTCGTCCTGAGAGGTGGATCCCGGGGCTGACTTCATTCCCCGAGGGCACTGAGAGCAGGCAGCAGCCCCGGCCCCGCTGTAGGAGTCCGCCGGACACTGCTGACACCCGGACTCAGTCATGTGGTCCCCAGCACTGCACGCAGCTGGGGGAGAGGGGTCAGGGAAACTCAGGAATACTTCTTGTTCTACCCTAGCTAGGATTGGATTAATCAGCTCATATAAAGATGAAGACATTAAACTGAAGGGTTGTCATGGTGGTTACCATGGGAACACATTACCGAAGGAGCAGTCTGATTCGCTGGTGGATCCTTCAGGGGATACCATGCCCACTGGGCAGTTTCTGCAAGATGTGGCATCCTCCAGCGGATTGAAGGTGTTGGGAGGGCAGACTTCGCAAGCATCGTCCTTTGCGAAGTTTCCGGCACCGCAGGGACCTGCGTTGAAAAGATATTTATTAAATTGGTACCTACGACAAATGGCGAAGCTTGGATTTCTGCGCTTGTTTAAATTGTACCAAACTAGTTTCAGCTTTATCCAGAGATAAATTATGAAATTTGCAGATATCGGGGACATCGTACCTAGAACGCAGTCGTCAACGCTCACTGCTCCCTCGTCAGAGATGAAGCCTTTTGGGCATGGTGTGCAGGAGAGCACTCTATCACCACCCTGAACATAGTTACCATGGTTACTGGTACCTATACCAACCTAGCCAGGGTTACCATGGCGACTGGTATAACGCCCTGAACAGAGTTACCATGGTTACTGGTATACCAACCTAGTCAGGGTTACCATTGCGACTGGTATACCACCCTGAACAGAGTTACCATGGTTACTGGTATACCAACCTAGCCAGGGTTACCATGGCGACTAGTATACCACCCTGAACAGAGTTACCATGGTTACTGGTACCTATACCAACCTAGCCAGGGTATCCGTGGCGACTGGTATACAACCCTGACTAGGATTACCATGGTGATTGATATAACACCCCGAAGGGGGCTACCATGGTTACTGCTATACCACCCTGAACAGAGTTACCATGATGATCAAGGTTACCATGGTGAATGTAAGTCAAAGTAAAGTAAAGAGTTAGTGAGTACATACCACGCTGTAAGTGTTAGGTTCGCAGAAGACACAGTCTCTTGTGTTAGTGTCATACCGCGTTCCAGCAGCACAGAATTCTGAAATATCACAACGTTACTATGGTGATGAAATGACTATTAGTGTAACCACAAGTTACTAATATTTACCATTTGTTACCCAAGGTCTCTTCAGGTCTTGGTCACATCCTGGTCACTTCTTGTTACTACTAGACTACAAGTTACCTGTTACTAGAACTTACAGATTATAGTTGCTTACAAATAGTTGATACCAGTTACTACTGGTTACAATAACTGGTTGCTACTAGTTACTACTGGTTACAACAACTGGTTGCTACTAGTTACTCCTAGTTCCTTCTCACCTGTGACCTCCTCGTCTCCTTCCTCCACACAGTCATCAGGGGAAGTGGACCTGGTGCTCAGCGTCGTGTAGCCCTCAGGACACGTCGTGCACACGAAGTCACCTCCCGCTGACCACGAGCCCAGCGCACACGGGGAGCACATGGAGTCAGCGGCTATTCCGATGTAGGTACCAGGGGGACACCCTTCGCCTTCCTCTGCGTTACCAAGGGGATAAGTTACCATGGTTACCATGGTGGTAGTGTTACAAGGGGGATTGATTGTATGGTTATCATGTTGGTAGTGTTACCAGGGCGATTAAATGCATGGTAACCAGAGTGGAAGTGTGTTACCAGGTTGATTATATGCATGGTAACCAAGGTGGTTGGTGGAAGTGAGATAAGAAACTTTAAATAAGCCACGGAAGTTCTACTAATGTGTTACAGTAATTGTTAATGATCTGTTGCCATGGTGATTGCCATGATAACCCAGTTGTTTTTGTCCCTGTTGTCTTACCTTGCACACAGTTGCTTTTGTCTGCGTTAGGCTTCCACCCCTCTCCGCAATCAATGCAGATTTGCTTCCCTGCGATTTAGCCCGGTTATTATGGAATCCTCTCTACATTCTACAATGGAATGCTTTGTTTAATGAGTTATGGTTAAGAGTTGATAGAATGCTTTGTTGGCGAATTAAATGGTTGTCTAAACACGATCATCATTGTCACCAACTTAGCATCATTATCCTATTCTATTTATCTTTTCTTTTAGTTAGCACATTGTCAATGGGCTGACCCGTCAAGGGCAAAATTTAAATGTGCCACATTGAAATTTTGCCCTTGACGGGGTTCGAACGCATGACTCTCGACACTGACAGTCTCCACTGACCCACAACTCAGAAAATAATACAAACCTCCATATTCCATGATTATCTCGTTATCTTTGCATCCATTCCCGAGAACTCCCTGAAAACATGAGTTATTTACTGAGGGTCTTCAAGAAACTGATCACAACAGCACGTCTCTGATCCCGTCATCACTCTCATTTTTATAGGTCATCAGTGCAATCTCAGATCCTTTAATGGGCGAAATAAAGAAAATAAACGTTTCTAATTTTAATCTACGGAAATTCTTTTAATTTCTCCTTACCTGTGTGCAACGAAGCAAAGAGAAAGGTCGTTACTAGCAGCACCAACATTTCTTTTGGGAGAAATCACAAATATAGTTTATAATCATCAATCAATTCAAAGTTTTCCAAGCAGCAATTAATCTTCACAAATAAAATTTCTCTTGAAACTTATCAATTTTCATCATACCGAGGTGGATGAAAGCAGTCAAGAAAAGAGACGAGGAGCTCGAAAAAGACGGAAATGGAGGTTTCTTCGGACACGTAATAAAAAAGTTGATGTTCTTCAAACTCCAATAGTTCAAACTCCAATAGTCTGTCATAGTTCAAGCAGATGAGAACCGTCAAATTGAGAAAATTTTGTGGAGAAATATTCAATTTAAGAGTGTAAT
Source organism: Beroe forskalii (assembly GCA_011033025.1). Classification (NCBI taxonomy): domain Eukaryota; kingdom Metazoa; phylum Ctenophora; class Nuda; order Beroida; family Beroidae; genus Beroe; species Beroe forskalii. The sequence goes on along the minus strand of WFMF01000535.1, from coordinate 96,134 downwards.
GATATTACTATTAGTAGATGACCACTTGTTATACTTGAAATTCGTTTATTCGAAATAAGGATAAATTATGAAATCTTAACTTTTGGAAAGTGTGATAAACTGAAAAGCAAGCAAAATAACGAGACCAAATATAGAAAAATTTAGAAGCAAGAAAACTAATACGATTGTATCAACACAAGCGTCAACATAGTCAGAATAATTAGTTTATCGGCAAGTCAAACCATTATTTCGCAGCTGATATTCGAGCTGTAATATCAAAGTGTATTGATAAAAATGCGCATTATTTCATTACAAATTCTATTATCTGCAGGGTGCAAAATCCCTGCAAAACGTAATCTAATCCCCCACCAGACTCCAGACTGGCCATTACAGCCTTTGTCATGTTCTCATTAGGCGATGTTATTAGGTAATGTGGAAAGGAAGTTAATTCTCCAATCGAATCAGGAGTTACCCGTTGGGATTGCTGTTTATTTAAGCATAAAATAAATTTAATGGAAACTCGAGGCCCCTCACCCTTTTCTTTTCGATTTCATCTCTTTTATTTCATGCCACAAACCTCCCATAAACTTTCCAACACCCAAGCAATTACTTAACGTTCAAGTCAGAGAACAAATTGAAACGAACATTTCATTTAATGATTTTTCGTTCAAAAGAACTGTAGTAATAATATATTCATTGAAAACATGAAATAAAACAATATAATAACATATCGATATCAGAAGGAAATCTCGCAAAAATCTAAGATATTTTTAATCCCAATATCACACAGATCAGAATCTGCAAGTTTTCCCGACTTCTGTCTGATTATTCACACAATTATAACAATTGTTAAGTTTAAGAGATTATCTTAAGTTAAATATGGATTCCATATCTTAAAAGTTTTAAACTTCTGTTAACTATCAAAAAGCTCGGTTTAATATCTAAGCTTGATTTAAAAAACTATAAAGCTATAATATAAAGATTTCGCGACAAGAATTAATTGAAATCAATTAGTCTTTTTTGCTATTTGAATGCTAATTCAGGCACAGTCCCACTACGCTGTCTCGGCTGAAAGCTCTGAGACTGTTGAGACTTGAATCAGTTGAGGACTGGGTTGTAGTACGGAGCGTTGGCTTTCGTCCAAGGACATCCCAGTCTCACGCCTTCCACTAGGACCTGAGGAGCAGACCAGGTTTTTAGAGGTTTTAATTGTTTCTTTTCATGGTTTTATTGTTTTTATATTGTTTGAGGGTTGTTCTATCATAAAACTCTGAACCCCTTGAAACCCCTCTCCACACTGAATGTAAAACCCCCTCATATCTAAATTCATAGCTTACATCTCTGGGTGATGGGCACTTCATGTCGATGTCCCACCGATCGAATGTAATCCCAGCATTGTCCTTCAGCTGAGCCATCATGGCGCGCATGCACGAACACTCCATGTATTTATTTCTTTCAAAAACTTCTCAAAACCCTGATAATTCTCATTCACTAAAGATTACTAATTTTGGAATGAAATGCTACTTGATGAGGAAGTAATGAACCCATTAACTCGGTAATAAGAACCCATGTATTTACCCATGTATCGGTCGCCTATGAAGATGGAGTCCGCCCCATTCTGCAGATCATGGGCTGCAGCCAGCAGGAAATCAGGAGAGAACTCCACCAGACCGGTCAATGTACTGCTCTCAAGAGTCTCTGTCACCTTAGCTCTGTAGGGGGGCTGGTTACTTCTCAAGTACTTCATATTGACAAACGGTGGGGGAAGCATGCGAGAAAATAGAAATAAGAAGGAAGAACTGCGTTTCATAAGAGTTTAAATTTAAAGTTTCTTTAACTCACTTTGCTTCGTCTGTCACTTCAATTCCATTCAATGGGTTAACTCCACACGCGCCATCTGGGGTGAAAATGCGTTGCTATGTGTTAGCTAATACGTTGCTATGTGCTAACTAATGCGTTGCTATGTGTTAGCTAATACGTTACGTTGCTATGTGCTAACTAATGCGTTGCTATGTGCTAACTAATGCGTTGCTATGTGTTAGCTAATACGTTGCTATGTGCTAGCTAATGCGTTGCTATGTGTTAGCTATTACGTTGCTATGTGCTAACTAATGCGTTGCTATGTGCTAACTAATGCGTTGCTATGTGCTAACTAATGCGTTGCTATGTGTTAGCTAATGCGTTGCTATGTGCTAATTAATACGTTGCTATGTGCTAACTAATGCGTTGCTATGTGCTAAAAAATGTGTTGCTATGTGCTAACTAATACGTTGCTATGTGCTAACTAATGCGTTGCTATGTGCTAACTAATGCGTTGCTATGATTAAGAGAAACGAATGAAGCTGTTACTTACAAGTATGTGTTACTGCCCAAGTGTCAGCGAATGTCATGTCTGGGTTGCTAGATGGGTACATGAAATGGTCGAGATCGTTGCTTTTATCTCCTGAAACATTGCGTTAAGAGTTACCAAAGCGACATGTGGTTACCAAGGCAACATGGCGTTGATAAGGCAACGCGTGTTACTTTGAAAACAGTAGCAATACGTTACAAGGAAGAACTCTGTAGCTACTCTGACAAGGTTTGGATACAAGGTCGAACTCTTCAGTCATTCTGCTTACCGTCGTTGTCGCCGCAGAGTCCGCACGACTTGCTCCCTTCAGCGAGCGTTACTTTAGCGAAGGTCAGACCGTCCCAATGAAGAGTGAACTTCTCCGTTGTCGACCTCCATCAGGATCCCGTCAAAGGTTATAGTCGCGTCTGAAACGGTCTAGAGTTAACCTTGTAAGGTTATAGTCGCGTCTGAAATGGTCTAGAGTTGAGAAACAAGTTAAGCAGAAGAATACTGATTACGCGAGATATAAGTTGCCGGAAATTAACTTGGAAACATCAGAATATGTCAGCAGTTTGCGGAGTTTTCAAACCTCCGATTGTCATGGTTTCGCCTTGGGACACGCCTCTCATCAAGCCATTGTCGTTGATTCCAAAACCTCGCTTCACTTCAAACATTGCAACTCCGTACTGCATTCCCACTGCGATAAAACATTCTTAGCTTTGCAGAAAATATAGAATACTTTCCTCATTGGGAAGATTTGAATTTTATCTTATCTCATTTAATGAGGTGATTTGTAGCACAGCTGTTGCAGACAGTTCCACGTGTTTACTTGAAATAGCAGAGAATTCCACGTATAATTCCAGGACTAGCAGGAATAGACTCCCGCCTATAATTCTATTAAAGTAGAGACTTCCCACCGAATATTCTATTAAAGCAGAGACTTCCCACCTTTGGTGTTGCACTGGTACTCCGCTCTGCCGTCTCCCACCGCCCCGCTGAGAAGTAGGTCTCACACCAGCCTCGTGGACTGTGGAGGTACCCGGAGCAGGCCACGTCCGCGTCACACCGCTCCTTGCACTTCAAATCCCTGTGGTAGATCCTGCCCGCTTTTTCGTCAGGGTTAGCACCTCCTCTACAAGCTCCCAACACTCGCCGAGTAGACTGGTTGCGGCTGACCTGGGGGTTGCCATGGTAACGTCCTGGTAAAGGTACAATTAACATGATATCCTGGGAACATACAAATAGAAATAGAAATGACAACGCGTTACCATGGCAATTCGCTTTCAGGAAAACGCGTTATCATGACAACGCTTTGTCACGCAACGCGTTGCCATGGTAACACTTCATCGTAGCGTGTTGTCATGGTAACGCGTTGTCACCTGTTATAGTATCGAGTTGTCATGGTAACGCGTTGCCATGGTATTGTATTGCTTGTGATGAGAACGCGTTTCAATCGTATTGTGTTGTCATGGCAACGCGTTATCAAAGTAACGTTTTGTCATGGTAACGCGATATCATAGTAAGTAGTAACAGGTTTTCATGGTAACATGTTGTCATGGTGACGCTGCAGTGGCACATAACGCGTTATAAACTCACGGGTCACTACTGTCAGAGAAGTTAGACACGTCACACTGTCTCCACAGCTCGTGAACTTGCCGTAGATGTACCAGTGATATTGGCTGCAATCCATTGCTAGCACATACGTGCAATCTCCTTGGAAGTCGTAGTACTGACCTGGCGTGATTCACAGGTTAGGATGACTGTATCTGGCGTGATTCACAAGTTAAGATGGCTGTATCTGTCGTGATTGACAGGTTAGGATGACTGTATCTGGCGTGATTCACAGGTTGGGATGACTGTATCTGGATTGATTCACTAGTTAGGATGATTTAATCAAATAGGACTTAAATTCACAGGTTAGGATGACTGTATCTGGCGTGATTCACAGGTTAGGATGACTGTATCTGGCGTGATTCACAGGTTAGGATGACTGTATCTGGCGTGATTCACAGGTTAGGATGACTGTATCTGGCGTGATTCACAGGTTAGGATGACTGTATCTGGCGTGATTCATAGGTTAGGATGACTGTATCTGGCGTGATTCACAGGTTAGGATGACTGTATCTGGCGTGATTCACAGGTTAGGATGACTGTATCTGGCGTGATTCACAGGTTAGGATGACAGGGTCGTGCATGGCGTGATAGAGTGGAATATTTGGAAGTAGCAGCAGAGATTAGTTGCTTATTTGGAAGTAGCAGCAGAGATTAGTTGCTTATTTGGAAGTAGCAGCAGAGATTAGTTGCTTATTTGGAAGTAGCAGCAGGGATTACTAGATTAGTTGCTTATTTGGAAGTAGCAGCAGGGATTACTAGATTAGTTGCTTATTTGGAAGTAGCAGCAGAGATTAGTTGCTTATTTGGAAGTAGCAGCAGGGATTACTAGATTAGTTGCTTATTTGGAAGTAGCAGCAGGGATTACTAGATTAGTTGCTTATTTGGAAGTAGCAGCAGGGATTACTAGATTAGTTGCTTATTTGGAAGTAGCAGCAGGGATTAGTTGCTTATTTGGAAGTAGCAGCAGGGATAACTTGCTTATTTGGAAGTAGCAGCAGGGATAACTTGCTTATTTGGAAGTAGCAGCAGGGATTACTAGATTAGTTGCTTATTTGGAAGTAGCAGCAGAGATTAGTTGCTTATTTGGAAGTAGCAGCAGGGATAATTTGCTTATTTGGAAGTAGCAGCAGAGATTAGTTGCTTATTTGGAAGTAGCAGCAGGGATTAGTTGCTTATTTGGAAGTAGCAGCAGGGATAACTTGCTTATTTGGAAGTAGCAGCAGGGATAACTTGCTTATTTGGAAGTAGCAGCAGGGATAATTTGCTTATTTGGAAGTAGCAGCAGGGATAATTTGCTTATTTGGAAGTAGCAGCAGGGATTAGTTGCTTATTTGGAAGTAGCAGCAGAGATTAGTTGCTTATTTGGAAGTAGCAGCAGAGATTAGTTGCTTATTTGGAAGTAGCAGCAGGGATTAGTTGCTTATTTGGAAGTAGCAGCAGGGATAACTTGCTTATTTGGAAGTAGCAGCAGGGATAATTTGCTTTATTTGGAAGTGGGATTAGTTGCTTATTTGGAAGTAGCAGCAGGGATTAGTTGCTTATTTGGAAGTAGCAGCAGGGATTAGTTGCTTATTTGGAAGTAGCAGCAGGGATAATTTGCTTATTTGGAAGTAGCAGCAGGGATAATTTGCTTATTTGGAAGTAGCAGCAGGGATTAGTTGCTGACCGTCGAATGAGGTGACGTGCGGATCTCCGAACACGTAGCACATCTTATCCGCAGGAGGGAGGAAGTCAGGGTCCCGCGTCACCACATTGAAAGCCTTGTTTACTTTGGCGTGGTCTGTGTTGTCAGGGCAACGGGAAATACTGGCTTCATACCGCCCAGCCTCAGTAACTTCGATAGAGAAAACACCCTGAGGATAGGACGATCCGTCAATCAACAAGAGGGTGTGTTAACCTGTAACTAAGCAACACGCATAGCAACACATACTTAGTAACACATACTTAGTTATGGTATCTAGCAACACACCAAGCAACACACGCATAGCAACACACCTAGCAACGCACACTGAATAACACACCTAGCAACACACACTTAGTAACGGTATCTAGCAACAGCCAACACACCTAACAACACATACTTAGTACTTAAGTAATGGTATCTAGTTACGGTGTCTAGTAAGAATAGTGACGGTGTGACCTGCTTGACTGCCTTTCTGCCGGATCTTCTGGCGGCCTTGTACCACTGCACGTGAAGCGTAGTATCCCTCACTCCACTGTCCAACACGACACTAGCTCCCTCGTCTCTGTGTGTTACAAACGTTAGAAACATTGGAAGATGGCACGCAACTCATATTCTAGCAGCTCATATCCTATATCCTAGCAACCCATAGCCTAGCAACCCATATCCTAGCAACCCATATCCTAGCAACCCATATCCTAGCAACCCATAGTCTAGTAACCCATCCTATATATCCTGGCAACCCATTGCTTACCCTAGCAGTAGCAACCCATAACATATCCTAGCAACTCATAACATATCCTAGCAACCAATAGCAACATAAAGCAACTTGCATAAGCTGTGAGCTCCTCTCGAACTCCCCGGTGAACACAGGAACAGGTACATCAACAGAAACTGAATGGTATCCTGCAGCACTGCAGACCCAGGTCGGGTCGTCACAAGACAGCGTGGCTTTATAAGTTGCACTGGCTTCCTGGAATGTGCTGTTTTAGTTTTAAAATACCAAATTTTAAATAACAAATCTGAGACTTTTCTGTAGTGTTATTAAGAAGATGCAGTGTTATTTTAAGTCGCCTCCTCTTCTACTTACTACGGTAGTCGCACCATCATTTGAAAAGTACGCAGTTGCTATCTCAGCTCCTGTTTCGTCATCGACACAGGTTAGTTCAGCAGACATTGATCCGGATGCATAAACGTCTATTCTAGCTGAAGTTTTCGTATTGTTACATGGCAGGGACTGTCATGGTTTAAACTTCACAATGAATTCAGCTCAGTGCGGACATGATGGGTATTATCGGTATGATGGGTTTGATGTGGGTTATAGAATACAGCTCACCTATTCTGAGGAAGCACTGGTTGCAACACACCTAGCAACACACCTAGCAACACACCTAGCAACACACCTAGCAACACACCACGCAACACACCCAGCAACACACCTAGCAACACACCTAGCAACACACCTAGCAACACACCTAGCAACACACCTAGTAACACACCTAGCAACACACCTAGCAACACACCTGGCAACACACCCAGCGACACACCTAGCAACACACCTAGCAACACACCTAGCAACACACCTAGCAACACACCTAGCAACACACCTAGCAATACACCTAGCAATACACATTACACCTAGCAACACACCTAGCAACACACCACGCAACACACCCAGCAACACACCTAGCAACACACCTAGCAACACACCTAGCAATACACCTAGCAACACACCTGGCAACACACCTAGCAACACACCTAGTAACACACCTAGCAACACACCTAGCAACACACCTAGCAACACACCACGCACCACACCTAGCAACACACCTGGCAACACACCTAGCAACACACCTAGTAACACACCTAGTAACACACCTAGCAACACACCTAGCAATACACCTAGCAACACACCTAGCAACACACCTAGCAACACACCTAGCAATACACATTACACCTAGCAACACACCTAGCAACACACCTAGCAACACACCTAGCAACACACCTAGCAACACACCTAGCAACACACCTAGCAACACACCTAGGAACACACCTAGGAACACACCTAGGAACACACCTAGGAACACACCTAGCAATACACCTAGCAATACACCTAGCAACACGCCTAGCAACACACCACGCAACACACCTACCAATACACATTACACCTAGCAACACACCTAGCAACACCTGGGTTTGATTTGGGTTATAGAATACACCTCACCTGTTCTCAGGAAGCAATCCTCAGCACTGGCAGCCCCTGCAGCACTGAACTTAGAGTCCGGGCAGGGTGTGCAGGAGTCCGCGCCCTCCTCGCTGTAAGTCCCAGGCTCGCACTCCGCGCAGCTTAGTTCAAAGGTGTAGAGTCCAGCAGGGCAGATTATGGGGGGAGCTACCAGCACCTCTGTGGGGAGGAAGTTAGCATTCATGTCGTCATGATAACGCGTTGTCATGGTAACCCGTTGTCATGGTAACCCGTTGTCATGGTAACAAAATATAGATTTCTAGATGCACCAGTGTCCATTTCTAGATCCATCAGTACTCATTTCTAGATGCACCAGTGCCCATTTCAGCGTTCCTCACCTCTCTTTACCATGCAGGTGTACTGGGATCTGCCGTCCCCCACAGCCCCCTCAGAGTAGTAGGTCTCACACCAGGAGGGGCCCATCGAGTAGCCGGAGCACCTCTCGTCTCTGTTACACCGGTCCTCGCACAACAAGTCCGAGTGGAACGTCAGGCCGGCGTTGTATTTCGGGTTTGCCCCGCCTCTGCACGCGCCCGTAGTGGGCTCGTACGTGTACTCCGCCGCGTCACTGCCCGCGAGGGGATTGCTTCAATATTGGAGAGGTTTTACAGATATTGCCCAGGTCAGAACAAAGTTTTGGGTCACTTGTCCAAACTGGCTCTTTACCAAGCTGCCACTTGTCCAAACTGGCTCTTTACCAAGCTGCCACTTGTCCAAACTGGCTCTTGACCAAGCTGCCACTTGACCAAGCTGCCACTTGACCAAGCTGCCACTTGACCTAGCTGCCACTTGACCAAGCTGCCACTTGACCTAGCTGCCACTTGACCAAGCTGCCACTTGACCAAGCTACCACTTGACCAAGCTGCCACTTGACCTAGCTACCACTTGACCAAGCTACCACTTGACCAAGCTGCCACTTGACCAAGCTGCCACTTGACCAAGCTACCACTTAACCAAGCTACCACTTGACCAAGCTGCCACTTGACCAAGCTACCACTTGACCAAGCTGCCACTTGACCAAGCTACCACTTGACCAAGCTGCCACTTGACCTAGCTACCACTTGACCAAGCTACCACTTAACCAAGCTACCACTTGACCAAGCTGCCACTTGACCAAGCTACCACTTGACCAAGCTGCCACTTGACCAAGCTACCACTTGACCAAGCTGCCACTTGACCAAGCTACCACTTGACCAAGCTGCCACTTGACCTAGCTACCACTTGACCAAGCTACCACTTGACCAAGCTGCCACTTGACCTAGCTACCACTTGACCAAGCTGCCACTTGACCACGCTGGTACTATTTAAATGGGGTGAGTACTCGCATTGAGGAGAATCAAATCAAGGAGCATTACCAATTACAGTATCAATTATTCTATACGTCACTATACAGTACTTTTAAAGGGCTGTATAATTATCACGCCCGAATTATAACCACGGGAGGGTGATATCATACTTTGAATGCTGCTACCTGCCCGCGATGAACACAGCGATTAGGGCCAGAGTGAAGAGTGCCATGGAATATCCTTCCTCAACAGGTTACTTCCGAATTAACTTCTTACAGGTTTATAGAAATAGAAATAGAAATAGAAATGTACATACAAAGCCAAGTTACAGAGCAGTAACGTCAGACTTATAAACATAGGATATTCATATATACTTCCTGAGCAGGTTACTTCGAATTAACTTTTCTATATACTTTCAGATAACATACTAACATACTAACATACTAACATACTAACATACTAACATACTAACATACTAACTTACGAGGTAATGCGCGCACTGAAGATGTCTGAAAGTACTTAGCTATTTAACATTCAGATCTTCTGTCTCATTAAAGTGTTGTGAAACCTGGCAATTGACAGTGAAATAGGATATCAATTTTGGTACTTCATTTTCCTTTATTTAACCGGCGCTCAAGAACAAAACCGACTGGGAAATTTTCGTCCCCAGTACTGGTTGAAAAAGGCCAATAATTTAACCGTCTGACGGCTGTAAGTGGTGTCAGAGTTATTCCATAGTTATTTAGGTACAAGGTTTACAGGTTTACAAGGTTACAAGGTTTTACAAGTTACAAATTACAAGGTTATAAATTTTGGTTACTTCATTTTCCAAGGTTATTTAAAAAGTTTACAAACCAAAAAGGTTTACAAGGTTTTTACATCCCAAGGTTAACAAGGTTAACAAGGTTTACAAGGTTTACAAGGTTTCCAAGGTTACAAGGTTTACAAGGTTTCCAAGACGGCTGTAAGTTACAAGTGTCAGGTTTCCAAAAGGTTTACAAGGTTTTAAACGTTTACAAGGTTTTAAAAGGTTTTACAAGGTTTACAAGGTTTACAAGGTTTACAAGGTTTACAAGGTTACAAGGTTTTCGAAATGGTGTCAGAGTTAAATGGTGTCAATGAAGTAATGTTATCGAAGTGGTGTCATTAGGACAGAAGGTGGTGTCAGAGTTAGTTGGTGTCATAACTTCATTGAGGTGTGAGACCTCAGACTGAACTGGTTGTTATGGTAACCTTGAACTGGTTTCAAGAAAAACGGTTGTAGTCCCAATTAACCGCTGTCATACAAGTAAACACCAAATCGTTAAATAAATAACTATGAAGTGGAAAATAAAATACGGAGTAACTGTAAACGAAACTCTTTTCCACCAAAAACTCAAAAAGCAATCTGTTTCACGCAGATGTTTTTATGCCTCGTGCTCCCGGAGGCTTCGCATTAAAATAGTTCCTGCCACCTCACCAACCCACTACTGCAACGCATGACAATGACCCTGTAGACGGCGCCACTGCACATTCCTGCACAGTCACAGTGGAAGGATCGCGGTGTGACAAAGTGGTGCCTCTGAGACTGTGTGGGATTGGGGGAGGTGCGGACAGAGCTACAATCGCATTTACCGTCGCCCCGAATATTCAATGGAGAGTCAGGAATCGGTGATTCGATTTCCTTCCTTTTCTGTTTGTATTTCTATAAAAGTAAATGAATTAATACGTTTACCTGGTCATTTCATGACATGAAATATAATAACTTTGCAAAGTTGCACAATTTGCTGCAATTTATTCTTTTCGCTTTTAAAACATTGTCGGACTGTCTTGTGTGACATTATGAGGAATAATTGAATTTAAATCCTAAAATTCAGGAATAGTGCCAGATTGCGGTGTGAAAAAGATGAATTTGAATTTCAGTGTGTGCATAGTTGAAGGAAAATGATGCATCTCATACACCTCTGTCTTTCTGTACTGTGGTTTGTACATGAAAATACATGCAAGTTGATGTCTGTCATAATATTTAGCAATGATAGGTACTATGAATCGAAAGTATGAAGCAGCGAAAACACGACACTTTGAGGTTACTACTAGGGTACTAGGTACCTACTGGATACTACCTAAATGTCAGGCGTCTCAATCCATTACCATTTATCAGTCATTTTATTTTTAGAGTAATTCAATTGCCAAATCATTATTTTCATTGATTATGCGGTTATCTATGCATAAAATTGCATAATTTACGGCTTTATTTGCAGCGATTTCCTGCAGCAAGTCTTTGTTTAATCTACAAAACACAGTACAAAGTTACTGCCGGAGGCGTTTTATTGAATCAGAATTTTCTCAAATTTCTCAGAATCTTAATTATGTTTCTCGGTATTTGCATCATTTTTCATGATTCATGAATTATCAATTAACGCTCTGTCATTCTACAGCGGGGGTGACGGGATGTATCCCCATCCCAGGAGGACGCATCAGTTTGGCAGTTCGAAATGAAAGGTGCAGCTTTGGACAAACACTACAACCGGAAAGATGACACTTTCCCATTCAAGATTCAAGAAGCGTGACAAGGGTTAGTTTTTCAGTTACTACTTCATTTGGAATATGAATTCTTCTGGTGCTATTGTGACGATACCAAATTACCAGGTGGCATGTTAATGGATACTTACCCCAGGCCCCCCTCCTTAGAAATAGTTAGCCAGGCGACTAACAAAACTGCAGCAATCAAATTCTTCAGTTTTCGATATATTCCTCCATTTCCGAAATTCAATAAACCATATCTTGTTCCTAACGGGGACAGTTCGAACTGCAGTGTGCGCGGCGTATAGACATGTCTATTGTCTGCACGCCGCGCATGTCAGCTAAGACGCGCACGCTGAAGTTGTGACTGTAATCGTTATATCGTTATAGGGGTGATTAAATCATCGTTATCATTCATTTGCCTATGGATTCATTTCTCAGGCATCGAGAATAGACTCAAAACTGCATGAAATTTAAAGTTTGTCCAATCATACTGAATCCTTCTACGCTATTCCTGCAAGACCTAAGTCAAAGTGTCACTTTTTCAGATGTTGTCTAACCCGACTTGGTGCGCGCGAAGTCGGCTTAGACAACGTCTGAAAATGAGAGATAAGTGACGTCAGAATTTTGAAATCATCACTTTTTCTTCGTGTTTTAGAGTATTAGAGTAACTTTACGGGAGAAAATTCTAGCTTGTTTCGAGTGGCTTCAGCTTTTCAGAATTTCAGATGGTTTTGGCTCTTTTTTGGCGGTATTTCGGATGTTTTCGATACTTTCGAGCTCCTTCACACTTTGATTCGTTAAAATTGGTGGCTATGTTTAGGTTAAGTGTTTATGTTAAGTGACATCCAGGATTTGGCAATCTGGAGGAACGCCGACTTTCTTTCGGCGGACCTAAGGCGGACTCACTTTATCACTATCAGACCTATTGAGAACCTAATCGGGGAAGGATTAGGATTGCCGATTGGGATGATGATAAGGGTTACTGGGTTAGGGTTGGGGTTCTAGTTGGGGCAGCAAATAGAGCTATGGTTAGGGTTAGGGTGAGTCCGCTTTAAGGTCCGCCTAAGGAAAGTCCAGATTGCCCAGGATTTGGCTTTCGGAACATTCAACATATGAATATGTATATCTGTTGGTCAGTTTTGGCTTTTCGAGTTTTTCGATAAAACAAACGTTTGAAATTATAGTTGCAATTCTCCATAGCTGTTACTCTTTAAGGTTTTGGTTCAGGGTTCTGCAAAGTTGATGAATAAAATTAGAATGGAATAACTGGGGGGTTATAGTGCAAGCAAAATACCTGATACACGTTTCGATAAAAGCCAGTCATAAACTTCTCAGAACCAGATTTCCAAGTGCCAAAGCATGACGAAAAGAATACTGTTTATGGTGAAATGATGGGCAGTATACGCACTTTTTCAGTGAATTAATTTTTAAGGGTTTACCTTAGTACAGGAAATTAAGAACTCCGAAAATTAAGAAGGCACAATATTACGCAGCACCAAATTAAGCATTTTTTGTGACCTCAGTGCTTAATTTTATGCTACTTAATTTAATGCTTTCTTAATTTCCTGCACGTAATTAATTCGAGTTAAATTTCGGCAGCAAGAATGAGATCATTTTCATTTAATAAGTAACAAAATTTTGTTATTAAGTACATATTAATGATCCATTGGGCTTCTTAAGTTCTTAATCACAAATTTGAATGTTTGAGAACGGATCTAGTAGCTAGTCTACTGATGGATTCCTACACTCCTGAATCGCTCTGAGAATACCAGCTCCCTTTCACCCATTGATTATTATCTTCCTTGCTTCTTATGTTTTAAAGAAACCATAAGACTTGGAGATTGCTCGTGCGTATAAGGGCTTGAGCTTACTTAATCAGAGTATATCTACTTTAGTATCTGCAATATCCATGGTACTGGTAGGAATATTGGCAACGATTTCTGCAAGAGAACTTGAAAAATATGTCGAAAATTCCTTTTGCTCAAAAAAACTTCAAAGATTTGTTCACAGTGAGATCTAGAGTGAAATTCTTTGTGATTTCGACTATCACGATATTAAGTGATGAAGTCAGCTGACTATCCTTAATGGATAACTGGCGTATCACTACTGCTGACTGCATCACATTTCTTTGTCTGATTATCTCATGACATGGTTAAATATGGGCGGTGCTCGTTTTGATTTGATTCTGAAATAAATTAAGAACGCATATAATGTCGGACCATTTAATTAAGAAAGCACATTACTAAGTTACATCAAATTAAGCATTTTTGGCGGCTGGAGTGCTTAATTTTCTGCTTACTTAATTTCATGTACTAAGGTAAAACATTGCCCTGTCAGGCAGCAAATATGGGAAACTGTTCCGGTAACAGGTTCACCATCTGACACAGGACACATTGACACAACCGAAGTACTGGATCTCGATATAGATCACTGCTTCAAAAGCAACCCCGGAACGCGAGGTAGCGCTGCTGCTAGTTGTTTGTGCGCAGTTTTGCGAAACGCAGCAATTCTGCAACAATATTGCCCGATTTCATAGGCTGAACTTCAGATAGAGTAATTTTGAAGGTGGCCATTCGATAGAGCACAGCATAGGGAGTTCAGTGGTGAAGAGATCATTTGAATACACCTTTCATGTCAGAAGTTATGATCAATAACACCTCGCGGCAGAAAACGAGGTTTTCCAGTAGTGGCGTGTTCAACGATTCATTGTGAAGCTCAGGAACATGATATCGAAAATCTATGATCAACTAACATTGTAGAATTTTATCCTCTATCGATTCTCGAAGGTCCCAAGTCTCTATCTTCAAAAATGTGGATTTCTATAAAAAGAAACCATGAGATGGTGTAAAAAGTACATTACTGTCTACGAATGAGGTACCGCTGCTCTGTAGGTACCGCTGCTCCATTGCGCGCGTGATTCGACAGCGCAAATCAAGTTCAGTTTATTTCTGTGTACTAGCTCGTGCGTGAGCTTTTCCCGTTACCTATTTTGCATAGCTTTCGCCTTCCTTTCAACTTTTACACGTGACTTTTTTGATTAAATCATGCTGTGTACTAGTTCAGTAATCCCTGTATAGTATAGACATTTAACTGATGTACTATTTTGGTACCTGCAAAAGAATAAGAATAAGAATAATATTTACAGTCTTGTCACTTCAAAAACTTAAATATTGCGACGTCAGACCGAACAAAAATATTTAAAAAAAAAAGATATATCTACGGAAGAAGATTAAATGTTAAGAAAACACCCTTAAAACCCCAAAAGGACAAATGTATGCATAGTTAAAACGGAAAAAGCGTTAAAAAGGTAAGCTAAAACGCTTAAGGCCAAAGTATAAATTGAAACCAGTGCAAAAAATATGATAAAATGATCTCATGGAAACCTATTAGGAAAAATCTTTATAAAATCACGGAGGGTTAATTTGAAAACTATAATGTTCATGCTAATATGAGAGTGTCTATGTTGCCTAGGTCTGAAAATGCTGATGCCGAGATTCTGGGAAATCTTTAAGTTCCTTTTGCTGTCAGTTCTTTAGCGCCTTGTCCATCAGAGGAAGGTCGAGGGAAGCGGATGCTCATCAGTCTGTGCACAAATTTCCCAAAAGGTACCATGCATGGTTTTTGGAATAACCCCTGAAGTCGACTGGGTTCCCAGGACAGTAATGCAGACTTAGGAATCTCTTCCAAATCAAGCCTTTGTGGGTGGTAGGCAGGGCAGCTGACTAGGAAGTGCTGCTCGTCTTCAATGATGGGGTCGAAAAACGGCAGCTGGGCTAATTCCTCTGCAGCTGGTCCAGAGCAGACTTTGCAAAATAACATTTTGACTAAACTATAGTGACTAACTAGAGTAAATGAAGAAGGCTGAAGCTTGAGTATTCATTCAATATTTTGATTACAATCTAGAAATGCTTTAAATGTGTTTATGGGCGCTGTGTCATTGTGTGTATAGGATTCGCATCTTTTTGTGTGTTTTGTAATTGGGCACGTGTGAAGGGGTACATGATTATGGGTATATCGAGATTACCAAGGCTACGATAATACAGTTCAGATCTATCGGAAGAAATAAAAAAGTAAAAGTTTGGTAAGCCAGTACTAATTGGGTAAGCATATTTGACAACAGCGAAAAGTGTGGTTGACACCAGAATAAATGTTCAATGTTTACTTGAACTATAGTTGACACAAAGTATAATAAGTTGACACCAAGTATAGTTGACGCCAAGTATGATTGACACCAACTACCAAGTATCGTAATTTACAGCAAGTATTGTTGACAATGTATTTATTTATTGACACCAAATTCAATGTCAATTTATCAATTAATTCTACATATGGCATTTTGGTACATTAACTTAATCTTACAGGGTGTGCCAAGTCTTGACCCCTTTTACTTTTTTGATCATTCGAAAAATACGGCTTGAATATTTCGATTCTGTAAAAAGTTTCTCTAAATTTAAACCAAAAATGGCGGATTCTGAAGATTTTTAATTTGCTATGACAACCATAACAACCACACGGGTGTCCATAGCAATCGACTTAAAATTGAAGATTTTTGGCATTTTTTGACACATTTGGATCTACTGTAGACCAAATTTCTGTTTTGATTACTCCGGATTCATATGTCAAAACGCCAAAAATCTTCAATGTTTAGGTCGGTTGCTATGGGACTCGTGTGGTTGCTATTGTTGTCATAGCAACCTAAAAATCTCAGAATCCGCCATTCTTTGGTTATATTTAAAGAAACTTTTTACAGAATCGAAATATCTGCTGTATTTTTCGAATGATCAAAAAAGCAAGGGGTTATACTTTTGGCGCACCCTCAATGCAGTGTACAATATGGAAGCCCATTCAAATAGGGGAGTTAGTTGTTATGGAAGCCAAGGAATAACATCGACTGGTAACACGTATATGATCTTAACAGCGACACCCATATCATACCCATTACCCAAGCTTCCCTTACACATGGGATTACCTCTTACAAGAGCTTCCCAAAACAGCGCTTCCCTAAATCTTAGTATTGCCCTAATTTTCCGGGGCTCACCTCTATTATACAGTATACATTTGCCCAGCCCAAACTAGACTCTCATTGGCAGGCTTACAGTTCACCATGCCCGCCCACCTATATATAATCCTCCCTGTATGGCTCCCCCCCGTATTAACTCATGCTCCCCCATATTAACTTGGCTCCCATTTCCCATATATAAACTCGGGGCTCGCCATACTAATTTTCCCCATACTAATTTGGGGTCCTCCATGCAACTAATTTGGGCTCCACATAACTTGGGCTCCCCAGTGTCCCCCATGACTTGAGCTCAGCCGTTTTAATTTTGGCTCACCCACTAATTTGGGCTCCCCACTAATTTGGGCTCCCATACAAAACTTCGGATCCCCAATGCAATACTATAAATTGGGCTCTAATCCCCCGTATTGGGCTCCCCCAATCTCCCATATTAATTCCCCCCCATATTGATTCCCCATACTAAATTGGTCAAATTGAAGAACATCGATTTTCAAAAAGTGGTAACAGAAGTGGAAGCTTTATTTTCTGTCTTACATCCCAACTGCAACCCTAACATTCGTGGTTAAACCTTATCCTAACCATAAACGGTTAGGTTTGGTCGATGGTTATGATTCGGAATAGTGTTTCCTTATGCTTCCATGTTTTGAAAATCGGTGTTTTCCCAGTCTGTCCTAATTTGGAGCCCAAGAATGTGGTGGAGCCTGAGTTTGTAGAGGCCCGAGTTTGTATGGGCCCCAAGTTTGTAATTGTATGGAGATCTCAAATAGTGGAGGATTTGGGGGAGCCTAAATTAGTACGGGGGAGCCCACGTTAGTAACATGGGGAGCTCATGTTATGTGAGGGAAGCCCAAGCTAAGGGGGAGCCTGGTATGGGTGATGCCATGTTTGGAGGGTGAGCCAGAACATCAGTGAAGCCCGAGGTTCGGTGGAGCGTGGTATGATGAAGCCCAAGGTAAGGGTGAGTCTGGTGAGGGTGAGCCCCTGTATCGGGGTTATCCCAAGGCATTGGTGAAGCCTGTCTGGTGGAGCCTGGTGGTGAAGCCCTGCAATGAGGTGAGTCTGGTCCGGGTTGGCCCCTGTATCGGGGTTATCCCGGCGCATTGGTGAAGCCCAACGTTAGGGGTGGAGCCGGGTATGGTAAGCCCGGCAATGAGGTGAGTCTTTGGGGAATATTACGCATGTTAACGTATGATGATGACGTCATTTCAAAACTTTGTGGGAATGAAAATATGGGGATATTTTATAAAAATCCCAAAATTTCATACCTTTATAAATTTTTCTCAAAACTGGCTAACAGGCCTCCTTAAACCGGAGAGGAATAGCGAGAAACCATGCAAAATTGGTAACGGGCCAAACACACGCACGATCAAGTATACAGAAATACACTGGAACTTGATTTGCGCTGTCGAATCACGCGCGCAATGGAGCAAAGCGGGTACCTACAGAGCAGCGGTACCTCATTCGTAGACAGTAATGTACTTTTTTACACCATCTCATGGTTTCTTTTTATAGAAATCACATTTTTGAAGATAGAGACTTGGGACCTTCGAGAATCGATATAGAGGATAAAATTCTACATTGTTAGTTGATCATAGATTTTTCGATAAACATGTTCCTGAGCTTCACAATGAATCGTTGAACACGCCACTACTGGAAACCCCGTTTTCTGCCGCGAGGTGTTATTGATCATAACTTCTGACATGAGGTGTATTCAAATGATCTCTTTCACCACTGAACTCCCTATGCTGTGCTCTATCGAATGGCCACTTCAAAATTACTCTATCTGGAAGTTTAGCCCTATGAAATCGGGCAATATTGTTGCAGAATTGCTGCGTTTCGCAAAACTGCGCACAAACAACTAGCAGCAGCGCTACCTCGCGTTCCGGGGTTGAAAAGGATTGTCAACTTCAAGTTTAAAATGCCTATCGTGAGAAAATGAAATGATAGACGAGCTAAGACTGTGGTCTGTGACGCGAAACAGCACAAATGAAACAAAGTTGTTTCCATTTCAATAGATTTCACTGTTAAATTATGATACTTTGGTTATGAGAGTCAAGTACTGTTTAATTATTTCCTCAATTTTTAATTTCTTAAATATTCTGTTGTTTTTATGTTTCCACTTCATTACATTTTAATTGAATTAGCTCACACGCCTTAATTGACGCTCTCATTGGTCAGCTCGACAGCTGGCTGCGCGCTGATTGGTTGGCGTGTCACGTGAACTGAATTGCGCGCTCCTATTGGTTGAACTACAACTCCATGGTACAATTATCTCTAACCAATGGGAGTCGCGGATTCAGGTCACGTATTCAAGCTGCAGCCAATCAGCGCGCGGCCAGGTGTATTCAGGCCAGATGTAGCTACCACAGAGCACTCACTTCATTGCCACGATCGTTTCTTTGATTTGCTCTGAGCTGCTCTGCCTCGTGTTGCGTGTTGATCCGTTCAACATCAGAGCTCCTGAACAGTGCAGGTAATGTTTTTAATTAACTTTAAATAATTAATTACTCATAACTTCAATTAATTAATAATGATTATGACTACAATTTCATAATTATAACTTTGCTCATAATCAAAATTCAAGCTTTATCATGATACAATCTTTATCCTTTTATCTATTCCAATCTATAGTATCGATTCTAATCTATAGTACATCGTCTGATCATATACTTATGATTTATGGATGTATTATGATTTATGGATGTATTTCCCAACTGTTGAACTACGCATATTTCATTATAACTGTTACACTTCGATGCATTCCTTCCGATGACTTGACTTCATTAGTGTACAGTATTTTAAATTATTTGCTCGGATTTCTGTTCATTCTTGCTTCTTTTGAACTTGTTAACTTAACGCTTGATGTATACCGGAGCATTTGTGCGACCAAAATAACTTTTTAACTTTATTTCGTGACTCCTGTCTGGGCACCAGCCACCAACCACATCTAGCCAATCCATCACGATGCACGTAGCAACACCATTCTATTCTTTGCCGTGCAATATTCTTACATTTAAATTCCCTTTTTTACTTCATTTTGAATCTCGTTTTATTGATTTATTCACTATTTGC
This sequence comes from Beroe forskalii, assembly GCA_011033025.1. Classification (NCBI taxonomy): domain Eukaryota; kingdom Metazoa; phylum Ctenophora; class Nuda; order Beroida; family Beroidae; genus Beroe; species Beroe forskalii. Next base: position 76,403 of record WFMF01000535.1, on the reverse strand, counting down.
TCAAGCCATTCTCACCCAGGGACCTGTTTCGAGATCCTCCCTGACTGTCAAGAGAACCCTCTCAGAGGGTTGCTGATGTGGTCCTGGATTCTGTTGCTGCCTCTAATTTGTGGTGCCACTCTCTGCTTCTGGATGATTTCAGAGAGGAGTCTCTCATGCTTCTTCAGAAACAAAGCTAAGTATTTTCAGTGTTATTCTCATTCTATTTGTAACTTTTATTGGGTGGGGTTGGGTAGGGAATACGGATTGGAGACTGAGAGGAAGGTTGAGAGAGTTGGGAGGGAGGGCAGGGTTTCAAGATGGGGACCTCAGTGCCCTCAGCCCAACCCAGCTGTGCATTGTACTTGGTGAGTCAGCCATGGACAATGTATCATTCCCACCCACTCACTGACTGACTGACTGACTGACTTACACGTCACTCTTTCATCGCTCATACCACATTCACTCAATCTCGTTCGTTCACTCGCACGGATTTCGTAATTACGTTACGCAGTACGCACGTTTATCGCACGTATTACGCACGTATATCGCACGCTGAAGAAGAGAGGGAGCAGAGAAGGAAGGAGGAGAGAAGGAGTGGGGAGGGGGAAGGGGGGATAGGGGCGGAAGTGCTGAATTTGAACCTTATTTCATTCACCTTAAACTGCTATTCTGTCATGAAATTCTTTTCAGGAAACGATGCAGGGACCAAAGGAAGCAAAATGGAGGGAGGAGACTGGGGTATCCCAGAAGAATCTTCTACTGCTGCTTTTTAGTTACGAGGTGAGTTATTCAGGTTATTTTGACTTATTTTGAACTTATTTTTGTTTCATTGGACTGCAGGACTCATGATTATAGATAACTGATTAAATTTCTAAGTTCAATTTGTTATACTTCCCGGTTTCATATCAATAACCTTTTAGTTACGAGGAACTCGGTTCTCTTTTGGAAGAGAGATGGGCTGAGAGAACCAATCAACAGCCACGGAACTTGCTGTGAGTAGAACTACCATAATTTCATTTCTTTTCATTTTTTTTTTTGATTTTCCTTACTTTAATTGGTAAATTCTTATTTCATAGGTTCGACATCACTTCATAACAGATATTTCTATTAGAAGCTAACAATAAATTTCTCAGGAGCTGTACCAAGAAATCAGAGCTGGTGAACTCTCATTCGAGGAGGGAGCGGAGTTACGAGCTATCCTGGATTCCGCTGTGAGTATTTTAACTTTCATATTTTCATAGTTCAGACAAGAATTGCGGTTTCTGGTGCATTTTTGGCCTTAAGTTTCAACTCTGATTTTCTCAATTTGATTGTGAAATTCCTTTACTGTTCTACAGGGTCGACATCACTTCATAATAGATATCTTCATTAGAAGCTAACAATAAATTTCTCAGGAGCTGTACCAAGAAATCAGAGCTGGTGAACTCTCATTCGAGGAGGGAGCGGAGTTACGAGCTATCCTGGATTCCGCTGTGAGTATTACAAGTTTCAACTTTTCAGACAAGAATTGCAGTCTCTGGTGCATTTTTGGCCTTAATTTTCAACTCTGATTTTCCTCAATTTGATTGTGAAATTCCTTTACTGTTCTACAGGGTCGACATCACTTCATAATAGATATCTTCATTAGAAGCTAACAATAAATTTCTCAGGAGTTGTACCAAGAAATCACAGCTGGTGAACTCTCATTCGAGGAGGGAGCGGAGTTACGAGCTATCCTGGATTCCGCTGTGAGTAACGGGTGATGACTATTTATCTGGAATTATTTCAATGTATTCTTGTGGGCAAATCGAGATCATGTTGGAGCTCAGATGTGCTTATTCTGGACCTAAAAAGTCTGCTGATTCAGAATAACATCATGAGAAAATTTAAAAACCCTGTTTTCCCATGCTGCTGGCCGATTGGTTTGAGAAGGTACAAAAAAATCTTGCACAAATTCAAAGATTGACTTCCTGACATATGATCGGAAAATTGCATACAGGAGCGTTCCCATCAGTTGCCATCTAGGTTTATTCATGAACTTCGTCAGCTGAGACACTAATGAAGACCTCTACATGCATATTTCGTTGAATATCAAGAAAATTCTTGGATTTTAGAGCTAAAATCACGCCAAATTTCTGGAAAAAGGTGTGTGTTTTTTTGCTACACCAGGCCTTAAGAAAGTCTTAGAACAGGACCTAGGTGGTCTGAACACTCAGATTTGATGGCAGGGACCTCATTAAACATAACTCATGTCTTTGGACCACTTCCATTCATTGGTATGCAGAATTGTGGATTAACAATTTTCAAAAATCGCAGTTTTATGAAAGTGACATTATCCTAAAATTGACGATTTCAAACACGTTTTAGGTTCCATAGGGTCACCACTGGATAAGTTAGTAATGCTACTTACTGCAGTCACTCTTGAGACCCTCCTGCTCAGAATCATCCCATAGTAAGGCTTAAATAACACTTTGGAGATAATTATTGTCATTTAGATTTTGTGCAAGATTTTTTTTGTACCTTCTCAAACAAATCGGCCAGTAGCATGGGGAAACAGGGTTTTCAAATTTTCTCATGATGTTATTCTGAATCAGCAGACTTTTTGGATCCAGAATAATCATATTTGAGCTCTAACATGATTTCGATTTGCCCACAAGAATACATTGAAATAATTCCAGATAATTAGTCATCACCCGTTATTTTAACTTTTAGTTGAAATAAGAATTGCGCTCTCTATTGCATTTAGGTTGGCTTAAATTTTCAACTCTGATATTCCTTAATTTAATTGGGAAATTCTTGTTTGATTGGGTCAAAATCACTTCATAACTTCATAACAGATAGGTATTTCTATTAGAAGCTAACAATAATTTTTTCAGGAGCTGTACCAAGAAATCACAGCTGGTGAACTCTCATTCGAGGAGGGAGCGGAGTTACGAGCTATCCTGGATTCCGCTGTGAGTATTTTAACTTTCAGTTGAAACAAGAATTGCGCTTTCTAGTCTCTGTTGCATTTAGATTGGCCTTTGTCTTAATTGTAGCATAATTTCATTGATTTTATATTTGTTTCTATGAAAATAACAACATTTTCAACTTTGATTTTCCTCACTTTGATTGTGAAATTCCTTACCGTTCTACAGGGTCGACATCACTTCATAATAGATATCTTCATTAGAAGCTAACAATAAATTTCTCAGGAGTTGTACCAAGAAATCAGAGCTGGTGAACTCTCATTCGAGGAGGGAGCGGAGTTACGAGCTATCCTGGATTCCGCTGTGAGTATTTCAACTTTTGGTTGAAACAAGAATTGCGCTCTCTGTTGCATTTAGATTGGCCTCTCTTTTAACTGTAGGATTTTTAGTACATCGGGAAGGGGGCGTTTAGGATTGATTTTAGGATATCGCTTGTTTGTTTGGGTTGCTGCAACTAATGTGCATGATGGTTTCTTATTTTTTGATTGACGGTTCCTGATATTGGTTGCTTTTATTGTTATAGTTTTAGGGTATTTAGGGGAGTGAGGGAAGAGGTGTGAGTTCTGAGTAGGTTACTGCTTACTTTATCTTTTACTTTTCATTACTTATCCATTTACCTTTATTTATTAGCCCAAATTACGTATTTTTAATAATCCATATCAAATTATTACTTACTCTTTACCAATACTTTTACTTAATACCTCAAATTTCTTATTCTTATTAGTTCACCCTAATTAATAACTTTTACCTTGATTACTTTTGATAACCTAAATACTTTGACCGAGATATAAAACTTAATGCTTAAACTCTTAAAACTCAAACTGTTAAAACTTAAAACTGATCAAACCTCAAAACCAATTGAAACTCAAAAACTAATTTAAACTTAAAACTAATCAAAACTTCAAACCAATAAAAAGATAAATTAGTTAAAACTTAAAACTAACAAAAACTTCAAACTTAAACCTAATTAAAACTCAAAACTAATTGAAATTCACAATTAATTGAAACTTAACTCTAAATAATTAAAACTCAAAACTTATTGAATTAAAACTAAGAAAGAATTAAAGCATGAATATAAAACGTAAAACGAAAGTTGAAAATTCAAATTTTGTGAAAATTTGGAAATTTTGTGAAAATTTGGAAATTTTGTGAAAATTTGGAAATTTTGTGAAAATTTGGAAATTTTGTGAAAATTTGGAAATTTTGTGAAAATTTGGAAATTTTGTGAAAATTTGGAAATTTTGTGAAAATTTGGAAATTTTGTGAAAATTTGGAAATTTTGTGAAAATTTGGAAATTTTGTGAAAATTTTGGAAACTTAGAAATTTTGAAAATCCAAATATCAAAAATAGAACTAGAAAAGTAGAAAACAAAACTAAATTGCGGAGATTTTGAACTGACAAACTGAAAAAATAATTTATTCATATTCATTCATTATTTAGGCATTTCTATTTAATATTATTTATCATTTTTATTTTACCTTAAATTCAAATTTCATTATTTCTTTTTATTATTTCTTTTTATTATTTATTTTTAGTTGAGTGGGTGAGAGTGAGTTGTTGGAGTGGAAGAGACTAGGCTGGATATTGATGTCGGCTTGTGGTGTTGACTGATACGTTTTTAACTTTAGCCATTATGTATGATGATCAGTAATGATGAGTAATGATGTTTTTTACAGTTTTTTGTTCGATCGGTGTTTAATGACGTGGATTAGATAGTCGTTGTGGATTAGATAGTCGTTAGATAGTCGTTGTGGGTGATAACTTAATCATTTGGGTGGGCTTTGAATTAGAAAACTGGGATAATTTTTGATTTGAATTATATTTGTAGACGTGTGTAAACTTAAACTTGATAATCAATGATACTGCCAAGCTTATCTCTTCAGGTCGAGGGAGATGCAGGAGAGTGCTCTGAACGAGACGGCTTATCTCCAGCTCAAGTCTTCAGAGGATGGCTTTGTGGAGACGGCTAAGAAAGGCCGCTCAGAATAGACAGTTTTAGTAATTGCTAATTGTTGGACTGTTCACTGACACTGTTTCCAAAGATTAAATTTGTTGTTAATTGAAGATTTTTTTTTAAATTTCAATTTACCATTAATTCTCAGATATTTCGATTTTACTTTGGGTTGATTTTATTTGGGCTGATTTTATTTTAAAGATTATTGATTGAAGATTATTGATTGAAGATTGTTGATTGAAGATTGTTGATTGAAGATTATTTCTCAGATATTTTAATTTTACTTAAGTTTAGAATTTGGAATGATTTTGATGTCCTTTAGCTTTTTTAATTTTAAAGATTTTAATTCATGATTATTTCTCACTATATTTCAATATTTTATCTAAATTTAGAAGTTACGAATTTGGACTGATTTTGATGCCCTTAAGCTTTTTCGATTTTTAAAGATTATTTCTCAGATATTTCAATTGAACTTAAATTTAGAATTTGACTGATTTTGATGCTTTTTAGTTTGAGCTTTTACAGATTGTCATTAAGTATAAATAAATCACTTAGTTTCTTTTGACATCCAGCTCCACTGTTAGATCAATCTGAGCAATTTGACCCAAAAAGCTTGTTTAAGTGAAGCTTATTTGTTTTGTTGAACTATTAATCAATTCACACTAGATCCATTTTCAATGATCAATGAGTTGCTAAACTTTGCCTCGTCACTATTTAACTTAGAGCTGGATGTCGGGCCCGGAAAATATTAGCAAATATTTTGCGTATATTTTGGTTTGATTGTTTGACTTTCATTTTATTTTGGGAGTTTTGTATTGTTGAAAACTGTGTATTTATTCGTAATCTTCTATTTGTTTTGCGTTTTCATGTGAAATGAACCTCCACATGAAACTCACATGTGCTAGGAGTGATCGAATGTTAGGCTGCTGGGTCGTGGTCAGAATTAAACCATTTCTAATTAGCTGATGAGACAGAGAAGGTTCGTCTCATCAGCTAATTAGAAATGGTTTTATTCTGACCACGACCCAGCTGCCTAACATTCGATCACTCCTAGCACATGGTCAGGATTTTTGAAAAAAATATGGGGCAGGCAACGTCTGGCAAAGTTCGGCCATGGTTCAGTCGTTAAACACTGCACCAAAATGTCCTTGATGTGCGGTCAGCAGCAGTGTCTTACTTGTTGCTGATCGCACATCAAAGCCATGTCAAGGACATTTTCGTGCTATGTTGATCGCAAGGGATTAAGGTCCCTGTTTTTAAAATTGGGGCCTTTATCCAACGCGATAATTTCATTTCTCAAAATTTGTAATAGAATTAATGCGCGGCGTTGTTGTTGAAATTACTCGTCGCGCCCGGCGCGGGCGAAGGGGTCAGACAACGTCTGACAAATTCATTTGTACTTAGTTGTCGGCCGTTCATGCAATGTCAATGGTCGGTATCTCTTCACCTAACCAGATAACGTTGTTTGACCCTTCGGCGGCGGCACTTGCACTGGTTAGAGTAACGGGGTCTTTGCGCGTGCACCAGACGAAGGCAAAGGGGTCAGAAAACGTTATCAGGCGTTGTCTCAACCCTTCGACTTCGGGGCCCGCGCGTCCACCGCGCTTCTGACATGACTTTGTCCAATCCATTATTTCAAATTTATTTAAAAATAAGATAAGCTTGCACGCGCCATGTTAGCAAGTGAGCTGCAATATCACGTATATCCCTGTTCGTGTTGCGGGCTTAGAAGGTTACGCGCTCGCCGCGCAACGCGAACGACATGCCACGTATGGGCTTATTACATTAACAGGGGCTCTATATTCGTAGGATGTTACCATACCCTCGCGCGCGCGGCGCAACGTTCCACATTTGGACGTCCAGCAACAAGTCAGAAGAAAGGGACAGACACCGCCCGTCGACTCTATAAATGCGCGGCTTTTCCATGCGATCGCGCCCGCCGAAGGGGTCATACAATGACAGGCAGTGAGCCGCGCACGGAAAATCCGCGCAAGTAGGAGTTGGACATACCACCAATTTTGACAATAAACCAGCATTCGATCATGTGTGCCGTGGCCGTCAGGCCGTACCGGCACATACATGATCGTGCTGGCTTATTGTCAAAATTGCACCATTTCTTACGGTGTGTCCAACTCCTACGTGCGCGGCTTTTCCGTGCGCAGCTGCCCACTGCAGGTCAGTGTCATTAACACTAACAGGCAGTGAGCTGCGCACGATTAAGCTTGGGCGAGTTTCATGTTGAAGTTAAGGGGCGTGTCGAACTCATATGTGCGCGGCTTTTCCATGCGCGGCGTAATCGTGCGCGGCTCGCTGCCTGTTAATTACAGGCAGTAAGCCGCGCACGATTACGCCGCGCATTGAAAAGCCGCGCATATATGAGTTCGCCACCGGTACAGTCTTTCACACGAAAACGCAGAAAAAATGAGATTGCAAATAAATACACAGCTTCAAAATAATAGGCAGCTCCAAAAATAGTAAAAAATCAAGCTGGTCAAACAATAACACTTAAAGGGTAAGTTCAAACTGCATTCTGCGAGTCTTTTGTGTGCTCCGCTCGGCTTAAATCTGCGCGGCGTATAGAACAGAATCAAACAAGTCTGTATGCAGCGCATACTAAAGGCTTAAGTATGCGCTGCCTACAGACTTGTTCAATTCCATTCCAGACGCCGCGCAAATTTAAGCCGAGCACACTAAAGACTCGCAGAATCAGTTCGATCTGCAGTTTGCGCGTCTTTTGTGTGCGCGGCTTAAGTTACGCCGCGCACACAAAAGACGCGCAAACTGCAGATCGAACTGTAAAACTGAAAACTACTCAAAATAGTTGCTAATATATTCCGGGCCCAGACATCCAGCTCTAAGATAAACGGTGTCGGTTTAATTTTTAGAAGTTCACCAAAACAAATCTATCAGCTTCAGCTAATCAAGTTTTTCGGTTCAAATCGCTTTGATTGAGCTAACAGTGGAGCTGGATGTCGGGTCAAAGGAAACAAGGGGATTTATTTATACTTAATGACAATCTGTAAAAGCTAAAAGCAAAAAGGCATCAAAATCAGTCCAAATTCAAGTTAAATTGGAATATCTGAGAAACGATCTTAAATTAAAATCTTTAAAAAAAGCTGAAGCGGTATTAAATTCAAAATCAGTCTAAATTCTAAATTCAAGGAAAATTGAAATATAGTGAGAAATAATCATGAATTAAAATCTTTAAAATTAAAAAAGCTAAAGGACATCAAAATCATTCCAAATTCTAAACTTAAGTAAAATTAAAATATCTGAGAAATAATCTTCAATCAACAATCTTCAATCAATAATCTTCAATCAATAATCTTCAATCAATAATCTTTAAAAACGCTAAGGGCATCAAAATCAGCCCAAATTTTGAATTTAAGTAATATCTAAATATCTGAGAATTAATTGTAAATTGAAATTTTAAAAAATCGTCAATTAACAACAAATTTAATCGTTTGGAAACAGTGTCAGTGAACAGTCCAACAATTAGCAATTACTAAAACTGTCTATTCTGAGCGGCCTTTCTTAGCCGTCTCCACAAAGCCATCCTCTGAAGACTTGAGCTGGAGATAAGCCGTCTCGTTCAGAGCACTCTCCTGCATCTCCCTCGACCTGAAGAGATAAGCTTGGCAGTATCATTGATTATCAAGTTTAAGTTTATTGAAAAATATCCCAATTTTCTAATTCAAAGCCCACCCATTTAAAACCCACAACGACTATCTAACGACTATCTAACCCAAAACGACTATCTAATCCACGTCATTTAACACCCATGAAACAAAAACTGTAAACAAAACATGACTAAATCTACATTTAATTTCAACCTAGTCTCTAGCACTCCAACAGCTCACTCTTACCCGCTCAACTTAAAACTTTAAAGAAAGTTATTAAATAATAAAACGATCTGAAAGCAGTAATAAAGAAATTTGAATTAAAAGTAAAATAAAAATGGTTAAAATGATACTAAAATGAATATACATAAAAAGGTTCCATGATGAATGAATAAAATTAAATTAATTTTTCAGTCCGTCAGTTAAATTTTGATTGAATTTGAGTTTTACAATTATTTAATTTTCCAAAATGAAGTCGTGTTTTTAGTTTTCTTTTGATGTGAGTTTTATAAAATTTCCAAATTTTTAAAAGTTTTACAAAATTTCCAAATTTTCACAAAATTTCCAAATTTTAGAATTTTCAAAATTTTCCAATTTTCACAAAATTTCCAAATTTTCACAAAATTTCCAAATTTTCACAAAATTTCCAAATTTTCACAAAATTTCCAAATTTTCACAAAATTTCCAAATTTTCACAAATTTTCCAAATTTTCACAAAATTTCCAAATTTTTCACAAAATTTCCAAATTTTCACAAAATTTCCAAACTTTCAACTTTCGTTTTACGTTTTATATTCATGCTTTAATTCTTTCTTAGTTTTAAATTCAATTATAAGTTTTGAGTTTTAATTATTTTGAAGTTTTAAGTTTTGAGTTTTTTGTTAGTTTTAATTAATTTATCTTTTTTATTTTTGAAGTTTTGGTTTAAGTTTTTTAAGTTTTTTTAGTTTTAAGTTTTAACTAATTTATCTTTTTATTGGTTTGAAGTTTTGATTAGTTTTAAGTTTAAATTATTTTGAGTTTAATTAAACTTGGTTTTGAGGTTTGATCAGTTTTAAGTTTTAACAGTTTGAGTTTAGAGTTTAAGCATTAAAATTTTATATCTCAAGTCACACCTCTTCAAAGTATTTAGGTTATCAAAAACGTTTCCCGAAAAATCCACAGTTTTAAACAGGGTGAACTAATAAGAATAAGAAATTTGATTTCCATTAAATAGTTTATTGAGTAATAAAAGTAATAATTTGATATGGATTATTAAAAATAAAAATCATCAATTTGGGCTAATAAATAAAGGTAAATGGATGAGTAACGAAAAAGAAATCTAAATAAAGAGACTAGGAAACCTATTAAACTAACACTCTTCCCTCACTCCCTCCTCATATTCATAAAACTATTTCTTAAATAAAAGCAATAATATCAGAACCGAATAATCAAAAAATAAGAAACCATCATGCACATTAGTTGCAGCAACCCAAACAAACAAGCTGATATCCTAAAATCAATCCTAAACACCCCCTTCCCGATGTATTAAAAATCCTACAATTTAAAGAGGCCAATTTAAATGCAACAAACAAAATTCATTTCCCAATTAATTCTTGTTTGAACTAAAATAAAATACTCACAGCGGAATCCAGGATAGCTCGTAACTCCGCTCCCTCCTCGAATGAGAGTTCACCAGCTCTGATTTCTTGGTACAGCTCCTGAGAAATTTATTGTTAGCTTCTAATGAAGATATCTATTATGAAGTGATGTCGACCCTATAAAACGATAAAGGAATTTCCCGATGAAATTGAGGATTATGAGAGTTGAAAATTAAGGCCAAAAATGCAACAGAGAGCGCAATTCTTGTTTCAACCAAAAGTTGAAATACTCACAGCGGAATCCAGGATAGCTCGTAACTCCGCTCCCTCCTCGAATGAGAGTTCACCAGCTCTGATTTCTTGGTACAGCTCCTGAGAAATTTATTGTTAGCTTCTAATGGAGATATCTATTATGAAGTGATGTCCACCCTGTAGAACGATAAAGGAATTTCAAAATCAAATTGAGGAAAATCAGAGTTGAAAATTAAGGCCAAAAATGCACCAGAGACCGCAATTCTTGTCTGAACTATGAAAATATGAAAGTTAAAATACTCACAGCGGAATCCAGGATAGCTCGTAACTCCGCTCCCTCCTCGAATGAGAGTTCACCAGCTCTGATTTCTTGGTACAACTCCTGAGAAATTCATTGTAAGCTTCTTTAAGAATCATTGCAAACTCTGGTAATAAGTTCTTAACTAAAATTGATTTCCTCAATGAAATTTAGCTCCATCGGTGTGAATGTTTTGCACTTTTCAAAAGGAACAAATATCAAATGAATAAAATTATCCTACTCATAGTTCCGTGGCTGTTGATCTGTTCTCTCTCAGCCCTGCACTCTCTTTCTACTTTCTAAAAGAGAGCCGAGTTCCTGATAGGGAAAGTGTTAACGATACGGGGTAGTGAAAGTTTAACATATCGAACTTTAAAATTTAAAAATGAAATCATGCGAGTCCTGGAGTCTAATGATGCAATGATCCAAAATAACCTCAATTACTCACCTCGTAACTGGAATGCAGCGGTAGAAGATTCTTCGTGGATTCCTGAGTCTCCTGTCTCCATTGTTATTCTGTTTGCTTTAGTCCCATCGTCTCCTGAAAAGCTGAAAGGAATGCTGTAAAGAAATAGCAGTCTTGGGTTAATGAAATATTGAAATAAGGTTAAAATCAACACTACCACAAGCAATTCTAAACACCCACCTCCGAAGTACTAAAAATCCTACTGTTCAAATTAAGGCTAAGCTAAATGCACCAGAGAGCTCAATTCGATTGCTAAAAGTTTCAATACTCACAGCGGAATCCAGGATAGCTCGTAACTCCGCTCCCTCCTCGAACGAGAGTTCACCATCTCTGATTTCTTGATACAGCTCCTGAAAAATTAATTGTAAGCTTTTTTAAGAATTATTGCAAACTCTGGTGATAACTTGAAACGAAATTTAGGAACATAGAAATATCGGTGTGAATGCAATTTACCATTTCAAAAGAAACAAATATTCAATCATGCTACTCACAGCAAGTTTCGAGGCCGCTGATTTAAGTCGATAACTTCTCCAAGACTCACTTCATTTCAATCTCTTCAAAAGACTGAAAAGAGAGCCGAGTTTCTGAGGGGGAAGTGTTATTGACATCTTAAAGTGGAAGTTCGTACGTATATTATAACAAATGATTTAAGAACTAATCGGTATTCATGAGTCCTGGAGTCCAATGATACAAAATAAGTCCAAAACAACTCGAATTACTCACCTCGCAACTGGAATGCAGCAGCAGATTTTTCTGTAAAACGCCAGCCTCCTGCCTCCATCGGGGAACGGACATTTCATCTCACGACACTTCATCTCAGGACACTTTATCTCGCAATATGTCAGCTCTACGCAAAGGTAAGGGTCGGGGTCAGGGTTTGGGTTAGGGTTATGGTTAGGGTCAGGACAGGGAGATGAAGTGTCCTGAGATGAAATGTCGTGAGATGAGATGTCGCCCACCCCCTCCATCTTCTCAGCCTTCTTTGCTTTGGTCCCATGTTCTCCTGAAAGGAAAGCTATGAAAGAATAAAGTTTGCAGCGAATGAAACAAGGTTCAATTCAATACTTCCACCCCTGATCCCCAGCCCCTTCCCCCTCTCACCTCCTAAGTCCTTCCTTCTCTTCTCCCTCTCTTCTTCAGCGTGCGTTCGAAATACGTTCGAAATACGTTCGAAATACGTTCAAAATCCGTGCGTAACGTACGTTCAAAATACGTGCGAAAAACGTACGATCAAAATCCGTGCGAGTGAACGAACGAGATTGAGTGAATGTGGTATGAGTGATGAAGGAGTGAATTTGTAAGTCAGTCAGAAAGTCAGTCAGTGAGTGGGTGGGAATGATACATTGTCCAGGGCTGACTCACCAAGTACAATGCACAGCTGGGTTGGGCTGAGGGCACTGAGGTCCCCATCTTGAAACCCTGCCCTCCCTCCCAACTCTCTCAACCTTCCTTTCAGTCTCCAATCCGTATTCCCTACCCAACCCCACCCAATAAAAGTTACAAATAGAATGAGAATAACACTGAAAATACTTAGCTTTGTTTCTGAAGAAGCATGAGAGACTCCTCTCTGATATCATCCAGAAGCAGTGAGTGGCAGCACAAAACAGAGACAGCAACAGAATCCAGGACCACATCAGCAACCCTCTGACTCTCTGAGAGGGTTCTCTTGACAGTCAGGGAGGATCTCGATACAGGTCCCTGGGTGAGAATGGCTTGAGCAAATAGTGAATAAAACGAGATTCAAAATGAAGTAAAAAAGGGAATTTAAATGTAAGAATATTGCACGGCAAAGAATAGAATGGTGTTGCTACGTGCATCGTGATGGATTGGCTAGATGTGGTTGGTGGCTGGTGCCCAGACAAGAGTCACGAAATAAAGTTAAAAAGTTACTTTGGTCGCACAAATGCTCCGGTATACATCCATCGTTAAGTTAACAAGTTCAAAAGAAGCAAGAATGAAAAGAAATCCGAGCAAATAATTTAAAATACTGTACACTAATGAAGTCAAGTCATCGGAAGGAATGCGTCGAAGTGTAACAGTTAGAATGAAATATGCGTAGTTCAACAGTTGGGAAATGGAATGTAAAATGAGAGGCGCAATACAGCCATAAATCATAAGTATATGATCAGACGATGTACTATAGATTAGAATCGATACTATAGATTGGAATAGATAAAGAGGTGAAGATTATATCATGATAAAGCTTGAATTTTGATTATGAGCAAAGTTATAATTATGAAATTGTAGTCATAATCATTATTAATTAATTGAAGTTATGAATAATTAATTATTTAAAGTTAATTAAAAACATTACCTGCACTGTTCAGGAGCTCTGATGTTGAACGGATCAACACGCAACACGAGGCAGAGCAGCTCAGAGCAACACAAGGAAACGATCGTGACAATGAAATGAGTGCTCTGTGTAAGCTACTCTCTGTGTCACGCACGTGACCTGCTTCTTGTGCGGTCACGTGACGCTCTCTCATGGGTCAGCTCAACAGAGCCGCGCGCTGATTGGCTGCAGCTTGAATACGTGACTTGAATCCGCGACTCCCATTGGTTAGAGATAATTGTACCATGGAGTTGTAGTTCAACCAATAGGAGCGCGTATTCAGTTCACGTGACACCGAGCTGACCAATGAGAGCGTCACCTTCAACACAAGGAACAAGAGAGAGAGAGAGAGAGAGAGAGAGAGAGAGGAGCGCTATGAGACTGCTCTACCTCGGTAAACAACCAGACACACTGACGCCATGACACAAAGATAAATAGGGCCACTGAAACACTGAATTAAAGGCGTGTGAGCTAATTCAATTAAAATGTAATGAAGTGGAAACATAGAAACAACAGAATATTTAAGAAATTAAAAATTGAGGAAATAATTAAACAGTACTTGACTCTCATTACCAAAGTATCATAATTTAACATTTAAATCTATTGAAATGGAAACAACTTTGTTTCATTTGTGCTGTTTCGCGTCACAGTCTAGCTCGTCTATCATTTCATTCCCTCACGCTGGGCATTTTAAACTTGAAGTTGACAATCCTTTTGAAGCAGTGATCTATATCTCTATATCGAGATCTATATTTCGGTTGTGTCAATGTGTCCTGTGTCAGATGGTGAACCTGTTACCTGAACAGTTTTCCATAGTTGCTGCCTGACAGGGCAATGTTTTAAACCCTTAAAAGCTTAAAAATTAATTCACTGAAAAAGTGCGTATACTGCCCATCATTTCACCATATACAGTATTCTTTTCGTCATGCTTTGGCACTTGGAAATCTGGTTCTGAGAAGTTTATGACTGGCTTTTATCGAAACGTGCATCAGGTATTTTGCTTTCACTATAACCCCCCAGTTATTCCATTCTAATTTTATTCATCAACTTTGCAGAACCCTGAACCAAAACCTTAAAGAGTAACAACTATGGAGAATTGCAACTATAATTTCAAACGTTTGTTTTATCGAAAGTCTTGTCTAAAGTCTCGGCGGTCTTCCACAAGTTTAACCTCTTGAGGTTTGCCATGAGAGTGTCTAGCCTTGAGTCAGGTAGTCTGCACCAGTGGTCCAGTAGAGCGGCTCCCGGGTCAGGGAAGTCTCGAGAGAAACTGGCGATCTGAGAGTTCTCATAGCCCAGACTCTGCGCGAGCTCCTTCCACTCGTCGCCTAGCAACCGGATGTGGGGGATGCTACTCCGCAAGGAGTTGGAAGAGGACCTGACGCTGGAGGCGCGCGGCAGCAGCCCCGGGGGAGGCGCCCCTGAGGAAGTGTCGAGGGGAGGGGGCGTCCCCACAGCCATCACTGTCTGGAGGGGCTTATTGCGAGGCGGGAGAGGGGGCGGAGTGGGGTGAGGGGGCGGAGTGGGGTGATCAGCCACCCTGGAGCGAGGGGGGAGGGGTGGAGGGGAGTTAGAGGGAGGGGTCCTGAGACTGCTGGGAGGGGTCCTAGGTGGGAGGCTGGAAGGTGGGGTTCTGAGACTGCTGGGAGGAGATGGGAGAGGAGGAGGTGCGAGACTGCTGGGAGGGGATGGGACAGGGGGAGGTGTAGATGGGACAGGAGTGGACGGGAGAGGGGATGGACGGGTTGGAGAGGATGCAGATGTCAGCGCTGGTGAAGGTGGCATTTTGATGTTCTCGTCTTCCCTGGAAACATCAGCCCTCAAGCTGAGACTGCTGGAGTTGAGAGACTTGGGCTGGTATAAGTTCCTGCGGGACCCAGGGCTGAGAGAAGGAGTGGGTGGGGCGGAGGAGAGGGGTTTGAAGTGTGAGTTTTCAGAGGGCAGGTCTGCAGAAGAGCGAGCTGGTGACTTTCTGTCAGGGTCCGCAGGCACATCGTAATTAAACCTCCCGTGGTTCTGCCTGGACAACACGACGTAGGTAGTGCCGATGTGGAAAGGGTCGTACAAGCAATCATTTCTCAGGGTTATGTCCCGGGGAGGCGGCGTCAGCAGCTCCTCCTCCCTTTTCTTGTCATGGTAACCATGGTTACCATGGTAACCGGGGTCATGGTAGCCATGGTAAGCAGAATCACACTCAGGATCGTATTGGTCGCGGGGCGGGAGGTTAGGAGCAGATTGCACCTGTTTGAGAGCCATTGAGTAGACAGGCTGGGGAGCTTGGTAATGCTCAGGGAGGGATTCCACCTCCATGGTGACTTGCCCATCCTCCTCCTCCTCCTCCTCCTCCTCCTCCTCCTCCTCACTCTCCTCCGATGAGGAGGAGGTGAGGGAGTGGGTGGAGAGGGTGAGGGGGCGCTGTTCTGCCAGTTGGGGGTGGTACACTCTCCCACACTCAGACTCAGGGTGGGATGAGGACATGTTGCCGTCCCTCCTGAGAAGAATTGCTGTTAAAAGGAACAGGTGACTTCAGAAAACTGCTTATAAGAATAAGATATGATTTACACCTCTATTCAACTGTTAAAGGAACAGGGTACTCTTTGCCAGACATTGCCAGTGCCTGGCCTCCTTCGCGCGATCGCCAGACAACGTCTGGGAAGGGACTTTATGATGACATGACAGCTTGCATGAGTTAAACTTCTAGGAATTTCACTAATATTCATTTCATGATGAAATTAAACCCTATAAAGCTATAACTCACTCGTAGCTCGTTTCCTGGACCTTCAGGACTCTCTTTACTTCCTGCTTCAGCTCCTGCAGTCTGAGGGTCAGTCGCTCAATCTCCATCTCAGAGGGGGATTTGGATCTCTCCGGCACATCTGAGTTAATTCGTAAATAGTCAAAAGAGTGGTCTCACTAAGGAATGGGAAATACTAAATGTTGGAATTTCTCCATCTAATCCTTATGATGTTATGATCTTCAAATTGAAACTTGGCGGAAAGGTTTAAGATAGGCACACATTCCCATCATCTTTATTTACCTGGAGTGTTGAGCATGCTGTCAGACTTCAAATCCGGAGCATCTTCTGAGGCCTTGTGCAAGTCTGGTCGGAATCTTCTGCAGCTCCTTGACCGGCGAGTTATTCGAATCTCAATCTCCGGGGGAGAATCTGACAAAGTGAACTGTGTTACCATGGTAACAGGGAAAGTCTGACAAAGTGAACTGTTTTACCATGGAAACAGGGACAGTCTGACAAAGTGAACTGTGTTACCATGGTAATTGGGAGAATCGAAGTGAACTGTGTTACCATGGTAATTGGGAGAATCGGACCAAGTGAACTGCGACCTGCGTTACCATGGTAACACATGGTCTCAGAGAGATGTGGTGTCAGAGTAGTGAGTGTTGTCATATTGATACGGTGCCAAGCTCAAATGAGTGGTGTCAATTGAGTGGTGTAAGTGGCGTGGTGTCAATGAAATGTAATGCAACTTCTGAAGCATCTATTCACCTCTTCCCTCGCAATCAGGACATTTTTCCACAATAATGCGCCGTTTCCCGTTGCTGGGTATGAGGTTACGGAGTTCTTGGTTGCTAGGTAACGAGTTCCTGAGTTCCTCGGTTTGCGGCATGTGATGTTTGGGAGTATCTTCCCTCTTTTGAGGGGCGCTCTGTCGCAGCAAAGGAGCTCCTGGAGGAATTCATAGTTAGGAATGTGAAGAATCCAATGATACTGATTGCACGGGAAATGGTACACATTGTCAATCCAAATACTGACGAGGGATGAGTGCAACTGATTAAAATTTACCCTGGTGGTAGGATGCTTCAGGTGGGAACAGCTCTGCAGGCTGAGATTGTGCAGATTGAGATGGAGAAAAGGAAGAGGAGGAGGAGGGGGAGGGAGGGGGTAGGAACTCGGTCTCCAGAGAGTACTCCTTTATAAAGTCTCTGTATAGAGTATCAACACAGGAAACACCTAAAGTGGAAGTTATTCAAACCAGCAACACACTCATCGAGGAACATGTTTTATCTCAAGTGAAACATGAGCTGCACATTCTAGGCAGTAGATTCATGAGAAATATTTCATCATGAGAAATAATTTCCATGTTTTACAGCTCCGTGTGACATTTCATGACAAAATGAAGTTCAGATCATTGAGAAGTTGCCTACTGTATTCCACGGAGTAATCAGGCGTCTCCTGCTGGATGGAATGCGTATCCACCGGGCCAGTTGGCACTGTGCCAGTTGGCACTGTGCCAGTTGGCACTGTCTCATCCTTCTTACTTCGTCTCTCGCTCCTGCGCCTCCGCATTTCTTCCAGCTTCCCTGCAAATTGAACACTGTTATCATCCCACTGGTGACGATCAGGGCGTGAGTAAATGAAGCCTTGTTAACGTAGGTTTACATGAGCGGTGGGGTTCCGGTTAGGGTAAAAATACAGAAATACCAAATATCAAAAAGACAAACGTTTTCTCTCCACACTCTTTTCCCTCCTTTTCTCTCTAATCTCCTCCCTGGATGGTGGGTTCCATGGTCCCTTCTTCCTCACTCCTCTCTTTCCTGGTTTTTGGTTCCATGGTCCCTTCTTCCTCACTCCTCTCTTTCCTGGTTTCTGGTTCCAAGGCAGACTCCAGAGGCCCAACTTCACACGTTGCTACTGTAGGCATCTCCTCTGCTGATTGGTCGGGGGCGTCATCAGGGATATCTGCAAATATACAGGCGGTGACTCACTTGATATAGAGCTGAAAGGACATTTATTGGAGGAATTGGAGTTTTCTCCGTGCAGTTATTTACAGAAAAGTGAGAATTGAGACGTTTGTCGGAGTTCAATTCAAATTTCAACCCCGCTATATTTTACTGAAATAGGAGTTGAAAATAAAGATAAAAGTATAGATAAACAGTTATCATCAGTTCTGAAAAGTATACTCTGTACTTTCGTGTAAGACTAGGTTTCCCGTATAACCCGCTGAAAGAACCATGCATTGTTAAATGATATGGATTGGGTTTTGAGTTGGACAATTATAAGAAAAGAATTATTCGTGGTTCAGGAAATATCATGATTAATGATTATGTAAATTTAAAATAATCATGAAAGAACTATATAGAATTCATAGACTGTAGATTGAAGACACAGAAAGAAATTTCATCTTAATGAGTTTCATCACCAAAATACAACGTACAACTACAAGAATCAGTGAATTATCATTGATCTGAAGAGAAAGACTGTTTGGGTAGAGTAGCAGTCATTCCTCATTAGAAAACATGTTATCATGGTTACACATGTTACCATGGTTACACAAGTTACCGTAGTAACAATATCATGTTGCCATAGTTACAGATTCTATAGAAACATACATCACAGATAGAGTTACATGCAGATTCCATAGAAACAAACATCTTCAGGGATATCAAGACCCCTTTACGAGACCCATCATTGCCATGTGCTGAAACCTTCCCATCATTGCTAGACCCTGGTTCTTTACGAGACTCATCATTGCTAGACCCTGGCACTTTACGAGGCTCATCCTTGCTAGACCCTGGTTCTTTACGAGACTCATCCTTGCCTAGTTCGGTTCCTTTTGCGGCTGGGTCTCGTCTGTTCCTTGAGTGAGGGCCATTTCCTGGAATTTCCTTTGGAATGGGCTCCTCGCCATCTCCGCGCTGCTGTGCTGTATCAGATTCCTTTCCCTCACTGACTGGAGTTCCACCCTTCTTCCTTCCCCTGTTCCTCCCTCTCGGAATTTGCCCCTCTGGCTCACAGTTCAACTCTCCTGCAGGTGCTTTCTCAGAGGATGCCATTGCTCTGTCTTCTTCCTCAGAGGATGCCATTGCTCTGTCTTCTTCCTCAGAGGATGCCATTGCTCTGTCTTCCTCTTCAGCCTCACTCAGTGGAACCACCTCCAGGGGAGTGAAGTCCTCACTTTCAGAGGGCGCTTCTTCCTCCTCCAGAGGGGAAACATCGCCTGGTTCAGAGGGGAGTACGACACCACCAGGTTCCTTCCCTGGCTTGTCTCCAAAATCCTCCTCATCCTGTCTTTCTATTGGTTGTTCGTCATCAATCATCTCGCACTCTGATTGGTCCCCACCTCTGGTAGAGTTGTTTGATTGGTTGTCGTCATAATCAGGAGCAAGCAGCGGTGGTTCTGAAGGCAGATTAACTTCCAGTGACGAATCAGAAGCCGCATCATCCTCAAAAGTGTGGAGTGGTGAATCAGAGTCCTCCTCACTTTCCTCACCATTCGAGTGGGTTGAGTCCATCTCACACTCCTCACCAGTAGAGTGGGTTGAGTCCATCTCACACTCCTCACCATTCGAGTGGGTTGGGTCCATCTCACTTTCACCACTCTCAGTGGGACTCCTAGGATCCTCCCCGTCTCCCCCCGCTTTCTCTGTTTTGGGAGTCTCAGCCTCAGTATCTAGTAGCCGGGGAGAGTTGGTTTAAAGATTAAAATTATATGTTTTTAGTTCTAAAAGTGATAAATAAAGCTATTTAGCTTAGACGCTATGGACACAATTCCATTCAGAAATCATTAACCTTTGATAAACTTTAATTGCGAGACTTCTCTACATTGACACCACTTTAATCTAAAACTGTTCTACTTCTACTGTGACACCATACTCTGATACCCAAACCACTAAGGTCTGACACCAGTCGAAGTCGACTCGAAGCTTCTTAATCTGACACAACTCTACTCTGACACCGCTATAAGTATACTCTACTCTGACAACACTTCGCTCTGACACCAATCTACTCTGATTCTCTGACACCGCTATACTCAGACACTACTTCGCCCTGACACCATCCTACTTTGACACCACTCTGCTCTGACACCACTCTACTCTGAAACCACTTTGCTCTGACACCACTCTACACTGACACCACTCTATCCTGTCTCCACTTTGCTCTGACACCATTTTGCTTTGGCACCACTTTGCTCTGACACCATTCTACTCTGACACCACTTCAATCACCTGGTATCTCGATGGGATCATCTTTGCTCCTTCTGAGTTCGATTTCAGCCGATGTCAACCCCGGTGCAGGCGCCGTGTGGTAAGGAATGTTTATCTCGTTACTGAAATGAAGTGTACAGGCATTGCCATGGTTAATGAATGAAGTGTACAGACGTCAGGCATTGCCATGGCAACTGAAGTAAAGTAACGACATTGCCATGGTAACTAAATCGACATCTATCTTTTATCAAGCTGTAGGTTATCGTTTTTAGCAGTTTATCAGTTAATAGATAAGACATAAAATTTCTCACATTTCCGGTGAAGAAGTGTCTGGAGGCGGCAGCTCCTTTGAAATGGCCGCCAGTTCGTCGTTCCGCAGCTTAATTGCTTTTATATTATCCAACGTCTTCCTGTTCTCATCTGCAATGTCTAAAAGGAAGGGTGTGCTTTAGGAAAGAGAATGGTGACATGTGTGAACAGGGAAGGTGCATTTAACTCACAGACTTCATTCAAATAGTATTCATAGACTTCACCCTATAGTATCCATAATAACAGATCACCACATATTACCAAGGTTACACTGTTACCATGACAACAGAAGTGCTCCTACCTCTTATCTGGTTTAGGAGAGTGTTGATATCATCCCGAGATCCGGAACTCTTCAGTTCACTCATTTCTGCTCACTGTTAGTGCCCAGTGTTCAGTGCTCACTGTTCAGTGCTTACTGTACAGTGCAGTTCAATCCCTAACCCTTGTCTCCTTGTAACTACTCAGTGTGGATCAGTGTTACTCAGTGTCCAATTCATGTTCCCAATCTTGCCTGCACCATTGTCCTACTGCGATCAGAAAGCTTTAAAATGAGCAGTAGAGCAATAGATACTTCAATTACAGCATTCAGACATTTCACACAATGGTGGGATCCAGGACCCAAGATAAAGCAGTTAAAGCACACTCTATGAAGCTATGAGTATGAACTTGAAGAGGGAAAAATGATGAAGCAAGATTGAATGATCGAATTAAGAAGACAAAGAAAAAGAACCCTTATCAATCACAAAATTTGATTCAGAGATAGTTCTAAAGTTTAACGGAAAAACGACTAGTTCAACCAATAAATATGATATTCTCACGAGCCCTTTAATTGTACATATTCAAATACGGCCCTTCTCACTTTAACAGAACCTAATCCCGCCTAGAGCTCCTAGAGAGAGAGGCTGCCCCTACTAACCAATCCTAAATCCTTCTATTGTAATGCTATACACGCAGTGTATCTCATTATACAGGAGATCTTTTAAATTTAAACCAGGGATAAGCTATGATAGCATGAAGCTATGAGCATGAAGCAATCATATCAAATCTCTTAATAATAGGGTTTTAAAATCACAGCGTTCATAAATCATACTCATAGAGTCATAGGCACTCAGCAATGACAAATCTCGGAAAATGAAACAGAAAATGTACAAAAGAAAGGGCTATGTTCTCATAGAAAGGGGGAGAGTTTGGCAGAGTTCCAACACACACGGGAACAGGAGACTGTTATTATGTGCGGTAATTAGATCGGGCAACAATAGCAATGTACTACATTCCACACACCAAGAGACCCAGGCGGCGTGTTAACACACCAGGAGGAACTGTGATGATGACGTCATCAATTTTCCACTCTAAGCTATGATAATGACGTCATCAATTCTCCACTCTAAGCTAAGATAATGACGTCATCAACCGCCTAACAAATGAGGCTAAGATAAAAGGAAAAATGAGCATTCCTTTGACTTATATGATTGCTATAGAAATAGAAATAGAAATATAATATACAATGTCAAATTACAATATAACGTAATGTCAGACATATAAACATAGAATAATCATAAATAAAAATGTTCCTGGTAAGCAAAGTTGTCGCACAACGGTCTGACTTGAAAACACACTCAAAACGCTACAAATGCGTGGCTGCGAAACGTGCTCAAGATTTCACGCCATTTGCTTGAGTCCTCAACCTACAGTTCTTATTTTTCTCCTCCTCTTTCAGTAACGACTTGAAGTATGTTGACAGGACACCTTCAGGATGAGCAGCAGTCGAGGGTACAGTCTTTGTGCGGGTTGCGGTTGTGTCACTGCACCTGATACTGCCTTTGTAGATGTAGAAATGCTTCTCTGGTGTCGCACTCTTCTTATCTTTCATCTGCTCCACCAGCTTCTTCCGCTCCATTCTCTCCTCCGGGGTCATGTCCGGTGCCACGAACACGTTTCGAGTTGCTGGGACATCTCTCAACTTTTTCCCACTTTTCCTGAGTCTTGTAGCTGCATCACTGCTCGTAAGGCAGACCTTTATGTGGCGGGGCCTGTCTGCCGTCGTCTTGCCTAATCTCCCACAGAACCCGATACGGGGCTAGTTAAATAAGCTGAGATCTTGAAGTAAGTAGCCAGAGAAACTCCAAGTTTGGTCATAAAGGAAAACCCTATAAAAGGTTATACATTAATATAAATAGTTATATTCATTAAATATATATTCCAAATATATGTCTGGGCTTCTCTCCCATCTTGGTGAACACATCACTCACAGTCTTTTCCACCTCCTCACTTTCCTCTTCCTTCACACCGTAGAGGATAATGCTCCTGCTTCTGTCCTCCGTCGCCACAACATCCTTCACGACACTAGCAATTTCCTTAGCTGAAACTTTAGGGGCCTGAGTACTGAGACTGGATGTAACAGCGTCGCTGTAGTTCTTTAACTCTGATTTAAGCGCAGTCTGAAGTTTTCCCACCGTCTCACTCTGAGCATCATCGAATTGTTTTCTTTGTTTCTGAAGCTAAGATGAGAAGTACGTATGATACCGGGCCACAAGTACGTACTAGTACGGACCATTTGAAAAGTACGTACCCGTACCAGGCGTACGATTGAACAATATTTCTTGAAAATCAAAATTTATTGTGGAGGTTCGATACTTATTGTTACACACATTTGTACGTGAATCACGCCCTAAAACGCTTCAGCAGAGTTCTAGAATTTGCCTCATTTATTCTTTGTTCCGCATGCTCCGTCTTTTCCCGCGTTTAGCAATATAATTCATGAATTTTCCTATACTTACTTTTCACCAGGATTTAAAAAGTACGTACTAGTACGGTTCATTTAAAAGTACGTACCGTACGTACTTCTCATCTTAGTTCTGAATTTCTTTGTTTCTGAATTTCAGCTTCTGCAGGCTGATGACTTCCTCTTTTAGCTCGTCTATCTTTCCTGTGGACACTTTCAATCCATCGTAGCAGTTTTAGTTGCTTCAAAGTTTCTGCCAGCCACACTGATAATACCTCTTTGTTGTACTTTGCACTCGCAAATCTTTCGGACGCTACTGTACTGATATCTTTACACTGTGTTTCGAGGGAAAACTCATGCAGCATCGTAGACACATCGAACAAGAGGTCCTGTGTTCTATCTAGAGAGTAGTGATCCATTCCAGAAGAGGCTTTCCAATGTACACTTGTATTACAATGTAGTTACTAGTTGTACTCCAAGTATATGTCACTTGCAAGACTTGTAGTTGTTAATGGTGTGTGACATGCGCTTATCAGTTAACTGCACAGAGAGATAAAAACGCAACGAAATGTAGGTGAATGTAGTCTATATAAAAATACACTGCGATACATAAGATCATAAAAATCCGTTATACTGGTTTGTAGATTAAAATGCATTTCCGAGCGCATTCCGCGCATACTACAACTCTATAACAGGGCCGGGGGTAGGTGGGATAGGGGGCCTCCCCCACCCCCAGAAAATCACAAGAATGCGTGGAATGGAACACAGTACGCACTCTTACACAGGGTGGAACGTACCTACGATGAGGGGTGGTTGCGAGGTAAAGGAGTAACGAGGAGAGTATACAATGAGGAGTACAAGCAATTACTGGACTACAAGCAATTACTGGATTAGCCTACTCCACAAGTACACATCAGGCAGAGTCGTAACGTAACTAGCATACTGATACACTTCAAGTTCACGCAAAAACCACGCAGAATGTTTCCTAGGATGTCTATTATAATTACTTTCCAGTCGATGGAAATCAAATTTGATCAATTTTATTTTTCGGCCTTCTTGGGCCATATTGGGGCCCAGAACTTCCCAAAACGACCCGTAATCTTCAGCCTCTGTGGTACTGCATGACTGGATATTTAGGATAAGTTGTCACTGGTAAAGGCTGTCCGTGTGGGGAACGGAAATTTCATCTCACGATACTTTATCTCGCAATATTTCAACTCTACGCAAAGGTTAGGGTCTGGGTTAGGGTTTGGGTTAGAGTTAGAGTTCCGGTTATGGTTAGGGTCAGGACAGGGAGATGAAGTGTCCTGAGATGAAATGACCTGAGATGAGATGTCACCCACCCGCTAACTCACCATGCCACCCCTTCCCTGGTATGTTGTTCCCCTATAGCTGTTCTTTGTAACATGTAACACCGCCGTAGCAATTCTTACCGAGATTTCAATCATTTTCTTATGTTTTATGTTCGTTTTGATTATGATATTACTTTTGCTTATAATATTACCCCTTTTGCTTAGGGTTACAAAGAACAGCTATAGGGGAACAACATACCAGGGAAGGGGGTGGCCTGGTGAGTTAGCAGATAACTTGATATTGTATTTGTTACAAAATTCAAATGATCTAACCTTATCGATAATCCTAGCTGTTACCCGTATGTGTGTACAATGCACATGGATCGATCGAAAGATTCGTCAAAAAAAATGTGCAAATTTCAATGAAAAGCAAATTTACACCTTTGCGCGCGCGCTGTTATTTCATATTTGCGCGCTCTACGAGAATAGACTTGGTATTAAAGTCAAGATCCCATTTCTCCACAAGACTGCAACAATAGCTGCCCAGACCCTTCTTGACAGTTCATTTGCTGTACACGCTCTGCAAAACTGTGGAATAAACTACCCAGAACTACTGTTAACATCATACACGACCTGGACTCCTTCAAAATACACCTTGGGAGCTTCCTAAGACAATTTCCCGATCAGCCCCCGGTGACAGGATACGCTACGCGGAACAGAAACAGTATTATAGATTGGACTAACCAATCCAGTGGCTCTCGGGTGGACCAACGGCTGTGTTAATCCCTACTACTTCCTTTAAAAGTGTAAGTGCTCTTTCGATCGATCCATGTGCACACATACGCGTTATACCAATATTAAGAATTATCAATGACTTGAAATCTGCTGACTCCAGAGTTGAAATACACGAATAAAAGGTGTGTTTATCTTAAGTAATTAACAGTCGACCCATCGTCGTTTGAACCAGGGATCTTCCGATAAACTTTTTATTTGTAACCAACGGTGATTACCGCTCTGAGCCACCGACGCTAAGGCTTAGAGGCTTAATCCGTTATGGTAAAACTTTCACTCCGAGGACTAGTGTTCGAATCTCGCAATGTTCACAGTTAATTCGTTATTCCACCATGTTTCACCGAAAAGTGCTCGTGCGATCATAGGGCATACCATGACACCGGAAAATCAATCATTGTGGAACATGCTGGTAAATTCTCCTAATTTCTACAAGTGCGCGCAATTGCGTTCACGTGCACGATGCTGTTCAACATCTTCCAGACCGCGCGCGTCACGTAAACAACACAAAAACATTCAAATTTGGTACAAAAGTTACGTTTTGGCACAGAAAATAATGTTTTGGTAAATAAAATTTATTGAATGGATTAAAGTGTTGAGCCTCTAGGAGCCTGTCCAGGAGGTTTTATGAGTAATCATTTCACATTTTGTATGTCATTCCTTTATCACTCAATTATGGTGAATTAAATTATCCATCGACCCCGTTTTTAAATTTTTGTAACCTTTTTCAGTCCTCCTTAAATTACGGTTTTCAAAAGGCCAAAATAGTGAAATAACGGATAAATGGAAATTTAAATGTACACAAAATCACGTCTATCTTAAAATAAATACTTTAAAGATCTTAAAAACATTCATAAAACCAGCAGTGAACCGAAAGCAATGCCCTCACAGAACAGATAAAACTTCGACCACTCTATCAAGCAAGTTCTGAATACCATCCTCAACCTCGAACTTCTGAAAGACCCTCAGGGCTTGAGCGTACATCGTCTTAGCATCGCGCAACTCCAAATCCT
Source organism: Beroe forskalii (assembly GCA_011033025.1). Taxonomy (NCBI): domain Eukaryota; kingdom Metazoa; phylum Ctenophora; class Nuda; order Beroida; family Beroidae; genus Beroe; species Beroe forskalii. Next base: position 49,901 of record WFMF01000535.1, on the reverse strand, counting down.
GTGGTTTGGAAGTCTGCGACTTGCTGGCCTCGGGTTTGTCTGACTTAGTGTCGCAGAGGAACCCATTGACTTGCTTTCCTTGCTTTGCCAACATCACGATGGTCTTGAGCAAGGAGAGCACTTGATCCTTCAGCAAAGTTAACATCTTCACTTGTTTCTCGCTGTGATCACGTGACCTTGACGCTAGCTCGTGATAGGTCAGTAGGAAGGGTCTAAGACTGCTGAGAACGCTGCAGCAGGTGGCTAAGGCTGAGTTGGGGGTGGGGGAGAGGTACTGCAACAACCCCACGTACTCCATCGCTGCTTGGATATACTCCAACTCCAAACCCTAGAAATACATCAGTGTTGAGTGTACATTGCACAGGGTGTAATGCACTCCAAACCCTAGGAATTTTCAGAATTTTAGAAATTGGAAGGTTAATCATCGCCATAAGGCATAGGACAAGTTAAGGAGTGAAAAAAGGGGCTGATATCAATCATAACAAGACATCTGACATATGCTTGCGTTTGGATAATGTCTTCAGTTACCCCATGAAAATATCGCATTTACCTTCCCCTTGAAGTAAGAAAGTGCTTGCTTGTAATTCGTCTCCGCTAACCCAAACAGTCGTTTCCTCTTCCTGGGCACTGCCCAAGTGTCCCTGGCTTGGGCGTGGTAGAGACTCGCTAGCTTGTGGTGAGTGCAGCCCGTTCTACTGGCAGCTTGAGTATACCCTTCTCTCACCAACCCCTGACTTATTGTCAGAGACTTGTTGTAGTAGTTAGTCACTTCTCTCACTAACTCACTGTTGTCTGATCCACTCTCTGCAGTGCTGTAATCCTGCGCAGGGAGATCATCAGTAAATAGTAGTGACTACACAAGTATACCTGTTAGATGGAGATGTATACCTGTAAGATGGTTGCTATGGAGATGTATACCTATAAGATGGTTGCTATGGAGAAGTATACCTATAAGATGGTTGCTATGGAGAAGTATACCTATAAGATGGTTGCTATGGAGAAGTATACCTGTAAGATGGTTGCTATGGAGAAGTATACCTGTAAGATGGTTGCTATGGAGAACTATACCTGTAAAATGGTTGCTATGGAGAACTATACCTGTAAGATGGTTGCTATGGAGAAGTTTACCTGTAAGATGGTTGCTATGGAGAAGTTTACCTGTAAGATGGTTGCTATGGAGAAGTATGTCTATAAGATGGTTGCTATGGAGAAGTATACCTGTAAGATGGTTGCTATGGAGAATTATACCTGGAAGATGGTTGCTATGGAGAAGTTTACCTGTTAGATGGTTACTATGGAGAACTATACCAGTAAGATGGTTGCTATGGAAAAGTATACCTGGAAGATGGTTGCTATGGAGAAGTGTACCTGTAAGTTGGTTGCTATGGAGAACTATACCTGGAAGATGGTTGCTATGGAGAAGAATACCTATAAGATGGTTGCTATGGAAAAGTTTACCTGGAAGATGGTTGCTATGGAGAAGTATACCTATAAGATGGTTGCTATGGAAAAGTTTACCTGTAAGATGGTTGCTATGGAGAAGTATGCCAGTAAGATGGTTGCTATGGAGAAGTATACCTGTAAGATGGTTGCTATTGAGAAGTATACCTGTAAGATGGTTGCTATGGAGAAGTATACCTGTAAGATGGTTGCTATGGAGAAGTTTACCTGTAAGATGGTTGCTATGGAGAAGTATACCTGTAAGATGGTTGCTATGGAGAAGTATACCTATAAGATGGTTGCTATGGAGAAGTATACCTGTAAGATGGTTGCTATGGAGAAGTATACCTGTAAGATGGTTGCTATGGAGAAGTTTACCTGTAAGATGGTTGCTATGGAGAAGTTTACCTGTAAGATGGTTGCTATGGAGAAGTATACCTATAAGATGGTTGCTATGGAGAAGTATACCTGTAAGATGGTTGCTATGGAGAAGTATACCTGTAAGATGGTTGCTATGGAGAAGTATACCTGTAAGATGGTTGCCATAGAGAAGTAAACTCCGGATAGTTCATTGGATACAGTGCACCAGATGTCTTTCTAGGGAGAGATGATTATTAGTATTCACTGTTTTCAGAATGTTATAGCAACATAGGAAAAGATAACTCACTCCTTACCAAGACATCGAATTGGATAGCAATTTAATGATTTACTGATTTAGTAGCTAACGTTAAATTCAGCCTGAAACCTAACTCAACCCTCATCTAATACAATATTCACCCTACTACCCTAGTTCTAAACCTGAACAGAAGGTTTCCTGAGAGTATCAAGGGCCTCGTTGTAGTACCCAATAGCTTCCTTGTAAAACTCCCTCTCCTCAAAAAGCAGGGGGCCTCGTTTATCTCCGTAGTGGAAGCGAGCCTGCAGCTGACCTGCAGTGGTAGTAATTAGCTATTAATTAATTAGCGCTGACCTTAGTTCAGTGGTAGTAATTAGCTATTAATTAATTAGCAGCTGACCTTAGTGTAGTGGTAGTAATTAGCTATTAATTAATTAGCAGCTGACCTTAGTGTAGTGGTAGTAATTAGCTATTAATTAATTAGCAGCTGACCTTAGTGCAGTGGTAGTAATTAGCTGTTAATTAATTAGCAGCTGACCTTAGTTCAGTGGTAGTAATTAGCTGTTAATTAATTAGCAGCTGACCTTAGTTCAGTGGAAGTAATTAGCTATTAATTAATTGGTAATTAAATGATTAATTAGTAATTAAGAAATCTACTCAGTTATCTTCGAGGCAAACTTTATTTCATTCTTTTTTTTAACAGTTATTTTATCCATTGTATCATGACAATCGACTGAAACCGTGGTATAGAGGTAGTCACAGAGTACTCCATTTCTGCCATGGAAACATCTCCGTTTTTACCTGAGATTCTCATGACTTTGCCCAGGTTGCTGTAGATTAGAGCAATGTTTTAACCTGAGATTCTCATGACTTTGCCCAGGTTGCTGTAGATTAGAGCAATGTTTTTACCTGATATTCTCATGACTTTGCCCAGGTTGCTGTAGATTAGAGCGATGTTTTTACCTGAGATTCTCATGACTTTGCCCAGGTTGCTGTAGATTAGAGCAATGTTTTTACCTGATATTCTCATGACTTTGCCCAGGTTGCTGTAGATTAGAGCAATGTTTTTACCTGAGATTCTCATGACTTTGTCCAGGTTGCTGTAGATTAGAGCAATGTTTTTACCTGATATTCTCATGACTTTGCCCAGGTTGCTGTAGATTAGAGCAATGTTTTACCTGATATTCTCATGACTTTGCCCAGGTTGCTGTAGATTAGAGCAATGTTTTAACCTGATATTCTCATGACTTTGCCCAGGTTGCTGTAGATTAGGGCAATGTTTTAACCTGATATTCTCATGACTTTGCGCAGGTTGCTGTAGATTAGAGCAATGTTTTTACCTGATATTCTCATGACTTTGCCCAGGTTGCTGTAGATTAGAGCAATGTTTTACCTGATATTCTCATGACTTTGCCCAGGTTGCTGTAGATTAGAGCAATGTTTTTACCTGATATTCTCATGACTTTGCCCAGGTTGCTGTAGATTAGAGCAATGTTTTTTACCTGATATTCTCATGACTTTGCCCAGGTTGCTGTAGATTAGAGCAATGTTTTTACCTGATATTCTCATGACTTTGCCCAGGTTGCTATAGATTAGAGCGATGTTTTTACCTGATATTCTCATGACTTTGGCCAGGTTGCTGTAGATTAGAGCAATGTTTTTACCTGATATTCTCATGACTTTGCCCAGGTTGCTGTAGATTAGAGCAATGTTTTTACCTGATATTCTCATGACTTTGCCCAGGTTGCTGTAGATTAGGGCAATGTTGTGGATATCTGAACAATCTGAGAAGTAGGATAGTGCGGACTTGAAGTGCTCAAAGCTTTGCTTCAAAAGCTCCTTAGCAACGTCTTGCTGAAATAACAGTCCTTTGAAATTCTTTTTACATTCCACGTTCCTTTCAAATTCTTTTTACATTCCACGTTCCTTTAACATTGCTGCAAACATTTATGCCGGCAGATTAATAGATTTAACTAGATTGATACAGAAAACAGAAAACCTGGATCGCTTCCTCCAGAGAAATGAGGTTGAGGTTGTAGGAGGCTAGTTCGTTGTACACAAATCCCAGCTTCTTGACGGTGAGCTCCTTCTGGTTGTGGGAAGCCTCGAGATAGAGGTCCAGGCAAAGGAGCAGGCTCACCTCCCTCGTCTCAAACTTAGTGCTGAACAAAGTAGTGCTGAACAAAGAAGTGGTGAACAAGGTAGTGCTGAACAAAGTAGTGCTGAACAAAGTAGTGCTGAACAAAGTAGTGCTGAACAAAGTAGTGCTGAACAAAGTAGTGCTGAACAAAGTAGTGCTGAACAAAGTAGTGCTGAACAAGGTAGTGCTGAACAAAGTAGTGCTGAACAAAGTAGTGCTGAACAAGGTAGTGCTGAACAAAGTAGTGCTGAACAAAGTAGTGCTGAACAAAGTAGTGCTGAACAAAGTAGTGCTGAACAAAGTAGTGCTGAACAAAGTAGTGCTGAACAAAGTAGTGCTGAACAAAGTAGTGCTGAACAAAGTAGTGCTGAACAAAGTGGTGCTGAACAAAGTAGTGCTGAACAAAGTAGTGCTGAACAAAGTAGTGCTGAACAAAGTAGTGCTGAACAAAGTAGTGCTGAACAAAGTAGTGCTGAACAAAGTAGTGCTGAACAAAGTAGTGCTGAACAAAGTAGTGCTGAACAAAGTAGTGCTGAACAAAGTAGTGCTGAACAAAGTAGTGCTGAACAAAGTAGTGCTGAACAAGGTAGTGCTGAACAAGGTAGTGCTGAACAAAGTAGTGCTGAACAAAGTAGTGCTGAACAAGGAAGTGCTGAACAAAGTAGTGCTGAACAAAGTAGTGCTGAACAAAGTAGTGCTGAACAAAGTAGTGCTGAACAAAGTAGTGCTGAACAAGGTAGTGCTGAACAAAGTAGTGCTGAACAAAGTAGTGCTGAACAAAGTAGTGCTGAACAAGGTAGTGCTGAACAAAGTAGTGCTGAACAAGGTAGTGCTGAACAAGGTAGTGCTGAACAAAGTAGTGCTGAACAAGGTAGTGCTGAACAAGGTAGTGCTGAACAAAGTAGTGCTGAACAAGCTGAACAAAGTAGTGCTGAACAAAGTAGTGCGAATAGCAAAAAGCTCAAAGTACACTTCTACAGGTAAAGAATAGTTGTGTAGGTTACGAGTAGAAATAAAACAATCGGTTCACCAGTGTTACACATACTAATCTTATCCACAGTAGACAAGAGAAAAGGTTTATGATTTTCTAGCTTTATAAGTCTAAATATATCTAGAAACTTTTAAAACATGGAATAATTGAAAGGTGGTATATGATTGGTATAAAAGTATACTACTACTAAACGGGGGATGGATCTACAAGAGATCCAATCAGAGTATAAGATCTCACCTGATAACGCGTTTAGTTAAAGATCCCTCCGCCACCTTAGAGTAGCAGTACTCGAATATCTTAGCGGAGTTAACATCCAGATAACTGAGGGAATAGGAAAATAATACGGTTTACAAACTTACAATACAAAGGTTTCAGATGAACCGACAATATCATTATTATCCAAATCGATCATCACATCAACAGGTATACGTTATGAGGTAATGAGAGGGCAGATTGAATCCCCAATCTCTGCACCATTGAAATACACAAAAACAGCAATTTGAGTTAGAATACCGTTTCTACTTTCAAAGCGATTTTGAAAATTTCATGCAGAAACATTGAAAAATGGCGGAGGAGTAGCGAAAAGAGTAAAGTCCATTTGGGCAAAAGCGCAAACTGAGATATAAGCGATTAAGTGGATTTTTGAAGGTTTTTATGGGCTAAAATGGCCAAATAAGGTCCAATTCACTTAAAAATTGGTTTGCCCATCAATTTTGACCTAAATGATGGGCAAAGCAAGTTTGAAGCTCATATCTCCAAAAATGTGGCCAAAATGGCCATCTTAAGGCCGAAAATAGGCCAACTGCCACTTTGGCACGCGCGCTTCGCATGGGCATAACTTGGCCATTTTTCATCCGATTTTAACAAATACACTAAAATGATCAGCTCGTCGAGACGAATCGAATGCAACCAAAAGCTAAGCTCTATCTCCATCAGGAAAAATTTCGATTTTTGGACGCCATTTTTGCTCCGAGCACAAGTCTGACACATCACTGACACAAGTCTGACACATCACTGACACAAGTCTGACACATCACTGACACAAGTCTGACACATCACTGACACAAGTCTGACACATCACTGACACAAGTCTGACACATCACTGACACAAGTCTGACACATCACTGACACAAGTCTGACACATCACTGACACAAGTCTGACACATCACTGACACATCACTGACACAAGTCTGACACATCACTGACACAAGTCTGACACATCACTGACACAAGTCTGACACATCACTGACATTATAGGCAACACAATGGCGAAAGAATTTTTAAAAAATTCGAAATTTTAATTTTTGCGAAAGAAAGGGCGTGGCCTCCCACGCCCCTCAGGGTGACCCAATATTGCGGACAAAATTCTCAAAATTTTTATTCATCATAAGGAACTCGATGGCGAAGGAATTTTGAAAAAATTCGAAACTTTAATTTTGACGAAAAAAAGGGCGTGGCCCCCCAGACACAGTAAAAGAGCCAGGAGTACCAGCACGAAGTGCTGAAAGTCGTAGCAGAACGAATTTTCATGTTTTGAAAAATGAGTTTGCCAGCGCCCACTATATAAAAATACAGTGATTTGCGAAAATCGCGATTTTCGAGTCGTGTTTAAGACATGTTAACGAGCTCTGTTGGACATGAAAATTTGCACAGTTGTAGTCCATAGTATAAAGAATAATCCCTGAAAATTTCATGAAAATCGGTCCCACCGTTTTTTCACAATGAATTATCAAAAAAATCCCGTTTTGCCAAAAATTAGTGTTATGGACGGTACGACTCCTCCTCCTCCCACCACAAAACGGTAAAACACTTCACGGGAGAACCATAAAAGATAGAACCGTAATCTAAACGGCATATGAAACTCTAGAATGAGGTGCGTGCACAAGGGCATGTTAAAAATATTTTCGCCAAATCCTTAATTGGATAATTGACCAAATAAAGTAATTATCGCTTGTAACTCAGAAAGTAAAAATGATAGCGACTTAATTTCAACGGTAACCGACAACCGTTGCCAGGAAACCTGGTACAGTTGCCAGGTAACCTGGTACAGTTGCTAGGTAACCTGGTACAGTTGCTAGGCAACCTGGTACAGTTGCTAGGTAACCTGGTACTGTTGCTAGGCAACCTGGTACAGTTGCTAGGTAACCTGGTACAGTTGCTAGGTAACCTGGTACAGTTGCTAGGTAACCTGGTACAGTTGCTAGGTAACCTGGTACAGTTGCTAGGTAACCTGGTACAGTTGCCAGGTAACCTGGTACAGTTGCTAGGTAACCTGGTACAGTTGCTAGGTAACCTGGTACTGTTGCTAGGCAACCTGGTACAGTTGCTAGGTAACCTGGTACAGTTGCTAGGTAACCTGGTACAGTTGCTAGGTAACCTGGTACAGTTGCCAGGTAACCTGGTACAGTTGCTAGGTAACCTGGTACAGTTGCTAGGCAACCTGGTACAGTTGCTAGGTAACCTGGCAGGTTAAAGCGGAAGGGAGAGTAGGATGTTATCTAGAGTGGAGGGTGGTCGATGTCCTGAGGGAGGAGGAGGTTCACTTTCGGTTGTTGAGTCAAGGAATGATATAACTAAGCACCAGCATAACAGCTCGGGTGTTATGTTTATGTGTAATTTGCATTTCGTTGCGTTTTTATCTCTCTGCAACAACTGATAAGCGCATCACAATAATCGTTTATCAAGCTGTAGGTTATCGTTTTTAGCAGTTTATCAGTTTAGATAAGACACAAAGTTTCTCACATTTCCGGTGAAGAAGTGTCTGGAGGCGGCAGCTCCTTTGAAATGGCCGCCAGTTCGTCGTTCCGCAACTTAATTGCTTTGATGTTATCCAACGTCTTCCTGTTCTCATCTGCTATGTCTGAAAGGTGTGCTTTAGGAAAGAGAATGGTGACATGTGTGAACAGGGAAGGTGTATTTAACTCACAGACTTCATCCAAATAGTATCCATAGACTTCACCTTATAGTATCCATAATAACAGATCACCACATATCACCAAGGTTACACTGTTACCATGACAACAGAAGTGCTCCTACCTCTTATCTGGTTGAGGAGATTGTTGATATCATCCCGAGATCCGGAACTCTTCAGTTCACTCATTTCAACTCACTGTTCAGTGCTCACTGTTCAGTGCCCAGTGTTCAGTGCCCAGTGTTCAGTGCTCACTGTTCAGTGCCCAGTGTTCAGTGCTCACTGTTCAGTGCAGTTCAATCCCTAACCCTTGTCTCCTTGTAACTACTCAGTGTGGATCAGTGTTACTCAGTGTCCAATTCATGTTCCCAATCTTGCCTGCACCATTGTCCTACTGCGATCAGAAAGCTTTAAAATGAGCAGTAGAGCAATAGATACTTCAATTACAGCATTCAGACATTTCACAACTAATGAACTAATGAAGGCCTGGGGTACACCGGTAAAAATATTCCCATGAATCAGTCACCAATGGTGGGATCCAGGACTCAAGATAAAGCAGTTAAAGCACACTCTATGCAGCTATGAACTTGAAGAGGGAAAAATGATGAAGCAAGATTGAATGATCGAATTAAGAAGACAAAGAAAAAGAACCCTAATAAATCACAAAATTTGATTCAGAGAGAGTTCTAAAGTTTAACAGAAAAACGACTAGTTCAACCAACAAATATGATATTCTCACGAGCCCTTTAATTGTACATATTCAAATACGGCCCTAATTCTCACTTTAACAGAACCTAATCCCGCCTAGAGCTCCTAACACAACCCACTGCCCCACAATAGGCTGGTATTGGTAGAGAGAGAGGCTGCCCCCTACTAACCAATCCTAAATCCTTCTATTGTAATGCTATACACGCAGTGTATCTCATTATACAGGAGATCTTTTAAATTTAAACCAGGGATAAGCTATGCGAGCATGAAGCAATCATCTCAAATCTCTTAATAAAATAGGGTTTTAAAATCACAGCGTTCACAAATCATACTCATAGGCAATCAGCAATGACAAATCTCGGAAAATGAAACAGAAAATGTACAAAAGAAAGGGCTATGTTCTCATAGAAAGGGGGAGAGTTTGGCAGAGTTCCAACACACACGGGAACAGGAGACTGTTATTATGTGCGGTAATTAGATCGGGCAACAATAGCAATGTACTACATTCCACACACCAAGAGACCCAGGCGGCGTGATTAACACACCAGTAGGAACTGTGATTATGACGTCATCAATTCACCAGTATAAGCTATGATAATGACGTAATCAATTCACCACTCTAAGCTAAGATAATGACGTCATCAACCGCCTAACAAATGAGGCTAAGAATAAGATTAAAGGAAAAATGAGCATTCCTTTGACTTATATGATTGCTATAAAAATACACTGCGATACATAAAATCATAAAAATCCGTTATACTGGTTTGTAGATTGAAATGCATTTCCGAGCGCATTCCGCGCATACTACAACTCTATTACAGGGCCGGGGGTAGGTGGGATAGGGGGCCTCCCCCACCCCCAGAAAATCACAAGAATGCGTGGAATGGAACACAGTACGCACTCTTACACAGGGTGGAACGCACGATGAGGGGTGGTTGCGAGGTAAAGGAGTAACGAGGAGAGTATTTTAATCTATGAACTACAGTACAGAAGTGCTGTAGTCCGATCAGTCCATATCTCAGGGTTACAAAAAGCAATATAAAATGAACGATTATACGTGTAACCATGCAAGGTTAAATCATATGTATTTATGTAATATCATTCCAGTAATTCATGCTTAAAAGGATTCTATGATTTTTAATAATAATTTAAGGCCTGAAAGTGAACGTTAGTGCTCTAGGGCTAACATGGGTCATCAGTTGGGCAAGGGTGATTGTGCAGCACAAAGTGTACCACACACGATTTTTCGGCCTCCAAGCCCAAGAAACCTACACCCCGGAGGCCGCACATATAGAAGGTGAAACCATTCCATATGTACCCCGAACCGTAACCAAACTAATAAAAAAGCTCCCAGTTCAATGAAAAGAGTTAATGGAAATCAAAGAATAGATAAACATATAATGGATAGCCAAAAACAATTGAAAATTGTTTGGGTTTCGCAGCCACTACAATACCAAAAATTATACGATTAAAAATATTGATATGAATTTTAATCGCAGCCCGGTCGTGGCGGTGCACTGTGGTACTGGCAGCAGACTACCACAATTTCATTGTAGTAATGGAAAACAGCATTAATTCATTGTGTTAATCCGTCTTTGACTTTGTCAGGATCGAGCTGTACCTAAACACAGAAATGTGTTAGACGTTCTACCCCTTAATAACTTTGAAAAACGTGAATCTTTAAATCGATTAGCTTTGAAACCAAAATGCACCGCCACGACCGGGCTGCGATTAAAATTCATATCAATACTTTTAATCGTATAATTTTAGGTAATGTAGTGGCTGCGAAACCCAAACAATTTTCAATTGTTTTTGGCTATCCATATCACTCTTTTTTTGGCAAAAAACTCACTACATTCAGTACAAGTTGAGATAATTGCTTTAATCAGTCAATTATTCAATTAAGCGGTTGACAACCTGTACTCAACTTAATGTATGAAACGTAATTTTGGCTCTTGTTAATGATACCGTTGGAATTAAGTCGCTATCATTTTTACTTTTCGAGTTATACACGATAATTACTTTAATTGGTCAATTATCTCATTAGGCGGTTGAGAACCGGCACTCAAGATAAACGTAAAAAGCGTAATTTTGGCTCTTGTAAATGATGCCGTTAGAATTAAGTCACTATCATTTTTACTTTTCGAGTTATACACGATAATTACTTAAATTGGCCAATTATGTAATTAGGCGGTTGAAAACCGGTACGCAAATTAAACGCATATAACGCTGTTTTGGCTCTAGTTAATGATACCGTTTGATTTAAGTCCCTATCATTTTTACTTTTTGAGTTATACGCGATAATTACTTTAATTGGTCAATTATCTCATTAGGCGGTTGAGAACCGGTACGCAAATTATGCACATACAACGTTATTTTGGCTGCAGTTCATGATACCGTTGGAATTAAGTCGCTATCATTTTAACTTTCTGAGTTATACGCGATAATTACTTTAATTGGTCAATTATCCAATTAAGGATTTGGCGAAAATATTTTTAACATGTCCTAGTGCACGCACCTCATTCTAAAAGTTTCATATGCCGTTTAGATTACGGTTCTATCTTTAATGGTTCTTTCTTGAAGTGTTTTCCCGTTTTGTCGTAGTAGTCGTCGTCGGAGTCGTACCGTCCATCACACTAATTATTGGCAAAACGGGATTTTTTGACAATTTATTGTGGGAAAACGGTGCGGCCGATTCTCATGAAATTTTCAGGGATTGTTCATCTTACCAAGGACTACAACTGTGCAAATTTTCACGACCAACAGAGCTCGTTAACATGTCTAAAACGCGACTCGAAAATCGCGATTTTCGCAAATCACTGTATTTTTATATAGTGGGCGCTGGCAAACTCATATTTCAAGACTTGAAAATTGGTCCCGCTACGACTTTCAGCACTTCGTGCTGGTACTTCTGGCCCTTTACTGTGTCTGGCCAGCAATCCCGGCCCTTCGGGCCGGGACTGCTGCCCTCGGCCCTTCGGGCCGATGGTGCTGATCGTTCGGAGATGCCCTCGGCCCTTCGGGCCGAGGGCATCTGCCCTTCGGGCAGATGCCCTCGTCCGGAGACCCCATAACGTGGCTGCGTGCGCTTGCCAGCGCCCTGATTAAGTAAACATCCCATTTAATGTGTGAAAACACTTACTTTAATTTGTACTCATTCACCAAGACAGTAAATAAAGAACGTGTTAAGTACGTAATTGTAATAGAATAGAAGCAAACTTGAAGTAAGTGTAAGCGAAGGGAAATAGGGGGAAGTAGAAAAACAATCATGGGACGCAGCTAAATGTAATAAAAGGCATTCTTCATGGAAAGCAAATCATAGCATAAATTAATAATAAAGGTAATGTAATTAATGCTGGAGTAAGAGGGAAATTGAATAAGATAATTGTTGTAAGCCACAAAAGTATAAATAGACGGTCTGTCTCCCCAAGCACTAAGCTGATGCCAGTACAACGAACTAATGAAAAACAACTAATTATAAATCAATGGGAAAACAAGTGAAGAAGGTAGGTAGATGAAATTAGAATTCCTGATATGTGGTTAGAGGAAGAATTATGAAAAGCCTTTGAATCAGTTTTTTAAGGAGAAAGAGAGCATAAAAAAAACAGTATATGAACTAAATGTAACTTGTGAGTCCACAATTAGAAATTGAAGAAAAAAATATATATAAAAAACCGTAACGTGCTATTAGTAAAAATAGGGTGAGACATTCAACCAACCTATACCAGAGAAGATGGGTATTCAAGTAGCCGTCAATATACCTAGAGCTGAAGTGTAAGCAAGTAGTCGCCAACTAGCCTGAATCATACAATGAGGAGTACAAGCAATTACTGGAGTACAAGCAATTACTGGATTAGCCTACTCCACAAGTACACATCAGGCAGAGTCGTAACGTAACTAGCATACTGATAGTGATACACTTCAAGTTCACGCAAAAACCACGCAGAATGTTTCCTAGGATGTCTATTAGAATTACTTTCCAGTCGATAGAAATCAAATTTGATCAATTTTATTTTTCGGCCTTCTTGGGCCATATTGGGGCCCAGAACTTCCCAAAACGACCCTTAATCTTCAGCCTCTGTGGTACTGCATGACTGGATATTTAGGATAAGTTGTCACTGGTAAAGACTGTCCGTGTGGGGAACGGAAATTTCATCTCACGACACTTCATCTCGCAATATTTCAACTCTACGCAAAAGTTAGGGTCTGCAGTATATCACTTTTTCATTCGTTGCTTATTAGTGCTCTCTTATCAGTACGCTTATCAGCACGTTTGATATAGCAAGATTTACACCGCTACTGTGTGGTTATGTGTACAAGTACAAAAGATGCCCAGCACCAAGAAATGCAGAAATTGGTAAAGAATAATTGTGTTTCATTCCTTGATAAAGCCTTCAACGGCCTTGGGATTACCAGCACAGGACAACTGACTACGGCTATCATATTGAATGCGAGGCAGGACGAAACTGCAGTGTTGTTGCGTGAATCAGTCTTCTTAATCAACAGTCTTGTGCGGCACATGACGGACTACAAGAACACGTCTCACAGTGTTGGAGCGGAGCTGATCGATGCCCAGAAGACTATCATTAAGCTTCAGTCAGAACTATTGTCAGTGAAAGACCAGCAGATGGACAGTATCAGGTCTGCTGTTGAGACGTCAGTATCTAGCACAGTGAAAGAGGAGATCAAATCCTACAGTGCAGCAGTTCAAGGCAGTGTGAAGGAGAGTCCTGTCAACCAGACTGTGTTGAAGAAGGTGGTGCAGGACGTTGTTCAAGGAGAGGACCGCGCCAAGAACGTCATGATCTTCGGCCTAGAGGAAGAAAACGACGAGGAGCTGAATGCTAAGGTTGACGAGATGTTCCAGTCAATGGGAGAGAAACCCCGCGTTGAAGTCTGCCGTGTTGGACAAAAGAAGCCGGGTGGGGTCACGAGACCCGTTAAAGTCACCACAGCATCATCAACTGTTGCTGACCAGCTACTCCTCAAGTCCCGAAAGCTCTGTTTGCTAGAGAAGTACAAGAAAGTGTACGTCAATCCTGACAGGTCGCCAGAGGAGAGGGAGCAGCGGAGGGTGCTGGTGAAGGAGGTGAAGCGGTTGTCGGAGGAGGAAAAGGAGAAAAGACACTATATCAGGAACGGTAAAGTGTGTAGTGTTCCAAGGAGCGCTACATAGTCACTTATGATTGATGTGATATTCAGGAGGAGACAGTCACTGTAATATTATGATTTTTAGTGTGGTTGAGCGTGAATCATGATGATTTGCTAGTTTCTACATGTTAGTACACAGGACTTGGTAGTCCTCACGAGCATTTAGACTCTATCGATTGTTTTTAGCAGAGTTTAAATCACATTTCATCTCTTAATTGGTGTGCAGTGCCCTGTTGAGGGCCTTTTTATATTATTGTTACTGATTTTATTTAATTATTCCCTGCCCATAAAAGCGGCAACCCTCCACGGAGGGTTTTCAATCAATCATGGGTTAGGGTTTGGGTTAGAGTTAGAGTTCCGGTTATGGTTAGGGTCAGGACAGGAAGATGAAGTGTCCTGAGATGAAATGACCTGAGATGAGATGTCACCCACCCGCTAACTCACCATGCCACCCCTTCCCTGGTATGTTGTTCCCCTATAGCTGTTCTTTGTAACATCTAACACCGCCGTAGCAATTCTTACCGGGATTTCAATCATTTTCTTATGTTTTATGTTCGTTTTGATTATGATATTACTTCTTTTGCTTATAATATTACCCCTTTTGCTTAGGGTTACAAAGAACAGCTATAGGGAACAACATACCAGGGAAGGGGGTGGCCTGGTGAGTTAGCAGATAACCAGATAACCTTACCTTAGAGTCTGTTTAGCCGGGATCACAGATCATGGGCGACGTCAACATGCGAGTCTTCCAAGCCTGCCATTCTGATAATATAGTATTTGTTACAAAATTCAAATGATCTAACCTTATCGATAATCCTAGCTGTTACCCGTATGTGTGTACAATGCACATGGATCGATCGAAAGATTCGTCGAAAAAAATACGCAAATTTCAATGAAAAGCAAATTTACACCTTTGCGCGCGCGCTGTTATTTGCGCGCTCTACGAGAATAGACTTGGTATTAAAGTCAAGATCCCATTTCTCCACAAGACTGCAACAATAGCTGCCCAGACCCTTGTTGACAGTTCATTTGCTGTACACGCTGCAAAACTATGGAATAAACTACCCAGAACTGTTAACATCATACACGACCTGGACTCCTTCAAAATACAGCTTGGGAGCTTCCTCAGACACTTTCCCGATCAGCCCCCAGTGACAGGATACACTACGCGGAACAGAAACAGTATTATAGATTGGACGAACCAATCCAGTGGCTCTCGGGTGGACCAACGGCTGTGTTAATCCCTACTACCTCCTTTAAAAGTGTAAGTGCTCTTTCGATCGATCCATGTGCACACATACGCGTTATACCAATATTAAGAATTATCAATGATTTGAAATCTGTTGATTCCAGAGTTGAAATACACGAATAAAAGGGGTGTTTATCTTAAGTAATTAACAGTCGACCCACCGTCGTTTGAACCAGGGATCTTCCGATAAACTTTTTATTTGTAACCCACGGTGATTACCGCTCTGAGCCACCGACGCTAAGCTTTGTGGCGCAGAGGCTTAATCCGTTATGGTAAAACTTTCACTCCGAGGACTAGAGTTCGAATCTCGCAATGTTCACAGTTAATTCGTTATTCCACCATGTTTCACCGAAAAGTGCTCGTGCGATCATAGGGCATACCATGACACCGGAAAATCGATCATTGTGGAACATGCTGGTAAATTCTCGTAATATCTACAAGTGCGCGCAATTGCGTTCACGTGCACGATGCTGTTCAACATCTTCCAGACCGCGCGCGTTACGTAAACAACACAAAAACATTCAAATTTGGTACAAAAGTTACGTTTGGCACAGAAAATAAATGTTTTGGTAAATAAAATTTATTGAATGGATTTAAAGTGTTGAGCCTCTAGGAGCCTGTCCAGGACGGTTTTTATGAGCAATCATTTCACATTTTGTATGGCATCCTTTATCACTCAATTATGGTGAATTAAATTATCCATCGACCCTGTTTTAAATTTTTGTAACCTTTTTCAGTACTCCTTAAATTACGGTTTCAAAAGGCCAAAATAGTGAAATAACGGATAAATGGAAATTTAAATGTACACAAAATCACGTCTATCTTAAAATAAATTTAAAGATCTTAAAACATTCATAAAACCAGCAGTGAACCGAAAGCAATGCCCCTCACAGAACAGATAAAAACTCGACCACTTCTATCAAGCAAGTTCTGAATACCATCCTCAACCTCGAACTTCTGAAAGACCCTCAGGGTTTGAGAGCGTACATCGTCTTAGCATCGCGCAACTCCAAATCCTGTGGTTTGGAAGTCATGACTTGCTGGCCTCGGGTTTGTCTGACTTAGTGTCGCAGAGGAAGCCATTGACTTGCTTTCCTTGCTTTGCCAACATCACGATGGTCTTGAGCAAGGACAGCACTTGATCCTTCAGCAAAGTTAACATCTTCGCTTGTTTCTCGCTGTGATCACGTGACCTTGACGCTAGCTCGTGATAGGTCAGTAGGAAAGGTCTAAGACTGCTGAGAACGCTGCAGCAGGTGGCTAAGGCTGAGTTGGGGGTGGGGGAGAGGTACTGCAGCAACCCCACGTATTCCATCGCTGCTTGGATGTACTCCAACTCCAAACCCTGGAAGTTTTAGGAATTTTAGGAATTGGAAGGTTAATCATCGCCATAAGGCATAAGACACAGTTAAGGAGTCAAAAAAGGGGCTGATATCAATCATAACAAGACATATGCTTGCGTTTGGAAAATGTCTTCAGTTACCCCATGAAAATATTGCATTTACCTTCCCCTTGAAGTAAGAAAGTGCTTGCTTGTAATTCGTCTCCGCTAACCCAAACAGTCGTTTCCTCTTCCTGGGCACTGCCCAAGTGTCCCTGGCTTGGGCGTGGTAGAGACTCGCTAGCTTGTGGTGAGTGCAGCCCGTTCTGCTGGCAGCTAGAGTATACCCTTCTCTCACCAAGCCCTGACTTATTGTCAGAGACTTGTTGTAGTAGTTAGTCACTTCTCTCACTAACTCACTGTTGTCTGATCCACTCTCTGCAGTGCTGTAATCCTGCGCAGGGAGATCATCAGTAAATAGTAGTGACTACACAAGTATACCTGTTAGATGGAGATGTATAACTGTAAGATGGTTGCTATGGAGAAGTATACCTGTAAGATGGTTGCTATGGAGAAGTATACCTATAAGATGGTTGCTATGGAAAAGTTTACCTGTAAGATGGTTGCTATGGAGAAGTATACCTATAAGATGGTTGCTATGGAGAACTATACCTGTAAGAAGGTTGCCTTGGATAAGTATACCTATAAGATGGTTGCCTTGGAGAAGTATGCCTGTAAGATGGTTGCTATGGAGAACTATACCTGTAAGATGGTTGCTATGGAGAACTATACCAGTAAGATGGTTATCATGGAGAACTATACCTGTAAGATGGTTGCTATGGAGAACTATACCAGTAAGATGGTTGCTATGGAAAAGTTTACCTGTAAGATGGTTGCTATGGAGAAGTATACCTATAAGATGGTTGCTATGGAGAAGCATACCTGTAAGATGGTTGGGTCATACGAGCGAATTACTGCGGGAGACTCCCGGTAGTCCTCCGGGAGCCCTCCGGGAGTCCTCCGGGAGCCCTCCGGGAGTACTCCGAGAGTCCTCCGAGAGTCCTCCGGGAGTACTCCGGGAGTACTCCGAGAGTCCCCCGGGAGTCCTCCGGGAGTCCCCCGGGAGTCCCCCGGGAGTCCTACGGGAGTCCTACGGGAGTACCACGGGAGTGCCACGGGAGTACCCCGGGAGTCCTACGGGAGTACCCCGGGAGTCCCCCGGGAGTCCTACGGGAGTACCCCGGGAGTCCCCCGGGAGTCCTACGGGAGTACCACGGGAGTGCCACGGGAGTACCCCGGGAGCGCCACGGGAGTACCACGGGAGTCCTACGGGAGTACCCCGGGAGTCCTACGGGAGTACCCCGGGAGTCCTACGGGAGTACCCCGGGAGTCCCCCGGGAGTCCTACGGGAGTCCCCCGGGAGTGCCACGGGAGTGCCACGGGAGTGCCCCGGGAGTGCCACGGGAGTGCCACGGGAGTACCCCGGGAGTACCTCGGGAGTGCGGGGAGTGCCACGGGAGTACCCCGGGAGTCCCCCGGGAGTCCTACGGGAGTACCCCGGGAGTACCCCGGGAGTCCCCCGGGAGTCCTACGGGAGTACAACGGGAGTACCACGGGAGTGCCCCGGGAGTGCCACGAGAGTACCACGGGAGTCCCACGGAGTACCCCCTTGCAGGGAGTCCCCTGGGAGTCCCCCTGGGAGTCCTACGGAGTCCCCCCGAGTCCTACGGAGTACCCCGAGTCCCACGGGAGTCCTATTGGAGTACCCCGAGGATTACGGAGGAGAAATTTTTATAGAACACTTGCCTGATCAAGGCCATATCAGTTTAAATCCTCACTTGCCTTGCGGGCTCTGGCCAAAACCGGATACATCCTCGGGCAGAATACAGATGATGTTCTCCTCACCGAATTTGTCTCCCTCATCAGCATCCCCACCTCCATCACAACCCGCTTCCTCGCCACCTCCTCCCCACCTCCTTTGATCGTACTAAAAAATCACTACATCTGAATACATAGACACGCGCCTATCAGGTCCATTTTGGCATACTGCCCGAGGTATGTATCCGGTTTGGCCAGAGCCCGCAAGGCAAGTGAGGATTTAAACCGCTATGGCCCTGATCAGGCAAGTGTTCTATAAAAATTTCTCACGTGGTAATCCTCCCGGGTACTCCCGTAGGACTCCCGGGGGACTCCCGTAGGACTCCTGGGACCCTGCACCCCCAGGACTCCCGGGGACTCCCGGGGCTCCCGTGGCACTCCCGTGGTACTCCCGGGGTACTCCCTGTGGACTCCTGGGGACTCCCGGGACACTCCTGTAGGACCTCCCGGGGATTCCCGGTACTCCTGTAGGACTCCCGGGGGACTCTCGTAGACTCCTGGGGACTCTCGTAGGACCTCCTGGGGACTCCCGGGGTACCCCGTGGCACTCCCGTGGTACTCCCAGGGACTCCTGGGGTACTCCTGTAGCACTCCCGTGGTACTCCCGTAGGACTCCCGGGGGACTCCCGTGGTACTCCCGTAGGACTCCCGGGGTACTCCCGTAGGACTCCGTGGTACTCCCGTAGGACCTCCGGGGTACTCCTGTCGGACCCCGGGCACCCCCGTAGGACTCCTGTGGTACTCCCGTGGCACTCCCGGGTACTCCCGTGGTACCCCGTAGGACTCCCGGGGGACTCCCGGGGTACCCCATAGGACTCCCGGGGTACTCCTGTAGGACTCTGGGGACTCCTGGGCACTCCCGTGGCACCCCGTGGTACTCCCGTAGGACTCCTGCCTGTAGGACTCCCGTAGGACTCCTGGGGACCCCGGGGACTCCCGGAGGACTCCTGAGGACTCTCGGAGTACTCCCTGAGAGTACCCCGGAGTACTCCCGGAGTACTCCCGGAGGACTCTCGGAGTACTCTCGGAGGACTCTCGGAGTACTCCCGGAGGGCTCCCGGAGGACTCCCGGGAGTCTCCCGCAGTAATTCGCTCGTATGACCGATGGTTGCTATGGAGAATTATAACTGTAAGATGGTTGCTATGGAGAACTATACCTGTAAGATGGTTGCTATGGAGAAGTATACCAGTAAGATGGTTGCTATGGAGAAGTATACCTGTAAGATGGTTGCTATGGAGAAGTATGCCTGTAAGATGGTTGCTATGGAGAAGTTTACCCGTAAGATGGTTGCTATGGAGAAGCATACCTGTAAGATGGTTGCTATGGAGAAGTTTACCTGTAAGATGGTTGCTATGGAGAAGCATACCTATAAGATGGTTGCTATGGAGAAGTATACCTGTAAGATGGTTGCTATGGAGAATTATAACTGTAAGATGGTTGCTATGGAGAACTATACCCGTAAGATGGTTGCTATGGAGAAGTATACCTGTAAGATGGTTGCCATGGAGAAGTATACCTGTAAGATGGTTGCCATAGAGAAGTAAACTCCGGATAGTTCATTGGATACAGTGCACCAGATGTCTTTCTAGGGAGAGATGATTATTAGTATTCACCGTTTTCAGAATGTTATAGCAACATAGGAAAAGACAACTCACTCCTCACCAAGACATCGAATTGGATAGCAATTTAATGATTTAGTAGCTAACGTTAAATTCAGCCTGAACATATCGCAACCCTCATCTAATATAATATTCACCCTACTACCCTAGTTCTAAACCTGAACAGAAGGTTTCCTGAGAGTATCAAGGGCCTCGTTGTAGTACCCAATAGCTTCCTTGTAAAACTCCCTCTCCTCGAAAAGCAGAGGGCCTCGTTTATCTCCGTAGTGGAAGCGAGCCTGCAGCTGACCTTAGTGTAGTGGTAGTAATTAGCTATTAATTAATTAGCAGCTGACCTGCAGTGGTAGTAATTAGCTATTAATTAATTAGCAGCTGACCTTAGTGTAGTGGTAGTAATTAGCTATTAATTAATTAGCAGCTGACCTTAGTGTAGTGGTAGTAATTAGCTATTAATTAATTAGTAGCTGACCTTAGTGTGGTAGTACTAGCTATTAATTAATTAGTAGCTGACCTTAGTGTAGTGGTAGTAATTAGCTATTAATTAATTAGCAGCTGACCTTAGTGTAGTGGTAGTAATTAGCTATTAATTAATTAGCAGCTGACCTTAGTGTAGTGGTAGTAATTAGCTATTAATTAATTAGTAGCTGACCTTAGTGTAGTGGTAGTACTAAGCTATTAATTAATTAGCAGCTGACCTTAGTGTAGTGGTAGTAATTAGCTATCAATTAATTAGCAGCTGAACTTAGTTCAGTGGTAGTAATTAGCTATTAATTCATTAGCAGCTGACCTTAGTTCAGTGGTAGTAATAAGCTATTAATTAATTAGCAGCTGACCCTAGTGTAGTGGTAGTAATTAGCTATTAATTAATTAGCAGCTGACCTGCAGTGGTAGTAATTAGCTATTAATTAATTAGCAGCTGACCTTAGTGTAGTGGTAGTAATTAGCTATTAATTAATTAGCAGCTGACCTTAGTGTAGTGGTAGTAATTAGCTATTAATTAATTAGTAGCTGACCTTAGTGTAGTGGTAGTAATTAGCTATTAATTAATTAGTAGCTGACCTTAGTGTAGTGGTAGTAATTAGCTATTAATTAATTAGCAGCTGACCTTAGTGTAGTGGTAGTAATTAGCTATCAATTAATTAGCAGCTGAACTTAGTTCAGTGGTAGTAATTAGCTATTAATTCATTAGCAGCTGACCTTAGTTCAGTGGTAGTAATAAGCTATTAATTAATTAGCAGCTGACCCTAGTGTAGTGGTAGTAATTAGCTATTAAGTAATTAGCAGCTGACCTTAGTGTAGTGGTAGTAATTAGCTATTAATTAATTAGCAGCTGACCTTAGTGCAGTGGTAGTAATTAGCTATTAATTAATTAGCAGCTGACCTTAGTGCAGTGGTGGTAATTAGCTATTAATTAATTAGCAGCTGACCTTAGTTCAGTGGTAGGTTGGTAGTAATTAGCTATTAATTTGCCCAGGTTGCTGTAGATTAGAGCGATGTTTTTACCTGATATTCTCATGACTTTGCCCAGGTTGCTGTAGATTAGAGCAATGTTTTTACCTGATATTCTCATGACTTTGCCCAGGTTGCTGTAGATTAGAGCAATGTTTTACCTGATATTCTCTGTTTTTACATGACTTTGGCCAGGTTGCTGTAGATTAGAGCAATGTTTTTACCTGATATTCTCATGACTTTGCCCAGGTTGCTGTAGATTAGAGCAATGTTTTTACCTGATATTCTCATGACTTTGCCCAGGTTGCTGTAGATTAGAGCAATGTTTT
This sequence comes from Beroe forskalii, assembly GCA_011033025.1. Lineage (NCBI taxonomy): Eukaryota > Metazoa > Ctenophora > Nuda > Beroida > Beroidae > Beroe > Beroe forskalii. The sequence goes on along the minus strand of WFMF01000535.1, from coordinate 28,098 downwards.
TTTACCTGATATTCTCATGACTTTGCCCAGGTTGCTGTAGATTAGAGCAATGTTTTTACCTGATATTCTCATGACTTTGCCCAGGTTGCTGTAGATTAGAGCAATGTTTTTACCTGATATTCTCATGACTTTGCCCAGGTTGCTGTAGATTAGAGCAATGTTTTTTACCTGATATTCTCATGACTTTGCCCAGGTTGCTGTAGATTAGAGCAATGTTTTTACCTGATATTCTCATGACTTTGCCCAGGTTGCTGTAGATTAGAGCAATGTTTTTACCTGATATTCTCATGACTTTGCCCAGGTTGCTGTAGATTAGAGCAATGTTTTTTACCTGATATTCTCATGACTTTGCCCAGGTTGCTGTAGATTAGAGCAATGTTTTTACCTGATATTCTCATGACTTTGCCCAGGTTGCTGTAGATTAGAGCAATGTTTTTACCTGATATTCTCATGACTTTGCCCAGGTTGCTGTAGATTAGAGCAATGTTTTACCTGATATTCTCATGACTTTGCCCAGGTTGCTGTAGATTAGAGCAATGTTTTTACCTGATATTCTCATGACTTTGCCCAGGTTGCTGTAGATTAGAGCAATGTTTTTACCTGATATTCTCATGACTTTGCCCAGGTTGCTGTAGATTAGAGCAATGTTTTACCTGATATTCTCATGACTTTGCCCAGGTTGCTGTAGATTAGAGCAATGTTTTTTACCTGATATTCTCATGACTTTGCCCAGGTTGCTGTAGATTAGAGCAATGTTTTTACCTGATATTCTCATGACTTTGCCCAGGTTGCTGTAGATTAGAGCAATGTTTTTACCTGATATTCTCATGACTTTTGCCCAGGTTGCTGTAGATTAGAGCAATGTTTTTTACCTGATATTCTCATGACTTTGCCCAGGTTGCTGTAGATTAGAGCGATGTTTTTACCTGATATTCGCATGACTTTGCCCAGGTTGCTGTAGATTAGAGCAATGTTTTTACCTGATATTCTCATGACTTTGTCCAGGTTGCTGTAGATTAGGAGCGATGTTTTTACCTGATATTCTCATGACTTTGCCCAGGTTGCTGTAGATTAGAGCAATGTTTTTACCTGATATTCTCATGACTTTGCCCAGGTTGCTGTAGATTAGGGCAATGTTTTTACCTGATATTCTCATGACTTTGCCCAGGTTGCTGTAGATTAGAGCAATGTTTTTACCTGATATTCTCATGACTTTGCCCAGGTTGCTGTAGATTAGAGCAATGTTTTTACCTGATATTCTCATGACTTTGCCCAGGTTGCTGTAGATCAGAGCGATGTTTTTACCTGATATTCTCATGACTTTGCCCAGGTTGCTGTAGATCAGAGCGATGTTTTTACCTGATATTCGCATGACTTTGCCCAGGTTGCTGTAGATTAGAGCAATGTTTTTACCTGATATTCTCATGACTTTGTCCAGGTTGCTGTAGATTAGAGCGATGTTTTTACCTGATATTCTCATGACTTTGCCCAGGTTGCTGTAGATTAGAGCAATGTTTTTACCTGATATTCTCATGACTTTGCCCAGGTTGCTGTAGATTAGGGCAATGTTTTTACCTGATATTCTCATGACTTTTGCTGTAGATTAGAGCAATGTTTTTACCTTATTCTCATGACTTTGCCAGGTTGCTGTAGATTAGAGCAATGTTTTTACCTGATATTCTCATGACTTTGCCCAGGTTGCTGTAGATCAGAGCGATGTTTTTACCTGATATTCTCATGACATTGCCCAGGTTGCTGTAGATTAGAGCAATGTTTTTACCTGATATTCTCATGACTTTGCCCAGGTTGCTGTAGATTAGAGCAATGTTTTTACCTGAGATTCTCATGACTTTGCCCAGGTTGCTGTAGATTAGAGCAATGTTTTTACCTGATATTCTCATGACTTTGCCCAGGTTGCTGTAGATTAGAGCAATGTTTTAACCTGATATTCTCATGACTTTGCCCAGGTTGCTGTAGATTAGAGCAATGTTTTACCTGATATTCTCATGACTTTGCCCAGGTTGCTGTAGATTAGAGCAATGTTTTTACCTGATATTCTCATGACTTTGCCCAGGTTGCTTGTAGATTAGAGCAATGTTTTTACCTGATATTCTCATGACTTTGCCCAGGTTGCTGTAGATTAGAGCAATGTTTTTACCTGATATTCTCATGACTTTGCCCAGGTTGCTGTAGATTAGAGCGATGTTTTTACCTGATATTCTCATGACTTTGCCCAGGTTGCTGTAGATTAGAGCGATGTTTTTACCTGATATTCTCATGACTTTGCCCAGGTTGCTGTAGATTAGAGCGATGTTTTTACCTGATATTCTCATGACTTTGCCCAGGTTGCTGTAGATTAGAGCAATGTTTTTACCTGATATTCTCATGACTTTGCCCAGGTTGCTGTAGATTAGAGCAATGTTTTTACCTGATATTCTCATGACTTTGCCCAGGTTGCTGTAGATTAGAGCAATGTTTTTACCTGATATTCTCATGACTTTGCCCAGGTTGCTGTAGATTAGAGCAATGTTTTTACCTGATATTCTCATGACTTAGCCCAGGTTGCTGTAGATTAGAGCAATGTTTTTACCTGATATTCTCATGACATTGCCCAGGTTGCTGTAGATTAGAGCAATGTTTTTACCTGATATTCTCATGACTTTGCCCAGGTTGCTGTAGATTAGAGCGATGTTTTTACCTGATATTCTCATGACTTTGCCCAGGTTGCTGTAGATTAGAGCAATGTTTTACCTGAGATTCTCATGACTTTTGCCAAGGTTGCTGTAGATTAGAGCAATGTTTTTACCTGATATTCTCATGACTTTGCCCAGGTTGCTGTAGATTAGAGCAATGTTTTTACCTGATATTCTCATGACTTTGCCCAGGTTGCTGTAGATTAGAGCAATGTTTTTACCTGATATTCTCATGACTTTGCCCAGGTTGCTGTAGATTAGAGCGATGTTGTGGATATCTGAACAATCTGAGAAGTAGGACAGAGCGGACTTGAAGTGCTCAAAGCTTTGCTTCAACAGCTCCTTAGCAACGTCTTGCTGAAATAACAGTCCTTTGAAATTCTTTTTAAGTTTTTACATTCCACGTTCCTTTAAAATTATCTTTACATTTGACGTTCCTTTAACATTGCTGCAAACATTTATGCCGGCAGATTAATAGATTTAACTAGATTGATACAGAAAACAGAAAACCTGGATCGCTTCCTCCAACGAAATGAGGTTGAGGTTGTAGGAGGCTAGTTCGTTGTACACAAATCCCAGCTTCTTGACGGTTAGTTCCTTCTGGTTGTGGGAAGCCTCGAGATAGAGGTCCAGGCAAAGGAGCAGGCTCACCTCCCTCGTCTCAAACTTAGTGCTGAACAAAGGAGTGCTGAACAAAGTAGTGCTGAACAAGGTAGTGCTGAACAAGGTAGTGCTGAACAAAGTAGTGCTGAACAAAGTAGTGCTGAACAAAGTAGTGCTGAACAAGGTAGTGCTGAACAAAGTAGTGCTGAACAAAGTAGTGCGAATAGCAAAAAAGCTCAAAGTACACTTCTACAGGTAAAGAATAGTTGTGTAGGTTACGAGTAGAAATAAAACAATCGGTTCACCAGTGTTACACATACTAATCTTATCCACAGTAGACAAGAGAAAAGGTTTATGATTTTATAGCTTTATAAGTCTAAATATATCTAGAAACTTTTAAAACATGGAATAATTGAAAGGTGGTATATGATTGGTATAAAAGTATACTAGGGGAGGGGGTAAGGCAAACTTTGGCAAACTTTGGCAAACACTTTTTTTGGCTAACTCTAAAAAAAGTGGAAGCATTTGCCAAAGTTTGCCAAAAATAAAATGCCTTTTTAACCACTTTAGCAACACTTTAGGTACCCATAATATGCTTTTCAGGGATGCTGAATCGATTCCCAAGGTCTGTTTCAAATTTTGACGTTATCCAGAAGCTGTAGCAGAGACCACATCCATATTGAATAGAGTAGAAGGCTACAGTAACAAATACGATATTCATTACCTCATTTTAATTTTTGTGCATTTAAGTACTAAGTAGTCCGATCAAACCGTTGTATGATCCAGCCCTAAAACCGAAGCATCCACGCTACATACGTCTGTTCCAGCAGCGCCAGCAAAAAATCAATACTAAGACCCCGCCATGACCACTGACCAGTTTCAATGGATTCCTGCGACATAACCCGACATAAAGGTGTTGAGAATGCTAAGTGAAGGCTGAGTGGAGCCTAGTGGAGGCTGAATGGAGCCTAGTGGAGGCTGAATGGAGCCTAGTGGTGGCTGAGTGGAGCCTAGTGGAGGCCGAGTGGAGCCTAGTGGAGGCTGTGTGGAGTCTAGTGGAGGCTGTGTGGAGTCTAGTGGAGGCTGTGTGGAGCCTAGTGAAGGCTGTGTGGAGCCTAGTTGAGGCTGTGTGGAGCCTGTGTGGAGGCTGTGTGGAGCCTAGTGGAGGCTGGCTGGAGCCTGGTGGAGGCTGAGTGGAGCCTAGTGGAGGCTGTGTGGAGCCTAGTGGAGGCAGACTGGTGCATAGTGGAGGATAGTTGGAGCTGTCTGAAAGTTTGAATCTATAAATTGTTTTCAAATCAGTGCACATTTTACCAGTTTCAGCAAGAATTCTTTTGATGGACGCTAATTGATTTAGGCCTCAGTCAGCCTCCAAATAGCCTCTATATATATTTCAGTTTCCGTGGAGGCTTATGGAGGCTCAGTCTTTTGTGGATGCTAAACCAAAATTTTAGCCTCCATGCAGGCTGAGTGGAGGCTAATGGAAGCTAGCCCAAACAGTGGAGGTTATTTTTCGTAAAGAAGACTATTGCAACCATTAGCCTCAATGGAGGCTAATTCTTGAAATTAGCCTCCACTCAGCCTCCATGGATGCTAATGGAGGCTAATTTTTATCATGTTCCTGTGGTACCATTTTGCCAAAGTAGATAGTAGATACATAGATCCATGCCTGGGAATAAAAAACATCTCTTTTCTCGAACCAAAAGGTTCCCGAAATTTCTAACCCTGTTCCTTTAGCCTTAGGATACCTTTTTGTTAACAGTAAGGTGCTTGGAGAGGTCAAAACCGCGTAAAGCCGCCTCGAAGGGGAAGGTCTGAACGAAAATTAAGCATTGGATATCGGTTCAGCTCCTTTGAAAACCATTATGCACACGTCCTGTATGCACTGTGGACAAGAAAACAGAAATTACAAAATTTTTGGAGTATTTTTGGCAAACTTTGGCAAATTATGGCAAACTTTGGCAAACTTTGGCAAACTTTGGCAAACACTTTTTTTGGCAAACTCCAAAAAAAGTGGAAGCGTTTGCCAAAGTTTGCCAAAGTTTGCCTTACCCCCCCCCCCCCTCCCCCCCTATACTACTACTAAACGGGGGATGGATCTACAAGAGATCCAATCAGAGTATAAGATCTCACCTGATAACGCGTTTAGTTAAAGATCCCTCCATACATAGAGTAGCAGTACTCGAATATCTTAGCGGAGTTAACATCCAGATAACTGAGGGAATAGGAAAATAATACGGTTTACAAACTTACAATACAAAGGTTTTAGATGAACCGACAATATCATTATTATCCAAATCGATCATCACATCAACAGGTATACGTTATGAGGTAATGAGAGGGCAGATTGAATCCCCAATCTCTGCACCATTGAAATACACAAAAACAGCAATTTGAGTTAGAATACCGTTTCTACTTTCAAAGCGATTCTGAAAATTTCATGCAGAAACATTGAAAATGGCGGAGGAGTAGCGAAAAGAGTAAAGTCCATTTGGGCAAAAGCGCTAACTGAGATATAAGCGATTAAGTGGATTTTTGAAGGTTTTTATGGGCTAAATGGCCAAATAAAGTCCAATTCACTTAAAAATTGGTTTGCCCATCAATTTTGACCTAAATGATGGGCAAAACAAGTTTGAAGCTCATATCTCCAAAAATGTGGCCAAAATGGCCATCTTAAGGCCGAAAATAGGCCAACTGCCACTTTGGCGCGCGCGCTTCGCATGGGCATAACTTGGCCATTTTTCATCCGATTTTAACAAATACACTAAAATGATCAGCTCATCGAGACAGATCGAATGCAACCAAAAGCTAAGCTCTATCTCCATCAGGAAAAATTTCGATTTTTGGACGCCATTTTTGCTCCGAGCACAAGTCTGACACATCACTGACACAAAGTCTGACATCACTGACACAAGTCTGACACAAGTCACAAGTCTGACACATCACCTCTGACACAAGTCTGACACATCACTGACACAAGTCTGACACATCACTGACACAAGTCTGACACATCACTGACACAAGTCTGACACATCACTGACACAAGTCTGACACATCGCAGCACAAGTCTGACACATCACTGACACAAGTCTGACATCTGACACAAGTCTGAGTCTGACACAAGTCTGACACATCACTGACACAAGTCTGACACATCACTGACACATCACTGACACAAGTCTGACACATCACTGACACAAGTCTGACATCACTGACACAAGTCTGACATCACTGACACAAGTCTGACACATCACTGACACAAGTCTGACATCACTGACACAAGTCTGACATCACTGACACAAGTCTGACATCACTGACAACAAGTCTGACACATCACTGACACAAGTCTGACACATCACTGACACAAGTCTGACATCACTGACACAAGTCTGACACAAGTCTGACACATCACTGACACAAGTCTGACACATCACTGATTGACACAAGTCTGACACATCACTGACACAAGTCTGACACATCACTGACACAAGTCTGACACATCACTGACACAAGTCTGACACATCACTGACACAAGTCTGACACATCACTGACACATCACTGACACAAGTCTGACACATTTGAATTTGAATTTGAATATCATTTTACAGCACAATTACAATATACATTTTTTCAATAATTTATATAAAGAGACTTCTCGGTTGTGCTGAGCGACAGCACTTAGTCAATCATTAAGACTGTTATCAAGGCTACCCATTAAGGAAATAAATATAATATGTCAAATAATATGCTGAAAATAAATTGGTTAGGTAATTTCATAACACTCTCAATAAAGTGCATACTGTTAAGACACAAGTCTGACACAAGTCTGACACATCACTGACACAAGTCTGACACATCACTGACACAAGTCTGACACATCACTGACACAAGTCTGACACATCACTGACACAAGTCTGACACATCACTGACACAAGTCTGACACATCACTGACACAAGTCTGACACATCACTGACACATCACTGACACAAGTCTGACACATCACTGACACAAGTCTGACACATCACTGACACAAGTCTGACACATCACTGACACAAGTCTGACACATCACTGACACATCACTGACACACCAATCCGGCTCATCACTGGCTTGTGGTGACCCTTGTTAAAATATTATAAAGCCATCACTCGATTCATATGACCTTGGATAACAAATAACATCAAGATCGAAGATAACAGTATTGTGTTGATATCTAATTTCAAACACAAGGAAGTGTCTTCAAGACCCTTAAGGTATAAAACCAACTTCTGTCCCTATGGTTGTTCGTATATGGCCTAGCCTGGCGAGCTTAGTGGATGTCCTTGCTGAACGGCATGTTAAATTAGGAACTGAAGCTGAGAGGTTGCGTTCAGTACGAACACTGAACAGCTATGGTGTCAGATGTTGGTATATACAAAGTTTCTCAACACAACCCCAGATTTGCCCTCACACAGCTCGGACGTTACGTTTACAGCTCTCAAACTTAAGAAAAGAGAAGCTAATCTTACTTTATAATATAACAGTGTTACATTATTCAATGGATAAACTGTGCTATATATCAGATGTCCTTATATGGACTAGTCGGTTCCCGTCCTACGGACGGCAAATGATGGCAGCCGCATGAGCTAACGGCCACATGTCCCTTTGACAGTGATTTGACCGTGCGAGTTTGGAGGGGAAATTCGAAACTTTAATTTCTTCGAAAAAAAGCTTCCCACGCCCCCAACGGTAACCCAATATTGCAGAAAATATTCTCAAAACCTTTAGTCATCATAAGCAACTCGATGGCGGAGGAATTTTGAAAAAATTCGAATTTCAATTTTTCGCGGAAAAAAGGGCGTGGCCTGCCACGCCCCTCAGGGCGACCCAATCATGCGAACAAAATTCTCAAAAGCTTAACTGATCATAAGCAACTTGATGGCGAAGGAATTTCGAAAAAATTCGAAACTTTAATTTTTGCGAAAAAAAGGGCGTGGCCTCCCACGCCCCTCAGGGTGAACCAATAATTCGGACAAAATTCTCAAAATTTTTATTCATCATAAGCAACTCGACGGCGAAGGAATTTTGAAAATTCCGGGACTGCTTGGCAGACACAGTAAAAGAGCCAGGAGTACCAGCACGAAGTGCTGAAAGTCGTAGCAGAACGAATTTTCATGTTTTGAAAAATGAGTTTGCCAGCGCCCACTTGTAAAATACAGTGATTTGCGAAAATCGCGATTTTCGAGTCGCGTTTAAGACATGTTAACGAGCTCTGTTGGACATGAAAATTTGCACAGTTGTAGTCCATAGTATAAAGAATAATCCCTTAAAATTTCATGAAAATCGGTCCTACCGTTTTTTCACAATGAATTATCAAAAAAATCCCGTTTTGCCAAAAATTAGTGTTATGGACGGTACGACTCCTCCTCCACCCACCACAAAACGGTAAAACACTTCACGGGAGAACCATAAAAGATAGAACCGTAATCTAAACGGCATATGAAACTCTAGAATGAGGTGCGTGCACAAGGGCATGTTAAAAATATTTTCGCCAAATCCTTAATTGGATAATTGACCAATTAAAGTAATTATCGCTTGTAACTCAGAAAGTAAAAATGATAGCGACTTAATTTCAACGGTATCATTAACTGGAGCCAAAATAACGTTATATGCTTTTAATTTGCGTACCGGTTTTCAACCGGCTAATGAGATAATTGACCAATTAAAGTAATTATCGCGTATAGCTCCGAACTTTTCTAGGTAACCGACAACCGTTGCCAGGAAACCTGGTACAGTTGCCAGGAAACCTGGTACAGTTGCTAGGTAACCTGGTACAGTTGCTAGGTAACCTGGTACAGTTGCTAGGTAACCTGGTACAGTTGCTAGGTAACCTGGTACAGTTGCTAGGTAACCTGGTACAGTTGCTAGGTAACCTGGTACAGTTGCTAGGTAACCTGGTACAGTTGCTAGGTAACCTGGTACAGTTGCTAGGTAACCTGGTACAGTTGCCAGGTAACCTGGTACAGTTGCTAGGTAACCTGGTACAGTTGCCAGGAAACCTGGTACAGTTGCTAGGCAACCTTGTACAGTTACAAGGTAACCTTGTACAGTTGCTAGGTAACCTGGTACAGTTGCCAGGTAACCTTGTACAGTTGCTAGGTAACCTGGTACAGTTGCTAGGCAACCTGGTACAGTTGCTAGGTAACCTGGTACAGTTACAAGGTAACCTTGTACAGTTGCTAGGTAACCTGGTACAGTTGCCAGGTAACCTTGTACAGTTGCTAGGTAACCTGGTACAGTTGCTAGGCAACCTGGTACAGTTGCTAGGTAACCTGGTACAGTTGCCAGGTAACCTGGTACAGTTGCTAGGCAACCTGGTACAGTTGCTAGGTAACCTGGTACAGTTGGTGAAGGAGAGTAGGATGTTATCTAGAGTGGAGAGGGTGGTCGAAGTCCTGAGGGAGGAGGAGGTTCACTTTCGGTTGTTGAGTCAAGGAATGATATAACTAAGCACCATCATAACAGCTCGGGTGTTATCAAGCTAGTAAGGTTCCCTAGAATTAGGTAATAACTTTGCAGAGGCGCGCGTTACCTGGATCCAGCAGGGGAGACTATCTCGTTCAGCAGAACATCAGCTACACGACACAACACTACACATCTCAGAATGTCGTAGCCGTACCCGTGCTGGTACAGTGTGTCTGAGGGGTGTTGGGTTTTAATATTTCCTGCCCTCAGATATGGATATTTGAACTGGGATTTGCAAGTAAGGAACACTGCACACAACCTTTAGAGTAGAGTAAGCTGTTGTAAGCATCCAGTGCTATTAGTGACAGGAGCGCGTTAGTGAAAGCAGCAGAGCCTTGTGCAGCCTCAGACTCATGGAGGAAGATGGCTGACGCCTTGAACAGCAGCAACTTCTGCAGCTTGACAGCCCAACTGTCGGTCTGCCCTCCCACCACTTCAAGCGCTGAAGAGGAGATAGTAGTGGTCAGTTGGTGTATTGGTTTTCGGTCCGTCTCGTGATCGAAAGATCCCGAGTTCGATTCCCTGCGACATGACGTAAAGAACAATAGAAGAATAGAACATCTCAACTATTTACTATGTTGGAGTGAGTTTATGAAATCTAGAAGGGAAAGGGGATGAGGAAGTTCTGATGGAAAAGGAGATATGTGTGCATGTGTTGTATGTTTGTGTGTGTGTGTGTGTGTGTGTTTGTGGTGACCCACCGGAGATGATGTGTTTCAAAGACATCTTCTTCTGGTGTTTCAAGTCGGTGGCGATGTTCTTCCAGTAGTACTGCTGCAAGGGAGGGTCCCAAGAGCTGTCCAGCAGATCTCTCTCAATAGATACCTCACACACATCCCGCAGGTTCTCAAACCTGGGAGCCAATCAGAGTCAGTCTTAACAAACAACAGCCAATCAGAGTCAGTCCTGACAAACAACAGCCAATCAGAGTCAGTCTTTACAAACATCAACCAATCAGAGCCAGTCTTAACAAACATCAACAAATGAGATCCATTCCTAACAAACAGTTACCACTGAGGTTCTATCATAGCCGACAGCCGTGAGCAAGAACCAATCTGTAGAATTAAAACATCCCGTATAGAAGCTACACAGTAAGTGAGCACACGTGTTTACCTAATATGGTAAAATCACCTAGTGCAATGAGTGAATCACGTGTTTACCTAATATGGAATAATTAACTCATGTCAACTCACTGGCACTCGTATAGAGGCTGCACTGTAAGTTTAATCTTCTTTTCATTGCTTAGCTGGAAGCTGTTGGACAGGAACAGATCAGCTATCATGAAGTGAGCAGTTCCTGACATTTGGGGGTAGGAGGAGGGGGGAATGAGGTTCAGTGTGTTCTGGAGGAGGGTGTATATCGTACTCCGGTCTTCTGAGCGTCCTTCCTCGTACAAACGCTGTGCTACCTGAGATTCAGCTTATAAAGGAGCAATGTTTATAAGTTTATAAAGGATGCAGGAGCAGTGATGTTTGGCAATCTAATGATTGATAGGAGGATAAAACCTTGAAGCATAGCATCGCCACGGGGGTGGAGAAGGGGTTGATTTCGTTACCTTGAAGCATAGCATCGCCACGGGGGTGGAGAAGGGGTTGATTTCGTTACCTTGAAGCAGAGCATCGCCACGGGGTGGAGAAGGGGTTGATTTCGTTACCTTGAAGCATAGCATCGCCACGGGGGTGGAGAACAGGTTGATTTCGTTACCTTGAAGCGAGCATCGCCACGGGGGTGGAGAACGGGTTGATTTCGTTACCTTGAAGCATAGCATCGCCACGGGGGTAGAGAACGGGTTGATTTCGTTACCTTGAAGCAGAGCATCGCCACGGGGGTGGAGAACGGGTTGATTTCGTTACCTTGAAGCATAGCATCGCCACGGGGGTGGAGAACGGGTTGATTTCGTTACCTTGAAGCATAGCATCGCCACGGGGGTGGAGAACGGGTTGATTTCGTTACCTTGAAGCATAGCATCGCCACGGGGGTGGAGAAGGGGTTGATTTCGTTACCTTGAAGCATAGCATCGCCACGGGGGTGGAGAAGGGGTTGATTTCGTTACCTTGAAGCATAGCATCGCCACGGGGGTGGAGAACGGGTTGATTTCGTTACCTTGAAGCATAGCATCGCCACGGGGGTGGAGAACGGGTTGATTTCGTTACCTTGAAGCAGAGCATCGCCACGGGAGTGGAGAACGGGTTGATTTCGTTACCTTGAAGCATAGCATCGCCACGGGGGTGGAGAAGGGGTTGATTTCGTTACCTTGAAGCATAGCATCGCCACGGGGGTGGAGAACGGGTTGATTTCGTTACCTTGAAGCAGAGCATCGCCACGGGGGTGGAGAAGGGGTTGATTTCGTTACCTTGAAGCATAGCATCGCCACGGGGGTGGAGAACGGGGTTGATTTCGTTACCTTGAAGCATAGCATCGCCACGGGGGGTGGAGAACGGGTTGATTTCGTTACCTTGAAGCATAGCATCGCCACGGGGGGTGGAGAAGGGTTGATTTCGTTACCTTGAAGCATAGCATCGCCACGGGGGTGGAGAAGGGGTTGATTTCGTTACCTTGAAGCATAGCATCGCCACGGGGGTGGAGAACGGGTTGATTTCGTTACCTTGAAGCATAGCATCGCCACGGGAGTGGAGAACGGGTTGATTTCGTTACCTTGAAGCATAGCATCGCCACGGGGGTGGAGAAGGGGTTGATTTCGTTACCTTGAAGCATAGCATCGCCACGGGGGTGGAGAACGGTTGATTTCGTTACCTTGAAGCATAGCATCGCCACGGGGGTGGAGAACGGGTTGATTTCGTTACCTTGAAGCATAGCATCGCCACGGGGGTGGAGAAGGGGTTGATTTCGTTACCTTGAAGCATAGCATCGCCACGGGGTGGAGAACGGGTTGATTTCGTTACCTTGAAGCATAGCATCGCCACGGGGGTGGAGAAGGGGTTGATTTCGTTACCTTGAAGCATAGCATCGCCACGGGGGTGGAGAACGGGTTGATTTCGTTACCTTGAAGCATAGCATCGCCACGGGGTGGAGAACGGGTTGATTTCGTTACCTTGAAGCATAGCATCGCCACGGGGGTGGAGAACGGGTTGATTTCGTTACCTTGAAGCATAGCATCGCCACGGGTGTGGAGAACGGGTTGATTTCGTTACCTTGAAGCATAGCATCGCCACGGGGTGGAGAAGGGTTGATTTCGTTACCTTGAAGCATAGCATCGCCACGGGGTGGAGAACGGGTTGATTTCGTTACCTTGAAGCATAGCATCGCCACGGGGGTGGAGAACGGGTTGATTTCGTTACCTTGAAGCATAGCATCGCCACGGGGGTGGAGAACGGGTTGATTTCGTTGAGGTTCATGCCCGTGCAGATGGAGGACAGGTCGTAGAGTTTGACGATGTCGTCCCCTTTGGCTCTGTAAAGCCAGTAAGTGTGGCCCTCCTTGACACACCTCGCTTTCAGGAACTTCAGAACGTTGCCAGCCAAGTCCTTGATAACCACAGGGTCGAACTTACAGTTCTCAAGGTTAGGAATCTCTTCCGTCTTATACAGTTCATAGCCCTGGGGAGGAGGTTTATCTGTTTATGTTAAGGTGGTGTCAGCAAGCGATAGCATGACAACACGAGATATGATGACATGTTTCTATGACAACGAATATCAGGATACCAGAACACAACACATGACAACACGCATGTTGCTATAGCAACACAGCAACCTGCACGAAGCCATCCAGGTGCCAGCACATGGCCAGCTCGGGCACATTGCAGATGAGGTTGTCCAGCCAGCAGTCTATCCCTGTCAGTACGTTGATTGGCTCCTTCATGTCCCGCAACTTGAGGGAAATGGCAGGGTACTCGCCACCCCCAAATATGGGCATGTTGTTGCCTGGGAAACGTGGGTTAAGCAACCCCTAAATATGGGCATGTTGTTGCCTGGGAAACGTGGGTTAAGTTAGTAAGTATCCCCCAAATATGGGCATGTTGTTGCCTGGGAAACGTGAGTTAAGTAACCGCCAAATATGGGCATGTTGTTGCCTGGGAAACGTGGATTAAGCAACCCCCAAATATGGGCATGCTGTTGCCTGGTAAACGTGGGTTAAGTAACCCCCTTATATTGATATGGGCATGTTGTTGCCTGGGAAACGTGAGTTTAGCAACCCCCAATAATGGGCATGTTGTTGCCTGGGAATCGTTGGTTAAGTATTCATTGTCTGTTACTATCACAACACGGAATTGGTATTCAAGTTTTTGAGCGTATTTTCAAGAACCCAGGATTGCACTTTGTTAGTTAGTGGCACCCCGCCGTGGGTTTACAACATCTCACCTAGCAGCATCTGGATATCCTCGAAGTCCCAATACACGGTCCTGTTGTAGTCCCTTGGCGGGTAGAGCTTAGTGTCGAGGATCTGGGGCACTTCCAGGGTTATCTTGGAGAGGGGGTCTCCCATCCCCACCATGATGTCACTGCTTGACAACGAGTTCTTCCGGGCCTGGTATGGTAGGTGAATAGCAATAACACTTCCTTATATGTCATGCACATTGGGATGCGAGCAGAATAAATAGGCGCTCGAAATGTTTATCACGTCATTTGATATGTTCGCGCTGCCCAATTGTTGAAAATAACCGTCTATTTTTTGTGTGCGGAGTAAAGGGATGGTAGGAAAATCTATATAACATTTCCTCATTTCATCTTTTCATGCCCACATGGTGAACATTCATTTCATACCTACCAACTCAAGTTATATTCAATCATTCTTTAGTTATCTTATCGATGAACATGATTCTGGAGATTGAAACATATCTTCTACTCACCACAACGTTAGACTCCGGTGCAGTGATGTAGCTGTTATGGAGGATGGTGTGGTAAAGGAACTTAGATATCGTGTTCACGTGAGTGCTGCTTTTGTTCTTCTTCTTCTTTTTCTTTGTCATCTTCTCTTGTCGTTGTGGTATGTACCTGGGGCGAGTATTATAAAGGAGTAATGAGAGCCAGCATTGAGTTATGAACGGCGACTCCATCTCACAGAGAACATGCAAGAATATTAGTTGAAATGGTGAATTCATTCGTGCTAGTTCATTGCAGGAAATTGTGAAATCTCCAGCCTTCAACGACACGAGTTACAAATCAAGAATTAAACTACACCTCAGTTCACACGTTGGCAAAGCTAAACCTCGTCTTTCAATAGGGAGGTATAGCGTTGCCATGGAATCTCACCATGACAACACCTCACCTTTCAATAGGGAATTCGTCTAGTAGGAGCGTCTTCCCAATCCTGTGCACTGCCATGCTCACCTCTTCCTTATCCCTGTCCATCTTCAGTAGCTTCTTAATGTTCCTGAATGTGTTACCGTGACAACACGATGCATAAGTTAGAAAGTTACCATGACAGCACCATCACAACACCTCGTGTAACCATGACAACACCGTGACAACACACATGTAACCATGACTAACCTTGAATCTGAGATGAGGTCAGCGGACAGTAGTTTCCAGGAATGTCGTGCAGCCATTCTGATGGAGGACAGTTCAGGGGCGTCAGTGACACTCCAGTAGCAGGATTCTGTGACTGAAAGAGGAGGAAGTTATAGGCTCTGAGGTATATCAGAGTGCTGGCATGATGCCATCTGCATCAGAGTGCTGGCATGATGCCATCTGCATCCCTACAACTCCACAAATAGGATCATTACTCATTAGTACAGGAAATTGGAAGTCAGCACACATTGATTTAAATCAAACCCCTCCCATCCTCACCTCTGTCTATGATGTCTCCTCTAAGCCAGTTGACAGGGGCTACATTTATATCCGTTTCTATAGACAAAGTCTTGAACATCTTCTGAACTAACTCCGGCTTCCTATCCTCCTCTGCACTATCTCCAATTTCTTTCAGCTTCCTATTCTTTTCTGAATGTTCTCCTATTTTCTCTGATTTACTATTCTTCTCTGAACTTTCTCCTATTTCCTCTGGTTTCCTAATCTTTTCTGAATTTTCTCCTATTTTCTCTGGTTTACTATTCTTTTCTGAACTTTCTCCTGTTTCGTCTGGTTTCCCAGATTTCTCTTCACTTTTTCCTACTTCCTCTGCAAGCATTCGGGAATTCTCCTCATCTGCATTTCCCCGACTTTTCTCTGTTTCTTGGTGACAGGCCTGATTTAAGGAGTCCAGGACTGTCACCATGGCAACGTCAGATGAAGAGCAGGGTTTCAGGGATTGGTGGTCAGGAGAAAGGGCAGAAGTTTGGTTTTCTGAAGGAGTAGGGATGTTCCGAGTCAAGGATGTAGAAGGGGCAGAGATATGTGTGGGTTCTTTCAGTGGTAATATCATGAACTAGCTTCTTTTGGGAAGGTAGGGATTGAGTTAGCTAGGGTGAAATCACAAGGATTATGCTGAAAGAAGTAAGATCTATTGAACCGTATTGAAAGAAAGAATGTATCATTCATTTTATTTTAGTTCAAGAATTCAATTTAGCCGCCATTTCGCATTTCTTTGCACAAAATAGGACAATTTTCAGAAGCAATGAAGCTCAGTGTCAAACAATTGCAATAAAACAGTAAAACGGTGTAATAATAAAGTTATTAAATTAGTCAATGCAATAATTATAATTGGCTAGAAAGTTTCACATATTGCTTAAAATAATGAGCTGGAGAGTGCATTGAGCTAACTTTCCAGGCTCATCAAATAAATATTTCCATTGATTGGGTTCAAGTCATAATAAGCTGAAGGATTCAAGATGGAATTCAGAGGGTAACAAAATATTTAAACCTAGGTTTGCCTAGTCACTGAGATCGTCAGGTTGAATAAAACAAATAAAGCAGATAGAATAAAGCACAAGGCTTGAACAGCACTCCTGTTTGCATGGCTAAACTGCACTACTGTTTAGCTGCGGTCATGTTTTCGATGATGCCGGCCCCTGACAAGGCATCGTAGAAGAAACTGTTCACAATAGGCGGGTCTTTCTTGCTAACTATCTTGATTATTTCCTGAAAATTGTTAATGATATTGAGTTATATACCCAATTGTAGAGTTGTAGAGAGGGTGCAATGATGATTTGATATTGAGTTAGAGATCGTTGGTCCAGTTCCGGCTAAATATTTCACAATGCAGAGAGGGTTGTTTCTACTGTATAACAAACTTTGGGAACTTATAGTATGAGAAATCTAGTCTTAAGTCTCAATGTCTTAAAAAACGACTACTGAATCGGACCAAGTCACGGTAATTGGTTGGTTTCCATGATGATTTCCTGACTAACTATTCCTCCAATGATAGCACATACTGGCACCAGCTCACCCTCGACATTACTGAAATTAGTAAGCATGGAATCACCATGGTAACATAGAAATCATGGTAGCATTGCACCATAGTAACATTGTCTGACCTACGATATTATTTTGACTCTAGAAAAGATGATGATAATTTCTGTCAATATGACATGTAGAAACTTAAAAAGGTTGCCTTACCTCAAGAGGTCCGATGGTACCGCCTTGCATTTCAACTTCTCTGACATATCTTTACAGTAGGCGCTAACGTCTGACGCGCCATCTAGTTTGCCTTCAAAAGGGGCGCCAATGTTAATGAAAAAACGCAATAGTCAACATCGAGCAACTTTGAGAACAACAGGAATCAGGTGTTTACCTAATATGGAATAATTACCTTGTGCAATAAGTACAGTGGAAGTCACATGTTTACCTAATATGGCAAAATAACCTTGCGCAATGAGTCCTGTGGGAGTCACGTGTTGCCCTAATATGGCATAATAACCTTGCGCAATGAGTACTGTGGGGGAGGAATGTCTTAGGTTGGAAAGAGGAGCGGTGTCACTGAGTTGGGTGAAGTGAGCTTCTCTTTCCTCGAACTCAGCTTCCTCGTCCTCAACTTTCCTTCGTTTAGTGTCCGGCTTATCAGAGGTCTGAGAGTGGTTATTCCATATAAGGAATAATGAGAAGATGAATAACACTTTGATATGTGACTGCATCTTATCTGTTATCTCCCTAAAACCCCAATACTAAATCGCTTCAGAGTTTAGTAAGGGTTCGTGTTTCGCATACCTTTCCCGGATGAGTTTTGCCTTCTCTGCGATGTAAGAATACTTGTCTCCGCAGTCCTGGAACATGAAGCCCGCCATGCCCCACGTGTTGGTTGCTAGGAAGGCGACTCCATGGCGACGACACAGCGAGTTAGTTGCTTCGTACTCTGACTTAGTGCCGTCTGCAGAGAGAGCATGGTAACGCATGGTAACATGGTAACATGTCATGGTAACAACATACTAACATAGTAACACATGGTGATGCATGGTAAAGTTAACACCCCTAGGCTCATATAAAGTCCATCAAATGAAATATACATCGCCAATCAGGGCGTGAGTTTTACAAAAACTAGAGCGCTGATTGGTCAATGTAAAATGGACCTGTTATGCAGACGATGGAGTAGTTGCCTATGTTTTCCTCTGTCAGTTCTTCTTCCACGAACTTCACGTTTACTAGAGGGTTCTGAAAACAACGTTACTATAACAACCTAGAGGGTTCTGAAAACAACGTTACGATAAATACCTATAGGGTTCTGAAAACAACGTTACTATAGCAACCTAGAGGGTTCTGAAAACAACGTTACTATAGCAACCTAGAGGGTTCTGAAAAAAACGTTACTATAGCAACATATTATTGGGCGTAGATGTCTCATGGGTGGAAATAGAAGTGTATCTGGTCATAAATTATGCGCCTGAAACCACTGAACCAATGATAGTCGCCAGTTTTCCTGTAAAATCCAAAAAACCCTATTTTTACCTCTCAAAACAGTGATCCAGGACGTTCTTCATTTCTGAGGCACCCAAGATCCGAAATCGAAAAACTTTGGCCGATTGAGCTGAAAATTTGCACGCCATCCATGGACGACCTAAGAAAGACATACCATACTTCAGGATCCCGAAATCAGCCATTTTATGTCTGTTATGGGGGGTTAAAATCGCGTTTTTCGGCTTAAATGCTGCCTTTTTTCGCCCCTTATTCGGCGTAGATGTCTTATGGGTGGTCAAATAGAAGTGTATCTGGTCATAAATTATGCGCCTGAAACCACTAAACCAATGATATTCGCCAGTTTTCCTTTGTTTTCCTGTAAAATCCAAAAAAAACCTATTTGTACCTCTCAAAACAGTGATCCAGGACGTTCTTCATTTCTGAGGCACCCAAGATCCGAAATCGAAAAGCTTTGGCCGATTGAGCTGAAAATTTGCACGCCATCCATGGACGACCTAAGAAAGACATACCATACTTCAGAATCCCGATATCAGCCATTTTCTGTCTGTTATGGGGGGTTAAAATCGCGTTTTTGGCTTAAAAACTGCCTTTTTTCGCCATTTATTGGGCGTAGATGTCTCATGGGTGGTCAAATAGAAGTGTATCTGGTCATAAATCATGCGCCTGAAACCACTGAACCAATGATATTCGCCAGTTTTCCTTTGTTTTCCTGTAAAATAAAAAAAACCCCTATTTTTACCTCTCAAAACAGTGATCCAGGCCGGTATTCATTTCTGAGGCACCCAAGATCCGAAATCGAAAAGCTTTGGCTGATTGAGCTGAAAATTTGCACGCCATCCATGGACGACCTAAGAAAGACGTACCATACTTCAGAATCCCGGAATCAGCCATTTTCTGTCTGTTATGGGGGTTTAAATCGCGTTTTCGGCTTAAAACTGCCTTTTTCGCCCTTATTGGGCGTAGATGTCTCATGGGTGATCAAATAGAAGTGTATCTGGTCATAGATTATGCGCCTGAAACCACTGAACCAATGATATTCGCCAGTTTTCCTTTGTTTTCCTGTATAATCCAAAAAACCCTATTTTTACCTCTCAAAACAGTGATCCAGGACGTTCTTCATTTCTGAGGCACCCAAGATCCGAAATCGAAAAACTTTGGCCGATTGAGCTGAAAATTTGCACGCCATTCATGGACGACCTAAGAAAGACATACCATACTTCAGAATCCCGAAATCAGCCATTTTCTGTCTGTTATGGAGGGTTAAAATCGCGTTTTTGGGCTTGAAAACTGACTTTTTTTCGCCATTTATTGGGCGTAGATGTCTCATAGGTGGTCAAATAGAAGTGTATCTGGTCATAAATTATGCGCCTGAAACCACTGAACCAATGATATTCGCCAGTTTTCCTTTGTTTTCCTGTAAAATCCAAAAAACCCTATTTGTACCTCTCAAAACAGTGATCCAGGACGTTCTTCATTTCTGATAGAGGCACCCAAGATCCGAAATCGAAAAGCTTTGGCCGATTGAGCTGAAAATTTGCACGCCATCCATGGACGACCTGAGAAAGACATACCATACTTCAGAATCCCGAAATCAGCCATTTTCTGTCTGTTATGGGGGGTAAAAATCGCGTAGATGTCTCATGGGCGGTCAAATAGAAGTGTATCTGGTCATAAATTATGCGCCTGAAACCACTGAACCAATGATATTCGCCAGTTTTCCTTTGTTTTCCTGTAAAATCCAAAAAACCCTATTTGTACCTCTCAAAACAGTGATCCAGGACGTTCTTCATTTCTGAGGCACCCAAGATCCGAAATCGAAAAGCTTTGGCCAATTGAGCTGAAAATTTGCACGCCATCCATGGACGACCTAATAAAGACATACCATACTTCAGAATCCCGAGATCAGCCATTTTCTGTCTGTTATGGGGGGTTAAAATCGCGTTTTTGGGCTTAAAAACTGCCTTTTTTCGCCCCTTTTTTGGCGTAGATGTCTCATGGGTGGTCAAATAGAAGTGTATCTGGTCATAAATTATGCGCCTGAAACCACTGAACCAATGGTATTCGCCAGTTTTCCTTTGTTTTCCTGTAAAATCCAAAAAACCCTATTTTTACCTCTCAAAACAGTGATCCAGGACGTTCTTCATTTCTGAGGCACCCAAGATCCGGAATCGAAAAACTTTGGCCGATTGAGCTGAAAATTTGCACGCCATCCATGGTCGACCTAAGAAAGACATACCATACTTCAGAATCCCGAAATCAGCCATTTTCTGTCTGTTATGGGGGGTTAAAGTCGCGTTTTTCGGCTTAAAAACTGCCTTTTTTCGCCATTTATTGGGCGTAGATGTCTCATGGGCGGTCAAATAGAAGTGTATCTGGTCATAAATTATGCGCCTGAAACCACTGAACCAATGATATTCGACAGTTTTCCTTTGTTTTCCTGTAAAATCCAAAAAACCCTATTTGTACCTCTCAAAACAGTGATCCAGGACGTTCTTCATTTCTGAGGCACCCAAGATCCGAAATCGAAAAGCTTTGGCTGATTGAACTGAAAATTTGCACGCCATCCATGGACGACCTAAGGAAGACATACCATACTTCAGAATCCCGAAATCAGCCATTTTCTGTCTGTTATGGGGGGGGGTTAAAGTCGCGTTTTTCGGCTTGAAAACTGCCTTTTTTCGCCCCTTATTGGGCGTAGATGTCTTATGGGCGGTCAAATAGAAGTGTATCTGGTCATAAATGATATTCGCCAGTTTTCCTTTGTTTTCCTGTAAAATCCAAAAAACCCTATTTGTACCTCTCAAAACAGTGATCCAGGACGTTCTTCATTTCTGAGGCACCCAAGATCCGAAATCGAAAAGCTTTGGCCGATTGAGCTGAAAATTTGCACGCCATCCATGGACGACCTAAGAAAGACATGCCATACTTCAGAATCCCGAAATCAGCCATTTTATGTCTGTTATGGGGGGTTAAAATCGCGTTTTTGGGCTTAAAAACTGCCTTTTTTCGCCCCTCATTGGGTGTAGATGTCTCATGGGTGGTCAAATGGAAGTTTATCTGGTCATAAATTGTGCGCCTGAAACCACTGAACCAATGATATTCGCCAGTTTTCCTTTGTTTTTCTGTAAAATCCAAAAAACCCTATTTTTACCTCTCAAAACAGTGATCCAGGACGTTCTTCATTTCTGAGGCACCCAAGATCCGAAATCGAAAAACTTTGTTCGATTGAGCTGAAAATTTGCACGCCATCCATGGACGACCTAAGAAAGACATACCATACTTCAGAATCCCGAAATCAGCCATTTTCTGTCTGTTATGGGGGGTTAATTAAAATCGCGTTTTTGGGCTTAAAAACTGCCTTTTTTCGCCATTTATTGGAAGTAGATGTCTCATGGGTGGTCAAATAGAATTGTATCTGGTCATAAATCATGCGCCTGAAACCACTGAACCAATGATATTCGCCAGTTTTCCTTTGTTTTCCTGTAAAATCCAAAAAACCCTATTTTTACCTCTCAAAACAGTGATCCAGGACGTTCTTCGTTTCTGAGGCACCCAAGATCCGAAATCGAAAAACATTAACCGATTGAGCTGAAAATTTGCACGCCATCCATGGACGACCTAAGAAAGACATGCCATACTTCAGAATCCCGAAATAAGCCATTTTCTGTCAGTTATGGGGGGTTAAAGTCGCGTTTTTCGGCTTAAAAACTGCCTTTTTTCGCCCCTTATTGGGCGTAGATGTCTCATGGGCGGTCAAATAGAAGTGTATCTGGTCATAAATTATGCGCCTGAAACCACTGAACCAATGATATTCGCCAGTTTTCCTTTGTTTTCTTGTAAAACTAAAAACCCTATTTTTACCTCTCAAAAACAGTGATCCAGGATGTTCTTCATTTCTGAGGCACCCAAGATCCGAAATCGAAAACTTTGGCCGATTGAGCTGAAAATTTGCACGCCATTCATGGACGACCTAAGAAAGACATACCATACTTCAGAATCCCGGAATCAGCCATTTTCTGTCTGTTATGGGGGGTTAAAGTCGCGTTTTCGGCTTAAAAACTGCGTTTTTTCGCCACTTATTGGGCGTAGATGTCTCATTGGCGGTCAAATAGAAGTGTATCTGGTCATAAATTATGCGCCTGAAACCACTGAACCAATGATATTCGCCAGTTTTCCTCTGTTTTCCTGTAAAATACAAAAAACCCTTTTTTTCCTCTCAAAACAGTGATCCAGGGACCCAGGATGTTTTTCATTTCTGAGGCACCCAAGATCCGAAATCGAAAAGCTTTGGCCGATTGAGCTGAAAATTTGCACGCCATCCATGGACGACCTAAGAAAGACATACCATACTTCAGAATCCCGAAATCAGCCATTTTCTGTCTGTTATGGGGGGTTAAAGTCGCGTTTTTCGGCTTAAAAACTGCGTTTTTTCGCCCCTTATTGGGCGTAGATGTCTCATGGGCGGTCAAATAGAAGTGTATCTGGTCATAAATTATGCGCCTGGAAACCACTGAACCAATGATATTCGCCAGTTTTCCTTTGTTTTCTTGTAAAATCCAAAAAACCTTATTTTTACCTCTCAAAACAGTGATCCAGGATGTTCTTCATTTCTGAGGCACCCAAGAACCGAAATCGAAAAACTTTAACCCATTGAGCTGAAAATTTGCACACCATCCATGGACGACCTAAGAAAGACATTCCATACTTCAGAATCCCGAAATCAGCCATTTTCTGTCTGTTATGGGGGGTTAAAGTCGCGTTTTTCGGCTTAAAAACTGCGTTTTTTCGCCCCTTATTGGGCGTAGATGTCTCATGGGCGGTCAAATAGAAGTGTATCTGGTCATAAATTATGCGCCTGAAACCACTGAACCAATGATATTCGCCAGTTTTCCTTTGTTTTCTTGTAAAATCCAAAAAACCCTATTTTTACCTCTCAAAACAGTGATCCAGGATGTTCTTCATTTCTGAGGCACCCAAGATCCGAAATCAAAAAACTTTGGCCGATTGAGCTGAAAATTTGCACGCCATCCATGGACGACCTAAGAAAGACATACCATACTTCAGAATCCCGAAATCAGCCATTTTCTGTCTGTTATGGGGGGTTAAAGTCGCGTTTTTCGGCTTAAAAACTGCGTTTTTTCGCCCCTTATTGGGCGTAGATGTCTCATGGGCGGTCAAATAGAAGTGTATCTGGTCATAAATTATGCGCCTGAAACCACTGAACCAATGATATTCGCCAGTTTTCCTTTGTTTTCTTGTAAAATCCAAAAAACCCTATTTTTACCTCTCAAAACAGTGATCCAGGATGTTCTTCATTTCTGAGGCACCCAAGATCCGAAATCGAAAAACTTTGGCCGATTGAGCTGAAAATTTGCACGCCATTCATGGACGACCTAAGAAAGACATACCATACTTCAGAATCCCGAAATCAGCCATTTTCTGTCTGTTATGGGGGTTAAAGTCGCGTTTTCGGCTTAAAAACTGCGTTTTTCGCCACTTATTGGGCGTAGATGTTTCATTGGCGGTCAAATAGCAGTGTATCTGGTCATAAATTATGCGCCTGAAACCACTGAACCAATGATATTCGCCAGTTTTCCTCTGTTTTCCTGTAAAATCCAAAAACCCTTTTTTTCCTCCTCAAAACAGTGATCCAGGGACCCAGGATGTTTTTCATTTCTGAGGCACCCAAGATCCGAAATCGAAAAGCTTTGGCCGATTGAGCTGAAAATTTGCACGCCATCCATGGACGACCTAAGAAAGACATACCATACTTCAGAATCCCGAAATCAGCCATTTTCTGTCTGTTATGGGGGTTAAAGTCGCGTTTTTCGGCTTAAAACTGCGTTTTTTCGCCCCTTATTGGGCGTAGATGTCTCATGGGCGGTCAAATAGAAGTGTATCTGGTCATAAATTATGCGCCTGAAACCACTGAACCAATGATATTCGCCAGTTTTCCTTTGTTTTCTTGTAAAATCCAAAAAACCTTATTTTTACCTCTCAAAACAGTGATCCAGGATGTTCTTCATTTCTGAGGCACCAAAGAACCGAAATCGAAAAACTTTGGCCGATTGAGCTGAAAATTTGCACGCCATCCATGGACGACCTAAGAAAGACATACCATACTTCAGAATCCCGAAATCAGCCATTTTCTGTCTGTTATGGGGGGGGGTTAAAGTCGCGTTTTTCGGCTTAAAACTGCGTTTTTCGCCCCTTATTGGGCGTAGATGTCTCATGGGCGGTCAAATAGAAGTGTATCTGGTCATAAATTATGCGCCTGAAACCACTGAACCAATGATATTCTGAAGCCAGTTTTCCTTTGTTTTCCTGTAAAATCCAAAAAACCCTATTTTTACCTCTCAAAACAGTGATCTAGGATGTTCTTCATTTCTGAGGCACCCACGATCCGAAATCGAAAAACTTTGGGCGAATGGGCGATTGAGCTGAAAATTTGCACGCCATCCATGGACGACCTAAGAAAGACATACCATACTTCAGAATCCCGAAATCAGCCATTTTCTGTCTGTTATGGGGGGTTAAAATCGCGTTTTTGGGCTTAAAAACTGCCTTTTTTCGCCATTTATTGGGCGTGGATGTCTCATGGGTGGTCAAATGGAAGTGTATCTGGTCATAAATCATGCGCCTGAGACCTCTGAACCAATGATATTCGCCAGTTTTCCTTTGTTTTCTTGTAAAATCCAAAATACCCTATTTTTACCTCTCAAAACAGTGATCCAGGACGTTCTTAATTTCTGAGGCACCCAAGATCCGAAATCGAAAAACTTTGGCCGATTGAGCTGAAAATTTGCACGCCATCCATGGACGACCTAAGAAAGACATACCATACTTCAGAATCCCGAAATCAGCCATTTTCTGTCTGTTATGGGAGGTTAAAGTCGCGTTTTTCGGCTAAAAAACTGCGTTTTTTCGCCCCTTATTGGGCGTAGATGTCTCATGGGTGGTCAAATAGAAGTGTATCTGGTCATAAATTATGCGCCTGCAACCACTGAACCAATGATATTCACCAGTTTTCCTTTGTTTTCCTGTAAAATCCAAAAACCCTATTTTTACCTCTCAAAAACAGTGATCCAGGATGTTCTTCATTTCTGAGGCACCCAAGATCCGAAATCGAAAAGCTTTGGCCGATTGAGCTGAAAAATTTGCACGCCATCCTTGGACGACCTAAGAAAGACATACCATACTTCAGAATCCCGAAATCAGCCATTTTCTGTCTGTTATGGGGGTTAAAATCGCGTTTTTCGGCTTAAAAACTGCCTTTTTTCGCCCCTTATTGGGCGTAGATGTCTCATGGGTGGTCAAATAGAAGTGTATCTGGTCATAAATTATGCGCCTGAAACCACTGAACCAATGATATTCGCCAGTTTTCCTTTGTTTTCTTGTAAAATCCAAAAACCCTATTTTTACCTCTCAAAACAGTGATCCAGGACGTTCTTCATTTCTGATAGAGGCACCCAAGATCCGAAATCGAAAAGCTTTGGCCGATTGAGCTGAAAAATTGCACGCCATCCATGGACGACCTAAGAAAGACATACCATACTTCATAATCCCGAAATCAGCCATTTTCTGTCTGTTATGGGGGGTAAAAATCGCGTTTTTCGGCTTAAAAACTGCCTTTTTTCGCCCCTTATTGGGCGTAGATGTCTCATGGGCGGTCAAATAGAAGTGTATCTGGTCATAAATTATGCGCCTGAAACCACTGAACCAATGATATTCGCCAGTTTTCCTTTGTTTTCCTGTGAAATCCAAAAAATCTATTTGTACCTCTAAAAACAGTGATCCAGGACGTTCTTCATTTCTGAGGCACCCAAGATCCGAAATCGAAAAGCTTTGGCCGATTGAGCTGAAAAATTGCACGCCATCCATGGACGACCTAAGAAAGACATGCCATACTTCAGAATCCCGAAATCAGCCATTTTCTGTCTGTAATGGGGGGTTAAAGTCGCGTTTTCGGCTTAAAAACTGCGTTTTTTCGCCACTTATTGGGCGTAGATGTCTCATGGGCGGTCAAATAGAAGTGTATCTGGTCATAAATTATGCGCCTGAAACCACTGAACCAATGATATTCGCCAGTTTTCCTCTGTTTTCCTGTAAAATCCAAAAAACCCTATTTTTCCTCTCAAAACAGTGATCCAGGGACCCAGGATGTTTTTCATTTCTGAGGCACCCAAGATCCGAAATCGAAAAGCTTTGGCCGATTGAGCTGAAAATTTGCACGCCATCCATGGACGACCTAAGAAAGACATACCATACTTCAGAATCCCGAAATCAGCCATTTTCTGTCTGTTATGGGGGGTTAAAGTCGCGTTTTTCGGCTTAAAAACTGCCTTTTTTCGCCCCTTATTGGGCGTAGATGTCTTATGGGCGGTCAAATAGAAGTGTATTTGGTCATAAATTATGCGCCTGAAACCACTGAACCAATGATATTCGCCAGTTTTCCTTTGTTTTCCTGTAAAATCCAAAAAACCCTATTGGTGCCTCTCAAAACAGTGATCCAGGACGTTCTTCATTTCTGAGGCACCCAAGATCCGAAATCGAAAAGCTTTGGCCGATTGAGCTGAAAATTTGCACGCCATCCATGGACGACCGAAGAAAGACATACCATACTTCAGAATCCCGAAATCAGCCATTTTCTGTCTGTTATGGGGGGTAAAAATCGCGTTTTTGGGCTTAAAAACTGCCTTCTTTCGCCCCTTTAAGGGGTTCAGAAGAAATAGTTAAGTCTACTGTAGTTCCTATATTTCGAGTTGAGTTACTAAAGTACTTTAAGTTGCTTTAGTTCAAGGCTTCCCTGCTAAGAATCCTTTCAGTCACTGACCAGTATTTGGAGGTTAGGAACTGAGGTTTCCCCGAACGTTTTCCCCACACTAGTCCGGATGAGGAAGTTGCTTGCGGAGTGCTGCTCCTCCACCGGCCTTGTGTCCAGGATGGTCAGGGAGTTGACACCGGACAACACGATGTTCTTACAGACCTCCGCCCCCTGAGAATGGGGAACTGGTTTACAACTCCCAACCCTTCATATCACATCGCTTCAAGCGCTGTACTTTCAAAGCATATTTAAACACTCTAGTAGTGTCTCCCTTGAATTTAGTTTTCCCCTGAATTTTAAGTTTTCTCCTGAATTCTGGAATCACTCACCAGCGCCCCACACCTCTTCACGAAGACGTTAGCCGCTCTCAGGGACCTTTGTGCGTCCACCCCCCACAACCTGATCTGTCTGTCGTAGAGAGCAGCCTCGTCGTCTGTTATCTCAACCATCCTTCAGAGGTTACCATGGTTACAGTGGTGTCAAGGTTACAGTGGTGTCAAGGTTACAGTGGTGTCAAGGGTACAGTGTTGTCATGGTTACAAAGTGGTGTCATGGGTACAGTGTTGTCATGGTTACAGTGCTGTCATGGGTACAGTGGTGTCAAGGTTACAGTGGTGTCAAGGTTACAGTGGTGTCAAGGTTACAGTGGTGGCATGGTTACAAAGCGGTGTCATGGTTACAAAGCAGTGTCATGGGTACAGTGTTGTCATGGTAAGAATATTTTCATCTCAA
>WFMF01000534.1:0-113448 GCA_011033025.1 Beroe forskalii | reverse complement strand
GTGCCCTGTTCAGGGCACTACTTCAAGGATCAGTGCCCTGACGTAGTGCCCTGGTGCCCTGACGTAGTGCCCTGGTGCCCTGACGTAGTGCCCTGTGCCCTGAGTGCCCTAAAACGTTATAAGGTCCTCTCAAGAATGAAGACATTTAATGCAAAGCCCACTCAGACTTCATTCACGCCAGCTTAAATTTCGTCACTTGCAAATTTTGAAATATTAAAAAGTTTATGAAGGAGCAAAATTTACAATGATTCGTTTGTCACTGACCCATGAAGGCCAGTTTTGTCTAATTGCAATTGTATGACGAAGTTAATTGAATTGCAAAAATGAGAACCGTGCATTTATACTGAACTTTGAATTACGCATTGATTTACGCTAAGATTCCCAAATTCGCAATAATATATGCTATGCCCAATTATTTGGTCAATTTGATTTTTGCCTTGATCTTAATTTCCTTCAACACTTGCTCGATTAACATTATTTAGTTGAAACCATTTTAATAATCAACTCAGCATCGATTTAATAAATTGACCGACCATTGCCACTGATTTATGAAGGGAATTCTATCGCCTGTGTCCTCCCCGATGCCAGCCATACCCATTCTGTATCTTCAGATCTTTAATTTTAAATGTAGAAAACGTAAAATTAACAAAAACCACGACGCAGCAGTTAGCAGCGTATCAGAAAGCACTCGCATACAACTGATCATAACCTGCACGTGCAGTTTCCAGTGGCCATGACAACGGCACCAATAAGCACATTTTCCCTGTTCGTTTCTCTTGATAAGTTGATATTTTCTTGGCAAGCTCAAATTTAAACTGTGCGCCCGCACAGACAGACATAATTCACGTGCTCTTACGAAATTATATATAAGACTAGCAGGCCCGTTGGGCCTGCAAATACACAGCTCACTCGGCGCTGCTACGCAGCACCTCGTTCGCAAATTTCAAATCAACTAAATACTTTTTACCGCATCAAAAGATTCCAATCAGATCAAAAGTTATAAAGCTCCGAAATTAAAACAGCATTAAACAGAAATGAGCGCGCGCGCTATCCATCTGCACGTGCATTTTTCCCCATTGTGCGCGCGTTGCCATGGGGCGTGACGTAAAAAAACACACAATCTGCGACTTTATAAGTAAGATTGTTAATTTAAAAACAGTGCGCCAGGCAGGCTAACCTGTACAGGAACGCCCTCTACAGTAATACGGTGTACAGGGTAATGAAGGGGTGTGGTGGGAACATCCCCCAGCTGAATACACGGCAAACAGGATAAGTCCTGCACCTCGTCCTGTGCAGCCTGCAGCTCCTTAGCCGTCCTAGCAACCTCCAACTTATCTGCAGAGATATGTATTGAAGAGAGTCATTGCACGTGCACAAGTGGATACTTTGGAAAGATGGCTCTCTAGAGACCATCAAATTGAATTCTACAATTCGTTTGATGAGCGAGTTGATATACACTCGAAATGACATCATTGCTGCCTATCAACTTGATTGACCCCCATGACAACAAACACAACCCGTTACCTTGTTCAGTGAGGTGTGTCAGCTTGTCCTGCAGTACCGCTCCCTCCCTGTCTGCCAGTGTCTTCCCGAAGGTCTCATCAGGGATCATGGTGACTGTCA
Source organism: Beroe forskalii (assembly GCA_011033025.1). Taxonomy (NCBI): domain Eukaryota; kingdom Metazoa; phylum Ctenophora; class Nuda; order Beroida; family Beroidae; genus Beroe; species Beroe forskalii. Next base: position 111,825 of record WFMF01000534.1, on the reverse strand, counting down.
ACCGGTGGGGGTTGTCCAGGAAGTTCCGTGATACCAGGTCCTGGATGTGTCCACCTGCCTCCTCCAAAGTTTGGAACCTGTAAAGTTTGATAAATCCGTCAGATTTCTTGTTCTGGGTGAAGCTACCGTCCGAAGGTATTTCAAACACAAGAAAATATTTTCAAACAGCTCGTTTAGAAGAAGTGCACATTGCGACAACTCACCGCTCCAGATGAGTGTTGAACTCTAGGTACTTGGCAGGTTCTGCACCGTGGAGCCACGCCCCGAGCAGGCCAACTCCCAGATGCATTCCAAACGACGTGCTCTGGTGTTTCTTAGATATCTCCATCTGAGGAATGTACCATGATCTTGTCATTCGGCATTTGCATGGTTGTTTGAAGTTGTGGGTGGTTAAATTAATACGAGTTTATGCCTCATGGGACTTCGTGAAGCACGTGCCTTAGGAAAGCTAGATACTGTGAGACTCAATCTAGGGCTTTTCTCTTGGGGGGTTGGGGCACTGAGATAAATGCGTGTGATTTTTTTCAAATTTTGGCGATTCTGAGAACTGTCGGAAAAAGTCGAGAACCATAATATTCGTTTTCATAAGCAGGTTAAAGTCAGAAAATCAGGCATCTTCTCAAAACAAAATCTGTACCTGATGCAAGACAGCAGCCACTTGATCTGCTGGCAGTCCTTCTCTAACAACCTCCTCCCACACCTCGTCTATTACCTTGCGAACCTTGGTCAGGAACATGGTCACAACGATCACTAGTAAAACGGCAAGTGGATCACTGGTACTGTCAAACACAGTACGAGATCTAGTATCATCAAAGTTCAGTGAACCACCTCTCTTATGCTTGGGGGTGAAAGTGCGCGTCATTATTAAGAATCTGGCCCACAAATTTTCAGTTAGAATTACCTTGGTAACGTTGTCCTGCGTCACCCCTTTGAGTCCTATGGTGAAGTAGGAGTCCTTGGTGTAGGTGTGATAGCCACTACCGTCAGCAAAGTCAGATCCTAGCTCAGATTGGATCAGAGCTTCGTAAAACTTGCTCTGAGCTCCGGTCGTCAGGACGTCCGTTATGACGGACAGTGCTATGTTGTCATACCTGAGTGTAACGGAGTAAGGGAGGGACTTGGGGATTGCAATAATAACAATAATTATCAGGGGCTTTATCAATGAGCCATTTCAATTTTCAAATTGAAATTAGAACTATATCTTTCAAGAAGCCCATCACTGACGTTCAGAGAAAAACGCGGTTTAAAGAATTCTTAATGAACGTTGAATATAAAACAAACCTGTCGTTGATGACGGGTAGCTTGTAGCTGACCGTCACAGTGAGATTGTTCTCATTATCTGTAACGTTAGGATCATGAGGACCTTTCACCACCATCTCCCGAGGCTCGCTCCACGCCGGCTCTGAAGGCACGAGTGTGTTGGGAGTAATGGGGCTGAATGCCCCCAGGACCTTGTCCAACTTCTCCAGATGCCCCTCCAAGGGCAGGTCCCCGTAAGTGTAGAAGATAGCGTTGCTGGGGTGGTAGTGGGACCGGTGGAAGGACACTAAGTCCTCGTGTGAGAGTGTAGGGATATCAGGGGGCGACCCCCCACTACAACTACTGTACGTGTGACTTGGTAGCAGGTGGTTCAGTACGTTCTGACCCAGGATGTACCCAGAGTTGTTGTTATAACCCTTCATCTCGTTAAACACCACGCCTTTGAGGATGATGTCAGAAGCAGGGTCGTCCTTGCTGCTGTGTTCCAACCGCCAGCCTTCTTGGAGGAAGTCTAGCTTGCTGAGGTTAGGGAAGAACGCAGCATCGCAGTAAACTGACATCAAGTTATAGTAGTCCTGCTTGTTCTGAGTGGAGAAGGGATACATTGTGAAGTCAGGGCCCGTGAACGCGTTCATGAACGTTGAGAAAGACCGGGTTAGCATTTTGAAGAACGGATCACGGATAGGGTACCTCTGAGAGCCACAAAGTGCCGTGTGCTCCAAGATATGAGCTACTCCAGTATCGTCCATGGGGGTGGTTGCGAAGGCAACGTTAAAGGCGTTGTTTGAGTCGTCCTTGATGACATGGCAGTGTTTGGCGCTGGTAGCCTCGTGAACGAGTTGCACTGCAGTGAGGTTAAACTCGGGCACCTCACTCACTGCAGTGACAGTGTAGCCGTGCAGCCTGTCACCGGCAGTGTAGCCACGAGTACAGGCGGCTTGCTGGAGGAGGGTCCGGAGACGAGGGCCTCGTCCGTGCAGACATCGTAACATCCTTTAACAAGTCATGTTGTGAGAGATTGGTAATATTATCGAGTTTTCTAAAACATGTAAGATCAAATTCACTGTAGAGCAGAACCAGTCTAATTTGGGGCCTGAGACTTAGTATCTGTAATTTTAAAAGATAAGACATTCTTTATTCGATCCTTTATCCTGTCAATTTCAAAAGAAACTGACGAAACCGGAAACTGCAAAACCAAATCTAAAGAAAGTTACTTTTAAATATCATCTAAGTAAACAATAAAGCGATCCTTGATCAACAATAACAGTTTTGAAGTTACAATAAGCAATCGCATGAACAATGATAATTCAAAGGATATATATCAGCGTATGTTATGACTTATGATTTATAGCCAACAGCATCAATAAATATAGCAATCTTAAAATCAGATAGTTCAGTAGACAATAATATAACAGTCAAAGATAAACACTAATCTTCAGCACAGCTTACTACTTAAAACAAATACTAAACAAATAAATCAATGAACTAATAAATAAGTCTGTTCTCTGACATATACAGAAGGATCTATTTACAATTAAATTCTGTTCCACAGAGTGAATGAAAGCGGAAATAAATAGTTGTGAGATTAATAAAATAGTTGATAAATTTTCTATATTCAACCTTAAATGGTGTTAATAATAGATGTTGATTGGGATTTCAAACCAATCAAATTTGAAAGTATGATTCTTAGGTAACAAGCGAAAAGTTTTGAACGGTGTACCAATCTTACTGTACTACCCTGACCCTATAATCTATAGCCCTAAGCTAAACCAAAAACTTAAACCTAGCCATAAGCATAACTCTAAAAACCCATGGCCTTGACTCTAACCCCAGCCCTAACTAGTATATGAACATAAGTTAATAACCCATTCATAAGAACTTTGCAAAATTTGAGATTCTCATTGAATGAGAATCAAAGCAGAGCTCTTTAGAACTCCGATGAACTTCGCCGAATCAACAGGAACTGTGTGAACCCATGCAAAATTTGAGTCCGCGAGTATGGACTTTCCGATGACGACACTTTCAAAATTAAGTCGGAGGCGAAATTTATTCGGTGACGAATCAGGGGGATATGTATTCCTTCAAAAGTGAAGTAGCACACCGTTCTACTACTAAACGGGGGATGGATCCACGAGAGATCCAAACAGAGTCCCCAGCACAGGACCTCCCGCAGGAAGGTCCCTGTTGCTAGGGCAACTGTGGATGGGAACGAGTCCCGTACCTCCCCAGGAGGACCAGATGCCGGGCATCTTGGTGAGAATAACATGGTTACGTGGGAAGGGAATTCCTGCCCAGTGTTGGTGATCCAGGGTACCGTCGGGTCCTAACCCGGGTCAGGACCCGTGGAACCCTTTAAACTGGATCTTCCTGTCGCAAGACCAGGAGGATCCCAAGGTTAGTTTGCTGCAGGATCGTTGTCGGCTTTTCTAGGTTCCAGTCGCCCAGTCCTATGAGCGTAGCTAACAATCCTGTTTATCTTGAACTTGTCGAAGATGTCGGTCCCTGAGCAGTAGTAGGTACCGAAGAACTCCGCCCTAATACTGCCCAGGACAGGGCACATTCCGAGGAAATGTGACACCGTCTCTTCTTCACTCAGGCAGAGTGGACAAGTTGTATTCACAGCGGGGTTCAGTTTCTTGAGGTGGTAGTTTAGGGCTGCGTGGCCAGTCAGAAGTTGAGTGGCCACTCTCAGGTCCCTTCTACCCATGCTGCGCAGCTCCTTAGCAAATCTGTCCCTCCACATAATGCCGAACATTCTGGGAGGGTCAGCCTTGAAGGAGCTGGTCCAGACCTCAAACGTCTTCCTCTAAGAGCCGCGTAACAGACGTTACGCGGAATAGGAAATAAGACACTGGTGGCGCTGTTGTTTTCATTGGCCGACCCAGCTTTCGCCGTAAGGTCGGCCAACTCGTTTCCCTCAAAACCACTATGGGCCGGTATCCAGCTGAGTGTTACGTCATTGGATTGGCCCAGTGCGTTGAGGGAGTTTTTGGCCCTGAGGGGCATCTTGTTCTTGATAATCGTGCTGTTAATCGCATGGATAGCAGATTTACTGTCACAGTTTATCAAGATCTTGCTGTCCTTCAGTGCGTGTTCCTGTAAGATTTCGGCCGTCTTTGCGACTGCAAAGACTTCCGCTTGGAGCACACCGTTCATTATGCTATTGAGATCTCGCCGTGAATTCCGCGAAGATCATTTCATTTCGCTTGTTGATAGTGAATCATGTCAATATCTAGGAATCAGATATTTCCAAACTGATATGAGTAAATCTCTTTGATTTTCAATAAGTTACTGTCCGCATATTTCTTTGAGTTTCGCCAGTTGAGATAAGTGGGTCTCCTTCATCTTTTTATCCGATATCTGAAGGCTCAATAGCTGAAATGGATCACCATAGAACTATTCTAATAAAACGATTTCAAATTGAGGGGTCCAAATTTGGGCAGTTTTCATTGATCTATATAATAGGGGACCGCCCTTTGAACTGTGACAGATGTCACGGTTAGAAACTATTGCACAATGACCGCCTAAAATCAACAAATTTTGAGAAATGCAAGTATGTGCTAGATAAAGCAACAAAAAGTAGCATGCGAACGTACGTTAAATTGTTTTTTTTTGCGCTACCGTTATATCAATTTTGACAATGGTATTCGCGCTCAGCAGAAATAAGATGACCCGCGAAATGAATTTTGTACCTCGAGTGTAGCATAATCTCTCATTAATTAGGTCACCATTACTTGGACTAGTAAGTTGTAATTTGAATCAAGTATTTGAGGGGAGCAAAATTTGATAGAAGGCGGTTTGCCGTTCTCCATTTTATGTCCATCTCAAACATAATAAACAAGCGTCACTCTCAAGTCTCAACTAAAAATGCTATTAGTTTTGGGCTTGTAGTACAATAGGATTTTTGGGCTCTCGTCTGTTATATTATCGGGCTAATAGCTTTGGGTTGTTTGGTTGAGAGCTACACTAACCTCATTGATAAAGTAGTCCTCTTGTAAGAGTTGCTGAGGCAGTCGGTACTTCAGATACTTGATGGTTTTACCGAAATTACTGCACCTCTCCCTTACATGCTTGTCACTGAACGCTAGTAGCAGAATAGTAACCCCTGCTTTAATCAGGACCTTGACACCTGAAATAGGAGAAAAATTAGTGATTATTCGGAGGATTTCATGGTCATTGGAGTAGAGATGAATCTGATAAATACAGAGGAATCAATATTCACAAACACGAAGCAATGTCATAGATTGTTCTACTTCATGAAATGTGAATGGTTTAACCGATATAACTTTGCTAAAATTGGGGATGGCTGGATGCTATATTAGTTAACAATACAAACAGGGTAACTTTAAGATCATTGTAATTTATAATACTTTGTGGGTGGAGAAACGAAAATTTCACAAAATTATCATCGATTATCCCATTTTGGGACTGTAACAACAAACAGCATTGTATTAAGCCATTGAAACAGGACTTTTGTCTACGCAGTATGTAAAACAATGAAGTAAAAACTTCACAAGATATTCATTCAAGCAAGTTTCAGCGATTTCCAAGAAAATGGAATGCACAAGTAAAATGAATCACTACTTTGAATAAAAGTGGTTAGGAGATTTCAAAAAATATTTAGATATAAAGATATAAGCTTTTCAGAAATGCTTGAGTTGCATTGGTCCCTAAACCGTGATATTACAATTGATATTGATTAACCACTATACGACTTAAGAACTAACAAAAACTCCTCAATTCTTCTGCTACTTGGTACCACAGGTCCCATGACGTAGTTCACATGACGTCACTAACTTACCCTCGCACAGAAAGACACAATATGACGTTGCTAACTTACCCTCGCAGAGAAAGATGTCCCAGAGACGCAGCACTGTTTCCCAAGGCAGTGTCCGGGTGTAGACACACATGTACCAGTCTATGCAGTAAAACGTGGACTGCATGCCCTGCCGCTCCTGCAATGAGAGTGGGGAACTGCGAGTGGTGACGAGGGTGGAAACTGTGACAGAGTGGAGGAATTGTGTCAGAGTGGGGGGACTGTTTCAGAGTTGGGAACTGTATCAGAGTGGGAAGCTGTAAGTGTGTACCAGTGAGAAACTGTGACAGAGTGGGGGAACTGGGGAAAACTGTGCCAGAGTTAAGAGTGGGAAGCTGTAAGTGTGTACCAGTGAGAAACTGTGACAGAGTGGGGGAACTGGGGAAAAATGTGCCAGAGTTAAGAGTGGGAAGCTGTAAGTGTGTACCAGTGGGAAACTGTGACAGAGTGGGGGAACTGGAGAAAACTGTGACAGAGTGGAGAAACTGGGGAAATTTAGACAGTGATCAAGCAACAAACTGACACAATGGTCAAATAACTCATCACAGCATGAGGAACTTCTGACAAGAATCATGTTATGAACTAACCAAGAACACGCTGATTTCTGGGTTGATATCTTTAACGAGAGACTCCATGACTTTGGCATCAAGTTGGATGGCTAGGAGGCCCTCGCTGTAGTACCCCGGTAGGTACTTGCTCATGAGAGCCACCAGACACCAGAAGGCTTGCTCGGCTGGCATCAACATCAGCAGAATCCCTGCTAACGAACTCATGCCCTGAATAGCAGGATATTAAGAAGTGCAAATCACTGTGAATTGGAGTTAGGGTTAAAACGTATGAGTTATGCATGTCTGCATTGAGGTTCGGAAATCAAAGCTTAACTTTAAGCAAACTCTGAATAATAAAGGGCATGCTACCTGACAATAGCCCACTTTAGGATTGTACACCGAGTACGCCTGGAGTACTTTGAAGAGTTCAGCCTGTCCCATTCCGCCCTTCTCAGCAAACAGCTCGTGTGTTTTGTAGGTCCTGTGCAGGTCCTTCTCTATCGTAGCTGACCACGTGCTCTCTTCCTTCAATAACTCCTGGGAATGATGCCAAACTGTCAAAATTATACTGCATTTCCTGACATCGATCAGAATATAAATCAGTAGTAGAGTTACTTCCGTAACTCGAATATTAAGTTCTATTAGAAGTAACTTACCTCGAATCTGCCAGGGTTGTGTTTCTGGAGGTCTGCCCCACCACAGAGGGCACGCCACGCTGCAGCTCTGAGGGAGTGAGGGATCCCCTTCCTACACCGCCTCCTCACTTTATCATATCTGTGTGGTTGTGTGTATTGTGTAATTGCCTTGAACAAAACAAACAAACAAATTGGAGAATATGGGCAATGAATATCGCAATTCACTCTTAAGCTCTTAGTCTAAGTACTCACTCATATGTCATGGAGTGATCCCAGTTTTTGAGCATTTCAAACCACTTCTGCTCTCTTTCTCGTATCAGAGGCAGATTGTAACTAGAATGATATCGGGTTTAAGTTATTACCGCAAAGTTATTATCGCAATGAAAATTGTAACTGTCACGGAGCCTGCCTACTGTAACAGTGCGAGAAGCAAAATCGGTGGAATCAGCCAAAATTTCTACTGTAAACATCATACTATAATATATATTTCAAAACTAAAAAAGTCACTGTTTGTAGTTTTAATTCGTCTTGAAATGAAATGAAATGATCTCATCATGATGCAAAAAGTTTAAACAATGAGATGGGGATTACCTTGACCCTGAAGACATCATGTTGGACGTGCTGAAACCATACTTATTCAAGGACTTTGGGTCATATTCTGAGCTTCTGTTTTCTGGATCGCTTTCCATCTCTCGCACGGTAGGTAGGAAACTCTACATCATATCATTCTCTTGATCAACCAATCATATTTGCTTAGGCAGAGGAAAATTCTAAATTACAAACTTTATTAATGAACTTGGATGTAGGTACATGATGATAATTAAACTCGATTTGATAGGGACAAGGGTTATGTGAGTATGTGTTACATTAAAAATTTTGAGCCACAAGTATAACATTTTAATTTAGACAAATTTTAAACCTCTTTATCGGCCTACTAAGGACCAATCCCATTGGTCCAATGGCCAGTTGGCTGCGGCCAAATCAAGAAACCAACCAATGAAATGAAACAGATCTTTTTTCAATAATTTCGCACTAATTAAGCTGAGACTCAGTACTTCAGTATAAGGATAATATTCTGATTAGTTGTTTATCACATGACAGGTGGAAAAAGCAACTTCAGTTATGAAACAGCGCGACAACTTATTGATGATATTAGGAACTCAAAATGAGATAGGATTGATAATTTCACGGAAATACATGCAGCACGATCTGTCAAAACGGTAACGTAATTATTACTTTATTAGTACTCTGTAATTACAATCTTCCGATATAGTTCTTCATTGCTGTTCAACCCATCAACTATCATTGACTTCTTCAGACTATTGACTTATTCATCAATATTTCAGACTATTTATCAATACTTCAAAACTTCAAGTATGGGAGTACGCCGTACGGTCAGTACGATTTCTCAACGTCAACTTCATTCACAGTTAATGAGTATCACGAATGCACCAATGCAAGCATAATAATGAAAACTAGCTTGTTTCACAGTAGGCACTGGACAACGGGACAGTAGGAACAAGAGCAGTCACCTCTGATATATTCTAGGTTGCAGGTAATATCAATGCCATGAATCACCTCTCCGACGCTGCGAGAAACATTAGATATCAATAACAGCAAGTATAATTTTGTCGAGGGATATAAGGCCAAGGTGGGGGATATAAAGATATAAAGTCGGGAGATCTAGGTCGGGGTTCAAGTGGCTGTTCAGTCGTTGATCGGTAAGTCTTATTTTAGATCACAGACATTAATTAGTATATACATGTCTCATTGTCTCATTAAATCACAGGCACTTCTAACATTAAAGTTTTGTCTCACCATAGGACGGGTGTGTGAGGGTGGGTGAAATCCCCCTGATTGCGGGTAGGGTGGAGGGGCGTGTTCTTGATATCCGGAATCATAACCCTGATATCCAGCATCGTAACCCTGAGACAAGGCGTAGTAATTAACGATTAGCTCTTAGAGCGTAGTTAATTGAGTGTAATTGTTATCCGATATCATTTGTATTGCGGATAATTACTTAATGAGTTAATTAGAAACAATGAAAATGTCGAATTTATTAAGATTGCAGGTAACTTATTCAGTTATACTCAGGATCTAAATAGCCAAAACTTAAGATGATTTTATAATAAAATCTGGAGCTCAACTTACTTCGTAATGAGTCTCATCATGATAAGGATTACTTTGATAAGAATCCTCATAATGAGTGTCATCATGATAAGGATCATTATGATAAGATTCCTCATAATAATGAGAGCCTTGGTAATAAGACTCATCGTAATAAGACTCATCGTGATATCCCACATCATAGCTCAGAGGATATCCGTGATATGGATCATATGAATCATAGTGCTCTCCAGGCCAATATTCCTCGTGTTGGGGGTAGGATTCAGTGGGGTAATGCTCTGCTTCTCCTCCCCTTCCACCTCGACCTGACCCCCTTCCCGCATTTCCTCTACCTCGTCCACCCCATTCATTCCCTCTCCCCTCGCCCCCTCTCTTCCTCTCCCTCGCCCCCTCTTCCTCTCCCTCTCCCTTCACCCCCTCTTCCTCTTCCATTCCCTCGTGCCTCACTCCCTCTTCCACTCCCTCTCCCTTCACCCCCTCTTCTCTTCCTCTCCCCTCACCCCCTCTTCCTCTCCCTCTCCGCTCATTCTCACTCCCTCTCCCACTCCCTCGTCCTCTGTCACCAGTTCCTCTTCCTCTTTCTTTACTCCCTCTTCCTCTTCCTCTTTTCTCATTCCCCCTTCCTCTCTCTCCACCTTGTGTACCGCCGCGTTTCGTTTTAGCAGTGGATGTTTCAGTAAGTGCACCACTAGCTCCTTCAGAGCTCTCAGGTGCATTTTCAGTAGTGTTTGCTTTTCCAGCACTCTGGTTCTTGGGGTTGGTTTCTGCTTTCACTGGTGCATCTTTTTGGTCTATTTCCATTGCACTAGAAGCAGCCCGGGCTAACTTCTCCTTTTGTAGGCCTGAATTCTCGTTTTGTTGGGTTGCAGTCTCTCTCATGTTTGGTAACGAAGGGCCATATGTTTTTGCTTTCTTTGAAGGTTGCACATCACTCGCTGATTGGTCACCCGACGCGGTAGAATGCTTTTTGATATGGCCGCTCTCCAACGAAACGTATTTTGGAACGTCCATTTCGCCTTTTTTAACGAATACAATTTTGGCGTTTGCGGGTTTGCCGCCATCATCCCGTTTCTGCAGGGCTTTAATTGCCTCCAAGTCGCCATGCACGGCCCGCTTAGCCGTGTAGTCACGCTCCTCCTTGGTCTTACCCACGCTGAAAGTAGACATTGCTCAAATCCTAACATTTTATTTTTACTGAAAAAAATTCTTAACTTCGTAGTTTCAAAGTTACAAAGTTACAATAACACCAAGTCACCAACCATCAAGAAGGGCAGACATTCCATGATCATGGAATAAATACTTTCGAATGGAATTTTCACGATTAATACTTGTGGAGTCGTCTTTGAGTTGCTTCACCCAGGAACTTCTTTCTGAGGTATTTAGCGCCTTGTGACTCGGAGTCCATCTCTATCTTCTCTATCTTGTGAGCGTAGAAAACCAGCCGGAGCTTGATCTGCATGACAAACTCAGCAGGGATCTTCATAGAGTCCTTGTACCAAGCCGGGTAATGTGCTTTCTGAAAGTAACGATTTCTCTGAAATGTGGCCCCATTTCAATCGTCGAAGTTGTATTGTGCTATTTAGAATATCTTTCATTCGGAGTAAGGTTGAAATTTTATGGCGGTGGATCACAGACCAGGTTAGACAAACGTTCAGTTTGGGTAGCTTTGAGTTGGGTGATGAAGAGCGGGTTTGTGTATTTACTGTAGATTATCCAGCATTATTAATTGCTGTGGGAAGTGACTTACCAGATACTCCAAGAGGTGGTCATCAGATGAAAGGTGGTTTCCTCTGAGTTCGAACGTGAAGTCTTCTTTACACGTAGTGCAGGTATACTGCACGTCCTTGAACTTGTTCATCACTTTACTGGTGATGTAATCCAAACCTACGATGGGTATGCCAGATGCCATCTTGCCACCGTACCCGTACCCGTGGGAACTCGCTAGCTTGATGTCAATCTCACTTGCTTTTACAGGAAGCCCCAACTCACCTGGTCAAGCACAAGATTTTAGAGGGAAGACGATGACTATAATCACCAGAGTGAAGATAATGTTATGATCAGAATTTTAGATCCTAGAAATACACTCATACAGCATAATTCATGAAAATCATCGTCGCAAAAAATCAGAAACGATAATGAATTCGTATCATTCTACTGTAGGGTATAGGACACTACGGCACAGGACTCTTGGGCACACTTTTCAGTTTTGGAGGGACGCTACGGCACACTTTGGTTTTAGGGTGGACTCTGCGGCACATACAATTTAAGTTCCACTAATTAAAGGAATATCTCCTATTATTAAAACGACTTAGTCGTGAACGTGGACATTCCACACCCAGGATTAGGGGCCATCCAGAAATGAGCACATCAAAAATCGGCCTTTTTTGAACATACATACATACTACCTCATCACTACCTCATCATTTGGGAAAGATACACACATATCCCAACCTCATCTCATCATTTCAAGATTTTTGTTACGTCACTTATTCAATATGAAAGGCTGAAATGACGTCACTACTGCAATTTGAGTTAGATCATCTAAATGCTAACTTAGGTCCAACATTGGTCCAATTTTACGACGAGTGGTTGATGTCAAAATTTCGCCTCTAAGTGATGAGCTCATCATTTTGCAAACCTACATACATACTACCTCATCACTACCTCATCATTTCCAAAACATACATACATACCCAAGTGATGAGCTCATTTCTGGATGGCCCCTAAGGAGATCATATATGCCAGCCGGACGTCCACCATGATGGTTTCAGGAGCGAGGTATTTCAGGGCACCCAGGGTTTGGAAGCACTCCGTGTAGGTTGAAGTATCCTTGTGGGTTAGGACAATTTAGTCACAAGGGAGACCCAGGAAGCACCGTTGAGGTTTGAAATTTCAGCATATTGTGTTGTCAGGACTTGGAAGATGAGTCAATGTACCAGCTCAAGCTCTCCTCCAGGATGTAAAGGTTACTGTTGGTAGCCAGGATGATGATCCGCTTCTCCTCGTCGTTGTTGTCGAATACTATCTGGTTGTTTCGTCAGATGCCGAGTTCATGTGCAATCAAGTCATAATGTTCTTCTCATACTCTCATGGGAACGGAAGTCCGATGAGTCCGAACTAATGAGGTCACAAGCAGTATCGAATTCCTTATCTCTAATCCTAATAAGGTTAGCTAACAAGCAGTATCTACCGTATGTTCAGCAATCTCTTTAAAGCTTTGTCGTTTGGGGACAAATGTCCCCTACTCCATGACCCTAACTGCAACCGTGCCTTAGAATGTGCCGCAGAGTCCACCCAAAAACCAAAGTGTGCCGCAGCGTCCCCCCAAACTGAAAAGTGTGCCCAAGAGTCCTGTGCCGTAGTGTCCTGTGCCGTAGGGTCCAGTGCCCTAGAGTCCTGTGCCGTAGTGTCCGAACCCCTACAGTGTACGTGTGTAGTGTGTACACCATGTGAGAATAAAGGTAGATCTTACCAGGGTCGGTGCATCCCATGGGATCATCGTATTCGCCATGACACCCCAGAGCGAAGAGTGACTCCACACACCTCTTGTGCTTGTCCGTGGAAACGTGGCTGGTCCAGCCTTTCTCTGTTTGTATCTGAACCGCGCACGCCTGGAAAGAAGCCAGTCCAGTGACCTCTTCAGCTCTTTAAGGGAGAATTTCAATGTGCCAGAACAAACAATGCCATCGGGAATTTCGTGAAATTAATAAGATACACCTCTCCCCGAGACAGCAATCTTTAATTTTCAATTTTTCAAAAAGGCTCATTGCAGAACATTGGATATCATATAAAAACCAAATCCCCTGCGAATACAATTACAAGGCGAAGCAATAAGCCTAATCCGGGCACGAGTGGCTAGCACCTGGTTTGTAGGTGTGTTCTTCTGACTGAGTGTGCTCCTGGAACTCCAGGATCTCATCGAAGCCCTGGTGGCATTAGGTTAGAGGACTAGTTTAAATTTTTCGATACCTTGAGGCTTGAGGCTGATTTTCGAGTAGGCGACTTAATAATAAACCATTTTAATAAACCATGATATTGATCGGCAATCCCACCTTTGGTGAGAGACGTTACCTGGTGACACACCCCACATAGGTAATGGCGCCCCATCTGGTAATCCAACTCGAATATCTCAGCGCGCTTCCGCTTCGAAGTCTTCGAATGGTTCTTAGTGTTGTGCAAGCTGGCGGGGGGCTTCAGCTTTATCATGTTGGAAGCCATGATCAGAGAGCTGATAGATGGGAGGAAGTTAATGGGAGGAAGGGGCAACATTCACTTGGGAAGTTAAAAGTGTATACACTGCGACTTGACTGAGTTCTCATTCGTCATATTGTAATTTTAAACTTTGAGGATTTCAAAATGTAATAAGTAATTGAAACGATTGCACTGTCTGTATACTACTGTCTGTTCTCTGTCTGTATCGATACAGACAGTGCCATCGTTTCAATAACTTAGTCAAGTCGCCGACATGAATGATGAATATATGACCAGTTGAACGAAATATTAATAAGACAGTAATACCTAACGTAGAGATTTAAAAATAACATGAATACTTTGCACGGTCATATAACTATATAAGCGGGTAGATCATAACTTAAGTGTTATGTCTAGATTTGTCGACTTCAAGAAATTTGACACAACTTTTGTAAGGCAAACTTTAAGAAAAATATCAAATTAATCAAAACCGTTCACAAATTAGATCTGAACGGGATGTGTACTGTGGTTGCAACAAGGTTTCTTGTTTCGTTCAGTTTATTGAAAGCTTCTGAAGAGAAGCATCCAAACTTTATTTCATATTTTGTGGCTTGGTTCCGAGAATCTGACATAACTGTACTTGAAATAAGTGATAGATAAAGGCGAATCAAATGAAAATTTTGATAAGATAGGTACTTGAAGGTTGAAATTTTTAAAAACTGATTCAATCTAATATAATAGTGCATAGGTAATGAAGATATCAAGGGGAGGCAGCGATATTTTAGGCCATGGCTTTAGATTTTTAAATTCTAGGGCCATTTTGGTCTCTTTCATACTTTTCATATACATGGCCTAAAATATCGTTAGCTCTCCCAATTCCTCCTTCAGACTTTCAAAATAACTTAGGTATACAATAAAGCGAAATTTGGGTAATTCTGAAGGGATTGCCTATTCATTCAGAAATGGTAACGCACTGAAAAGGGGTCCAAAGGCCCCTTCAAACAGAGAACTATGTCCTCTACAGTCTACGTCACAATATAGTCGGAAGCATAAAGTGTCATAGGATGGGGGTGAGAAGCCCACAGAAGCCCCTTGCCAGGGGTGGACAGGGTAGCTGCACCCTGTTGCTTTGTAAGGAAGGCTTCGCCTGGGTCTTGGAGGAAAAACCTGAGATATTCGTAATAATCGGTTCAGAATATGAATGACTTCTTTAAGTCTTTAGTTAACTTCAGCGACGTAATTACTATTTTGATAACTATAAACTATGCTAAATCCATTGGTAAGCTTACACTCTGATACGCCGCTGATATTTATTACTGCTGACACTTAAAAAATTAAAAACAGGTAGAAGTTAAAAGGACAGCAAAAGTGTTCTCGCCAGACCCAGAAGCAACTAGTGGATCTGGTCATAACTGAAACACTCAAATGCGCTTTTCAATTTCCATGGTCAAACCTCTAAAACGGGAAGTGTCTTGTAAGCTGTCAATATCGGCCCCCTCTGAATGGACCTCTACTTCTAGTGTACGGCCCACGGGCAGCAAACATACCACGTGACAGCGGCCCTCCACGCATGCCACCACGCATAACCTGTCAAAAGGTAGTGTTACAAGAGCTAATAATAATATAACATGTGAAGGAATTGGTAACAATAATCGAGCACTGCGAAGCCAATTCGGCTGGGCTCTGGGGTAGCTGTGGAAGTTCACAATGGCTACACAGTACACTGCTTCATTTAATAAAATAAATTTCTTTGTACGGCACCTAATTTCGACTTTTCGATGTCAGAGGACCTTTTAACAACGGTCTGAAGATCGTGTAGGATTTTCCAGGGAAGAAGTAGAAGATTGTAAAAGAAATAAAATTGTAAGAGAAATAGAAATAATTCAGTGCACAACACTCACTCTGATAGGTGCTGTTGATCTGGGGAGGGGTCTCGTGTGAGGGCCACGTGCTTGGTACGGGATTGCCCCTTCTGCACCGAATTCCAACACCTCTGTCGGATTGATGTCTACTCCAGAAGCAATGGCTTCTCTCATCTGATGCATTTGGCTTTTGATTGACGCTCTGGCTTTCTCCATAGCATATTTCTCTAGCTTATCAATAGTTTCCAAAGCTTGTCCGTAACCCTGAAAATAATATACTTATTCATCAAAATGCAGAGAACAGTGAACAGTGGTACCTAAAAACTTACGATCACTTGATTCAAATACATGTGATCGTGAGACTTGAGACTCCCGAATGTATTACCTGCTGGTAAGGATCATCAGCATATTGAGCATCATCGGCAAAATGAGGATCATAGTCGCCCTCCAGCTGGTCTCCATAGCCAGCTCTTGCATAAGGGTCATCACGCTTCAGCCTCTTGGAGACCTGGAAACCTCCGACTTGCGACCTCTTATCTCCCACTCTGGCTACACGGCCCCTTGCTTCAATTGAGCGATAGGGATCATTTCCCTGCTTTGATAGACCATTGACATCAGAAGTATTGTATTCTAAACCAGAATGGTAACCTCTTACTGGTCGGAGGCCCCTATTAGCCCTAAAACCCCTGTGGCCCAATATAGGTCTTGATCTACCAGAAGGAGAATAGGGACCCCCTCTGAAAGGAGGAAGATGCCCACCTCTAATGCCTGCAGGACGTGGCAGGGTATCGTGAGGTTGGTATGTCCCTCTATAGGCTGCACCCTGCATGGGACCAAATCTGCAAGGATAATCCGGTACTCCAGCCTCATTTTCGGAAAAGCTTCCTATGCTGAAATATGTATTATATCAACAACTATCGCCTGATGAATTGTACTGTAACTAGAGGATGAAATCTAATGAACCAGTTCAGTACCTACTATCTAGGTACCTAGAAGGTACCTTTGAATATAGATTTCGGAAAAATCTATTATCATGTATTACAAAGTGCATGATACACTTTTCGTAAAATCTTACATACTTTCCTGTCCTCTTCTTAGTAACACCCTCAAAAAACTTCTTCCTCAGTTCCTGAGTCTTAGGTTCCTCCTCTCCCTTCTCTAGTTGTTCAATCTTGTAAGCATACCACATTGTACGATTTTGACGCCGAGTAAACCAAGACTCATCAATTTTCTGGACATCTTCATACCATTCTTTGTATTTATGTTCCTACGAAATTTAAAATTCAAGTTTGAGTGAGCTCCAAAATAACAGTTCAATAATTACAAATACAATTCACAAGTTATCTGCAGTAGGCAGTGATTATTGCTGGAAGCCATAATGTAATACTTATTATGCACGAAATTTACCATGCATTTCAAACGATGTTCCATGGAGGTAAGATGAGAGCCCCTGTGCTCGAAAGAGAAGAGTTGGTTGCAAATGTTGCATTTGTACTTTAGATCCTGACTTTCGGCACCTTTCATATCTAATTCGGTGATATGGTCCAACCCAATTAAACAGCTCCACTTGCACAGTTTACCACCCTCGCCATAACCATGACTTAAGGATTCTCTTTGATTAATTTGATAAGGCTCTATTGGAGAACCTAATTCACCTGAATAAAGTATGTGAATTACAGTGGATATGAAGATGAATTATCAAGAATTTAGGCTAATGTTAATTACCTAAACAACCCAATCCATAAAATCGATGTTATTAATCAATCCGATTAAAACGAAATCAATTAATAACAGGTCTTTTCAAGGGATTAAATAATAGTTTTAAATTATATAGAAACATAGAAAGAGACTGATTTGGACCAAATTTGTTGGTTTACCATATTATTATCATTAAACTACTTACTGCTTCTATTATTTTTAAGGAGGACTCACCGATAATTTGACACCCCAAAGGTTTATCAAATGAACCAGTTATCCCCATTGATGTGAGAGTGTAGATACACTTATCATGCCTAGGTGACTGTGCATGAGCTTTCCAGCCAGTTTCATTTTGAATGAGACAGTAACAGGCTGCACAGAACCCAAGACCAGGTACTATTGATTTGATCCTGCGCTCAATATGATATTCATGCTCCTCTTCATTACAATGTACATTGTACTCCTGAAAAGATATTCAATTCAATTATAATGTTTTACAGCACTGATACTAAAATATATTTTTTCTCTTGTTTAATATAAAAGAAGCCTTTAGGTTGTGCTGAGGGCTAGCACCAAGTCAAATTTTAAATCTGTTAATAGGGCCACCCGTTAGCCAATGTGCTTACAGGATAGACGACGTTTTGGGTGGGGCTAGAGTTGAAATTACAATACAGTATTTGTTTTTCAAAGTTCAGGCTATATATAATATAGATTTCTAGATACCTTAAAAGATTGTCTGGTAGTTAGTTATAATTGAACACTACATAATTTTTTTTTATTAGATGGTTTTACTTCTATTCCAACAGCCGTAACAGCCAATGACAGGAATCGAAGGATTCAAGTGTAATCAAGCCAGTGACGGTTAAGGAAGTGCAATCCATACTTTCTTCGCCCGAGACTTCGCTGCAATGGGCAGCTCCTCATTTAACGCTCGGCTGAGTGAACCGTGTGGCAGCTTAGGTAATAATTCTCACCCTTAGCACGATAGGCATGGCCGGGAATCGAACCACCAATCTCCATATTTTAATTGTACCAGGAGCCAAAAAGGTTTACACCCTATTTCTGAGGCAATTGTCTACAGTAGATCAGTATAACACCACAATTTAAGGAAAAGTTGTATGCTTGCAGTGTATAACCAAATAAAGTTTGACTGACAAAGTGACAAGGCAAAACTGCCTTTGACTAAAACTCTTACCAAACCCTAACCATTAATTCAACAGGTGGATAAAGGTGTGATAATGGAGTCCATTTTTTGCATAACTCTGTTGCATTCCTGCAACAACCTGGCCCATCTAAATTGCATATTTACCTTGAATCCATTTCATTGTACAGATTTTTAAGGGCATGCTTTCAAGGGTGGACTAAATTTGTAATAGAAAGTACCTAAATAAATTTTTCATAAGCTATGCCACAGCTGTAATTTTCACTGTTTAGGTAATGCAAAATATGGCGTGTAGAATAGGGAACTCTTTGTTAATTTTATCAGAAATAGGATGAGTAAGGTGGTGACAAACATTTTCAATTGTAACAATGAATACACTGTATTTCTTGCAATATTTCATTCAACATAATGTATGACTATGAAGAAGGTAAGAAACACAGCATTTTAATTGTTACAATAAAAAATGGTTGTCACCATTATTTATTGATTTTTGAACTCATTTGAATTCTAAGATGGGTGATAGTTAATAAGGCATCTTCTGATTTCTTGATCAATTGAGCAAATATTCCTCTTGATTTTTTGTTTTTTATGTAGTTTAGCTATGAAGTCCCATGCTTGACTTAATCTACCTAGTTATACTATGAATAATAAATAAATAAATAAATGTTAAATACTTATAATATGCATTAGAGAGCAAGTTTAAAACGTTAAATGATACGATAAACTTTAAATCAGGAGCTTTCGAAAATCATGTGATTATCGTCGTCAGCTGAAGATGGTAGGTGAGAGAATGCTTATAAATGAAATGAGTGATGTCAGGGAGTGGAGGATGGGTGGAGGGTGTAAGTGATCAGGTGACAGGATAATCAAATACAATATCACAAATCACAAAAACCAAGAAAAGTGGTGTCAGTAGTTAGGGAAGAGGATTCCTGAGTCAGTAGGTCTGAAGGTTGAAGAGATCATGGGAAGGATGGGGTTCCACAGGGTGCTGCACTTGGGAACGCTGTCAGTTCTGTTCATGGATGGTTTCCTTGTTGAGATGGCAGCCTGTTCTGTCAAGTCTAGGTGGGAGCGGGAGGGGAGGGCTTTGAGGATCTGTATGTCGTTCCAGGCTATATTGTGTCCGGTGGTGATGGAGTGAAGGGCTGGAGCAGACTTCACTCTGTCTGTGGTGTCATCAACTGCCTTGTTTAGTCTGTAGCATCTTTCGTGTTCCTTCATTCTGTCGAGGAGGGGGCGGTAGGTCTGTCCATTGTACTTGGCGGGGCAGTCGAGGCAGCTTATCTCGTAGATTGTGCTGGGGGTCTGGGAGGAGGGAGGAGTTGTCTTCGTCTTGGTGAGGTTCCGGAGGGAGGTGTTGGAGGACATGGGTGGAGCAGGAGCCGGGGACAGGGTTTTTCCCCGGCTCTAATTATGGAGCCAGGGAATAGTATCCTTTTTCCCTGGCTCAAATTTGACAAAATTTTCAACGTCATTGACCAGCTTTGAGATTAAGTTTTAATGTTACTCTTTCCACGCAATCTGGCCAATCTGTAATTGTGTTAAAATTCGCTTTTGTTATTTTAAGGCTACTGTACCTTGAGCAAATAAGATTATGACATCATTAACCGATACAGACTAGATTCAGTGTGGTTACTGTACATGACTCTGTCATTTGATAGGCGGTTTTACAATCAGTAATTCAGTGCTATAACACAATATTATGATGTCACTTCCATATGCCTATCATTTTCGATATGTTGTCACGTGAGAACATGTAGATATTCGTCCGACCTGATTGCTTTAGGAAAACAAACATCCTCGGGACTGGGAGTGGGAAGCTAATGTTTCATGCAACTATGTTAATGTTCGTCTTTCGTGATCAAAAAATGTTGTTGGACTGCTATAATTAAATTACCATACTTCAATTAGCGTTAATTTTCGAGGGAAAAATTCCCCGGCTCAAAAATCAACCTTGCTCCACCTATATTGGAGGAGAAAGTGACGTCGATGTCGTGGTCGTTGAGGATCTTCTTCATGGGTTTGGAGAGGGAGGGGTGGAAGGGGAGGAAGGTGTTCAAGGAGGGTCGTGGTTTGATGTCTCTGTTAAAGGCAGCAAGAGATTGGTGGGTGGAGGGTTTGTTGCCTTTTAAGCTTTTAGTTGTCATAGAATTCAAAGTTGAAAGAGAGTATCTTAAAACCTCACTCCACTCCCAGTGGAATAATTTTAAAAAGTGGCTGGGAATCTGTAACTAAGAGTAAAAGGAGGCTTTTTCAGCTTGGGGTAAAGACCAGCTGGTTTTGACATGTTTTCATTAAAATAACCGAAATTTTAAAAGATAAGTTCGATTGCTAGCTAGCTAAAACAATAGAAACGTGCAACAATGTTTTTCATTGAATATGGTAATTATTTTAAAATGTTTATGATGTCTATTAAGATAGTTTTCACTCAAAAAGTTTGACCAAAGTCAAACACAAGGAAATACCGCGGCTGGTTTAGGAATGCGGTGGCTGGTTTGGGAATGCGGTGGCTGGTTTGGGAATGTGAATTGTGATGGCTGGTTTGGGAATGCGGTGGGAATGCAGCTGCTGGATTCGGATTAGGCACCGGGAAAGAACGATTATGGTATTCAGCTCTATGAATTTTCATGATTTTGAGTTCATCAATTACAGAATGTGTCCAGAAAAGCTTATTTCGTTTGAATTTAAGCTTTTTTTCGATTTCTTATTTGGAAATTTGACTGGGAATAGGCTTTCCAGTCCGATAATCGAAACCGATAATTATCTCCGATAATTCGTCAAAATAAATTATCGGTTTATCTAGATAAAAATTATTTTTATCTAGATAAAATAGCAAAAAAGCTTGCGTTGAAAAATGCTAGTAAAATTGAAAAATTTCATAAAAAACTCTCACTTTCGGACTGGTTTCAACTTTCACCAGTCTGAAGGATCACTGCCACCGATCAAGCATGTCATTGGTACCTTTCTGACCAATCACCAACACCAGTCCGACATACCACAGACACCTATTTGATGTATAGTTGAACCATCCTGATGCATCACTGACACTTTTTTAGTGGATAACGGATACCGACACAAATCTGGCACCAGTGACACTATTCTGTCGTGTCACGGACACAAGTCAGATATTTATCATTGAAACTGGCAAGACGTATTACTGACACTAGAACAAAGTAACAATCTGCTAGATGACTGACACCAGTCTGCCGTATGACGTATCACTGACACCAGTCTGCCGTATCACTGACACCAGTCTGCCGTATCACTGACACCTGTCTGCTTCATCACTGACACCAGTCTGCCTTATCAATATCACTGACACCAGTCTGCGGTATCACTGACACCAATCTGCCGTATCACTGACAGTGACACCAGTCTGCCGTATCACTGACACCAGTCTGCCGTATCACTGACACCAGTCTGCCGTATCACTGACACCAATCTGATGCATGATTGATACCTTTAACCTTTCGGACGCATCTCTGACCTAGTCTGCTGTATAGTATTCCTAATACCAATGTGACGGATTAATGGCATCAGGCTAACACTGACAAATCAATGATATCAACCTGAATGAACTCTGAAACCAATTGTAAGCGCCTTTGACAATTTCAGACGTAGTTTTATCGCTAACAACAGCCTCCCTTTCCTTAACGCCAGTCGGGTGTATCAACAATCACCATGATATAAGACTGACGTAGGTATATTCAGCGAAAGTAACCAGATTGGCAGTGGCAAACAAAGGTTTTAAAAACTGATAGATTTTATCTAGATAAAAATTTTATCTAGATAAAACCGAAATAATTATCGGTTTATCTAGATAAAAAATTTGTTACCGATAATGGAAAGCCTAACTGGGAATTTAATTCCTAAATTCCCCATATTATTCCACTGGGACTCCACTATCTAAAGCGTCTCTAACAAACATGTCATAAGTTTTTAAATTCATAAATTACATTCAAGAAAATTTGTTACCAAATGCAATATAAAATAGATGAGTTTTTAAGTTTATCTTAAACTCTTAAACAAAGAAATTTCATTTGAACATCTGGTATCATATATAGGATTGAGTTCCAAATAGAAGGGGCTGCATGAGAGAAACAGCAAAGTGTCTGCTTCTGGCGAGGAAGGGGAGGGTGATCTAGTAGGAAAAATTCTTCTTCATGCCTTAGAGAGTGACTGAGTTGACCTTTAGCAGATATACATCATTTCAAGTAGTCAGGTGCAACATTATTTAAGATTTTAAAATCTTAATCTTAAAATCAATTCTTGTTTGACTGGGAGAAAATGGGCCTTCTTCAGGAATGGTGTGACCCTGTCAAATTTCTTGATTTGCTTTCCAAAGAGGAATCTGATGCAAGAGTTTTGAACTTTTTGCAGTTGTTTAATTTGGAAATCTGGAAGGTGACAGTACAGGCCATTACAGTAGTCTAGTTTTGATAACAATAGACAGTGAATAAGCTGTTTCTTTAGGTCAAAGAGAGGGAATATACAGTATATTCAGGGCTTTTGTCCAGGGTGAGGGTTTTTTCTATTCACTAAATTAAGATATAACATGAAAGTTAACTCACTTCTAGAGAGTTGAATCCAATTGAACAGCTACCACAATAGAGTTCCTTTAAAAGATGCACCTGAAGCTCTTTGTTCTCTAGTCTCTGTCGTTCCAATCTTTTTGCTGATGTTTTGTTTTTAACCATGCTTTGAGGGGACCTACAGAAGTATCAACGTGAAGAATGCTTTTTCTAATCCTCCATTATAATGAAATGTCAAGTGTCAACTGACAACCAACTGACACCTTATCAAGGAAAAATTGTCTTCTCAAATAGCTGTCAGGTATGATTGCTGTTTTTATCCTGCAAAATCAACTAAGAAAATAATTCTTCAGCTAAGTAAATTAATCAAATGAGGAAGACATTTTATAGCTAGCACATAAATGCATAAGGGAGGGGGGCAGGGGGTTTCCATATGCTGACAGATGATGACAGGGGGAGAGAGGGGGTTTGAGGTTTGCTGACATCAGCAAAAATTTTTGGAATTTTCAAATCCTCCTGATAGGACTTTGTCCAGAAATATTTTCTTTTGAAGAACTCCTTTTATTTCTGAAATATGGTATCCATATTTCCAAGTTAACTGGGCAAGCCTTTTTAATGATTTAATGAAGTTTGTTGATAACATTCAGACCCCCATTTTGTTTTTTTTTGTTTTTTTCTGACGAATTTAACAATATGAATCACACTACACATACATGATTGATATCCAATTTCTGTTTTTTGATCAGATATAATCAAAAGTCATTTTGTAAAATGAGGGGGGGGGGTTTGACCATTGCTGATGTCAGCATGGGGGAGGAGGTGATGACGTAAAATGTGATGGCTCCCTAAGCACATATACTAATAAGTTATATTAAAACTTGCCCTTATCTTCAAAAAAGGCGACTAATAGCAAAACACCAGTATTGTATAAATGGATATCAAATCAGAACAAAACTTTGCAGTTTGCACCAAAGATTTACAGGCAGTTTTGAAATAACAATAAAAATTTTGATAATACCATTTTGTCTTCAAACAATCCACAAGTCCACTTGGTGATGAAAATTTGATTATTAATGAACAATGATCAATGATGAATTAATAATCATGGTCAGTAAAAAGAAATTTCTGTTATCAACACAGTGCAACACAAACAGGGGTAAATGTTTTTTAGCAAGCTGCAATCAGCCTGACTGAGCAGTGCACAGTGCATTGCTCAGAAGGGTCCTAGTAGGGTCCGTGACGGGTTTGAGAACGTTATGGGCGCCAGTCAGGATCTGCGCAGAATTTTGTGCTGATCATTATGCTTTTTTCCCCGAGTTCCAAATCCGATGTTTAAGCCTTTCAAATCGCACTTAAAGTTTGCTTAAAAATGGTCACGTGATAGGCAACTCCCTGGCTTAATATTGAATTAAGGGTATCAATATATATTGGATAATTGCGTTACTCGCCATTTTGGCAACCATCACCACAACAACACCCAATCAGACGCTGAACGCGGAAGTCAATTGGGAAGAGGAACGCGCCATGTCTCATGATTGAGTTATCGGCTGTCTAACTGTGAGCACAGCGTTTGCTAACAATAACAATTATCGGAAAGGGGAGATAATCGCTCTATAATAATAGGCGGTTGTCTATGACATCATTATCATGGTTGAAAATGGCATGTATACGATATTAAGCCGCCGATTGTCCTTCTCGGGGACTAACGGATCGTATCCGTGTTTGTGTGTGGGTCAATGTATTATGTGTAACATATCCACATTGTGTGTAACACCACATAATATCATCACGATCACATTGCTCCAGCATCAAGCTATGAGATCAGAGATACGACGTGATCAGCGCATACGGAATTTTACCGTATACTAGAAAAACTTCAGGGGCTCAGGAAATTGAAAAACATCGTCATAGCATTAAATCTCAAGCCTTACCCATATTAGGTATGTAATATTGGTAAGAATCTTAAAGGTTTGTATAAATTTCCGTATCACCACCAATGTGAATATCATCTTTATAGTAAAGTAGTAGGTACAGTTATAGCTGGTTAAGGTAGGTACCTTATACCTACCTAATAGTAATACGTCTGATTTTTTTCAAAATGATGCGTGAATCCATTATAAAGTCATTGTTAAAACCGTATTATATACATTTATTAGAGTACCTATTAGGTATTGCCATTTTGAGATTGTGGAAGGAATCTTAATCTGAAGCTGATCAATACGCAATATCTGTGTCGTCAAGAAATTTAGCCCTAATAATATGGCTTACTGTCTTAATGAGGCCGACAACCAGCATCCTATCTAGTGTAATTCGAACTCTTGGCCTATTTTGTCAGACTAATCTAAATTATTAATAGGTCATGTATTGCCTTAGTTCTCTCATTTCAGTAATGGACAATTACGATCCTCTCATTAAGGAATAGTCATAGAATATGAGCCTTATTAATCAGAATCATTTCCTCACATGCAGACAGAAGCGTAGATATGAGAGCTGATCTGGAACCAGTGATGAAGACACCCAATACCTAACAATCGTCGAATTCGAAACGTCACTATATTTGAAGGGCCTATAAAATGAATGAACAGAAAGGTGATAATCATTTATCTATACTTATCTTCATTTCTGCCAATGTCATCTGTTGGTCTACAAGGAGTTGTTGATTTAGATTTGTCATTTTCGTTGCCTTCGCATGTCCCAGTGCACAGAGACATTCTGCAGTACTGCTTGCGACGGAGAACAGAGCTGGTTGAGTCTGGAAAGGAGCCCAACAACATTTCTACAAGTTCCCTGCTGTCCTATGTAGTTAACGAGCTCCATGACTTCTACCAGCCACATGTTGTCAAGCTCAACCAGAAGAAAAACATCAAGAGGTTTGTTATTTCCTTCATCGCTATAAAGCTACAATAGTCGGCATCACTGTCAGCACTTTAATATATTGTTATAGTCCGTATTCATTGTTATAGTCCGTATTCATTGTTATAGTCCGTATTCATTGTTATAGTCCATATTCATTGTTATAGTCCGTATTAATTGCTATAGTCCGTATTCATTGTTATAGTCCGCATATTCATTGTTATAATCCGTATTAATTGTTATAGTCCGTATTCATTGTTATAGTCCGTATTCATTGTTATAGTCCGTATTCATTGTTATAGTCCGTATTCATTGTTATAGTCCGTATATTCATTGTTATAATCCGTATTAATTGTTATATAGTCCGTATTGATTGTTATAGTCCGTATTGATTGTTATAATCCGCATCCATTGTTATAGTCCGTATTCATTGTTATAATCCGTATTAATTGTTATAGTCCGTATTCATTGTTATAGTTCGTATTCATTGGTATAGTCTGTATTGATTGTTATAGTCCGTATCCATTGTTAAAGTCCGTATTCATTGTTATCAGTTATTGTCCGTATTGATTGTTTTAGTCCGTATCCATTGTTATAGTCCGTATTGATTGCTATAGTTCGTATTCATTTAATACCTAATGTCATGATCACTTCCCATAGGAAAATCACCAAGATGTACAACGAGCTCCAGAAAATGAGCAAAACACCTAAGGGAGAAGAGCTGAAGGGGAAGTTTGTAACTTACAAACAGGCGTTAGACACCACGGAGTTCTCAGTTTTAGGGAAATTCAAAGATAAAGCTCCTGCATCTAATGAAGATCTTCAGAGTGATATTGTTGTGTGAGTTGAGATCTTTCATGTGTAATATCCGCAAATTGTGAGGATGCTTTAAAACTAAAAGTACTTTTATTGGCCGTTTATTATCGCTAATCCCAGTAATTAATGGTAATGAACGTTAATTATCGACAATTAACGTGTTTGACAGGACCGCATCAACTAGAGAGAGTTTCTGAGCCGCCCTTGACGAGGGAGCTCACGACTGAAGAGGTGATCCGGTTCAGAATACAGCCACTAAAGACAGAGTTCTAGGCCACACGCAGCCTGTCGAGAGGAACATCGCCCTCATGACCAGGACTGCTAAAGAGGTGGTGGGGGAGACTCGGCAAGCTGCACAGCAGATTGGCACTGGACTTTTAGGAGTGCTCACCCTTCAAGAGAAAGAGAAAGCGGAAGGCAAAAAAAGGCTGCTGCTGCTTTGGCTAAGGCTAAGAGACAGAAGCCATCATAATTGTTGACTGATATAACTATAAGGTTCCTAATACAGAAACTATGAGAAAATTTACTAATTTATTGATTCTAATCATCATTGTAATTTTCATTATGTAATTTTTATACTGTAAGTATATCAATATCATAACGTGGGTGAGTAAGTACGTATTTATTTGAGTAAGTTAGTAAGTTTCGCCATTTAATTTTATAACCTATTACAACCAACAAGGTTATTGTGATTTACTGACGATGTTTTTCAATTTCCTGAGCCCTGAAGTTTTTCTAGTATACGGTAAAATTCCGTATGCGCTGATCACGTCATATCTCTGATCTCATAGCTTGATGCTGGAGCAATGTGATCGTGATGATATTATGTGGTGTTACACAATGTGGATATATTTATAATACATTGACCCACACACAAACACGGATACGATCCGTTAGTCCAAGAAGGACAATCGGCGGCTTAATATCGTATACATCAACATGCCATTTTCAACCATGATAATGATGTCATAGACAACCGCCTATTATTATAGAGCGATTATCTCCCCTTTCCGATAATTGTTATTGTTAGCAAACGCTGCGCTCACAGTTAGACAGCCGATAACTCAATCATGAGACATGGCGTTCCTCTTCCCAATTGACTTCCGCGTTTCAGCGTCTGATTTAGGTGTTGTGGTGATGGTTGCCAAAATGGCGAGTAACGCAATTATCCAATATATTGATACCCTTAATTCAATATTAAGCCAGGGAGTTGCCTATCACGTGACCATTTTAAGCAAACTTTAAGTGCGATTTGAAAGGCTTAAACATCGGATTTGGAACTCGGGGAAAAAAGCATAATGATCAGCACAAAATTCTGCGCAGATCCTGACTGGCGCCCATAACGTTCTCAAACCCGTCACGGACCCTAGGTCCTAGTCCAACGGATTTTTGCATCGAAATTAAAATCGAAAATAACAAGCTGATTTCACCTGAATAAGTTCCCATTGGGTCCCCTGAGGTCAGGAAAAAAGTCTACTAAAATCTGAGTGGGGCAAATATGATTTTTTTCAAATTCCCCTCAAGGCGCTTAGGAGAGCGTATGTTCAAAATAGGATATCTCAGCTTCTGAATGAGATACAGACCTCCATGAGCACTTCAAAATGACCGCAATAGTCGAATTATGTTGGGCGGACGAGGTTTCTAGGGTCCCCAAACCTTTACTTTTTGAGATATGGTCAAAAAACCAATACGTGGCTAGCGTATTTGAGTGATGCAGATGAAAATGTGCATATCAGTCCTAGGGATTCTTACCTTAACTCTTAAGTATAGAAAATAATGAGCTCATTCTGCATTTATATGTAACAATGGCCCCTGAGGCCTTAAAAAAGTTCAACAATCAGCCAAGTGAGGTAAAATGTGTTTTTACAATTTTCCCTAGAGCACAACCACGCAATGCCACGTAAGTCCAAAGTGTGGAAAACTTG
Source organism: Beroe forskalii (assembly GCA_011033025.1). Classification (NCBI taxonomy): domain Eukaryota; kingdom Metazoa; phylum Ctenophora; class Nuda; order Beroida; family Beroidae; genus Beroe; species Beroe forskalii. Next base: position 83,397 of record WFMF01000534.1, on the reverse strand, counting down.
TATTTTAGCTTAGTAAGATCATACAGAATTCATTATTGCAGCTTAAATTTTTTGCTATGACCATGATTTATTCAAATTTAGAAGTCATCACATTTATCACATCAATACCAAAAAATGTAATTCTTGGGTTAGAAATATTGTAGATGAAAAATCTCCAAATTTTTGCTGATGTAACCTTGACCCCCTTCCTCCTGTCAGCTACTGTCAGCATTTGGAAACCCCTTCAATCATCTGCTATTAAGGTGATAAATGTGATGGCTTCGTTCGTTCAAATGGAGTTGATCGATCGACCAATTCCAATCGATCGACCGACGAACGTTAAAGGAGCCTCAAATACGCTGGCAGCGTATTGTTTTTTTGACCATATCCCAAAAATTAAAGGTTTTGGGACCCTAGAAACCTCGTCCGCCCAACATAATTCGACTATTGCGGTCATTTTGAAGTGCTCATGGAGGTCTGTATCTCATTCAGGAGCTGAGATATCCTATTTTGAACATAAACACCTACGCGCGGAATTTGAAAAAAATCATATTTGCCCCACTCAGATTTTAGTAGACTTTTTTTCCTGACCTCAGGGGACCCAATGGGAACTTATCCAGGTGAAATCAGCTTGTTATTTTTTCGATTTTAATTTCAGCCCTTTTGCGAAAATCTGTTGGACTATTCATCAACGATAGATTGTCAGACGTTGTCTGACCCCCTCACCTTTGGCGGGTGCACCTGGTTCTGAAATAATGGTCAGACAACGTCTGACAAATGATAGACAAGTACGGTGGCCGAGCAGGCTCACTTTTTTTTACATAAAAAATTTTTCATAAATTTTTTTTTTATAAAAAATTTTTCATAAAAAATTTTTTATGTAAAAATTTTTGAGCCTTTCGTCCAACCCCGTGGCCGAGGAGGATCACTTTTTTTACTATAAAAAATTTTCAAGAAAAAAAAAATTTTTAGGCTCACTTTTTTTGTAAAAAGTGAGCCTCTTCGTCCATGCCCGTGGCCGAGGCTCACTCCAGGGCATCACTTTTTCAATAAAACTCGCGTGCGCGTCAAATCCCGCGCTGAAGTGCTCGTAAGAGAATGGTAGCGTGTTCCATAATATACGAAATTCATGCACATTTGATAAACGGTCGAGATGTCGTCATTATCAGACTTTTATATAGTAGTTAATGACGCTTACAGCTTATTTTAATATATGCATAGCAGAATCGACAAGCTGCCACACTTACGTACGAATTCGACTACGGACAAGGTCACCATATTCGTATAATTCAAAGTTTTCACATTTATTCGTCTTTATCAGAAACTCAACCAGGAGAGCTGACCGGTACTGATAGCCCCATTTCATACCTAGCTATCCAGGTGTCCCGAAAGGCATAACAAAATTAAATCAATATTCGAGGTATATGGCGACCGATACGTCAGTACTTCAGTTAAATATACGGCGACCGTTGGAGTTCTTCATTTAATTTTTAAGTGCGTGAGTCGTGACACGTAAGTATTAATGGTCTCAGTGAGGCATTTTGAAAGACATATAACAATAACATTCTGTAATTTTTCCTTGACAAAACGAAGCTTTGTCAAGGAGTTTTAATCTTGTCGTGCCTATAGGGTCCCTGATACAATTTTGGTTCAGTTCTGGTATAGCTAATTCAAAATGAAAGAAGTTCAGTAACAAACTGAACATAATATTATGGTGGGCTGTTGCGAATAAAAAGGAAGTACTGATCAGAATATTACTGTAAAAGTAAGTGTAGCTTTAGCCGAGAATATTTTCAAATCATTTGCAATTAATCATTAATTGATTAATCCATCAATTAATCCATGGGATATTTTCGGATAAAACATGATGATATTCATATGATATACCTACTGAGCGATGAATGATCATAAATTCAGTCGGCTAATTTTTTTTATTTATTTACTTTTACTAAAATTGTCAGTTACTTCCTTTATCCACAAGAGGCCGGCCATAATATGTTCAGGAAAGGAAGAATCAAAAAAGGTAACTGCACAAATCATTGTTTCATTATCATGGTTTATCTGGAAAAGGAAGTATCTACGTAAGATACTTCCTTAGATTCCCAGATATTAGAATTAGATAGCAAAATCCCTAAATGTTCTCAAAAATGGCAGTTATATTAGTAGTTACTTCCTTTAAAAATTTTTCAGGCACATTTCCACGCAAATGACCTAGCCCATCTTGTAGAGCTCAACGGAGCTGAAAATGTTGGTACCGAAACTTCAAAATTTGCAGTTACTTCCTTTTTCCAGATCACAGCAATATAGTTCTATAAATTTGCCGCGCAGATTTTTCATTACCACAAAAATCATCAAATAATTCGGTCATTGAACTGGTTTTTGGCTCATGATTGAATTGGCATTTAGGTATCTGGCCATAACCGAAATATAATATCCATTTTCAATTGGCATCCTTTTTTCATACTAATATCTTTATATATAGGTACCTACTTACAGTATAAGCTTACTCCCCACAGTGTGAAAAATTGCGTTTATTTATCTCAATGTAGCAACTTCCTGTTGAAAAGCATTAGAGAATCTTCGAACTCCTCTCTTGTGTAACATGATGAAGTTGCAAAAGCAGTTAAGCATCACACATCCCTTACAACACTTTATACGTAAGTAGGTACTTAGGATAGGCGGTTGGCATGACGTCACTATTGTGAATCAAAGCAGTAAATCAATGACGTTGAATAATGACTGTAAATCGGTATTATATATGCAATGTGGTGTTCCAAGTAAGCAGGTTGCAACTTTATCCCTATCTAAACATCCAAAACCTTTGGGAGATCAGACATGATACAAGGCGGTTTAACGTCATCAACTTGTGACTTCAGTTGTGAAAGTGACGAAAATTCAATTGTACAAACTTGTGTGCAATGTAATTTTCAATTCCGTGTATGCGTTTGGACTTGCTCATCCACTCCGTGGGGCTAATCTATTTATATCACTGATTCAATGCTTCGCGCTCTTTTTGATCTTACGGAACGTGATTGAAAGAATTGCTGAATACCGCAAGAATATGCCGGTAATTATAATGCGCAATTAGAGGATATCACATATCAGACTTGTGGCTATGGATAAAAACGTCCACCTTCAGTTTTAAGCCCTTTTTTGCAGGTAGTTAATTTAAATTAGGCGTAATTAATTAACTATATGTGGTAGAGTTTTAGTTTTTGTTTCAACGCACTCAAGAAAGATAGAACGGAGGATACTGAAAAGGCCATGCCACAGTTACTTATAATAGTCGAGTTATGAGCCGTCAAAGTTGAATTTGGATAAACTAATCCACATATGGGCAAAATACTGTTAACGTACAGGCCGTTGAACTGGATAGGCGATTCTCCCTTTCCTGTTCCTCGTTTCCGATTTTGACAGGCAATTCTCCCCTTACCGGCTCTTATTACAAAGAGAGAGTTCTCGCTTATATTCTCACCATTAACTCATTAAGACTTTTGTACCGGCTCTATACTCATCAAATTAAATAGGGAAAGGGAGAGCTCCTTTATTACGTATAAGCTCATAAGCGCTAATGCTCTAATAGTATGTGAGTAGATAAGGGAGAGCTCTCCCTTTGTAATACGAGCCGGTAACGGGAGAATTGCCTTTCCAAAATCGGAAACGAACGAATAGAAGAATTTTGCGTCCAATATCAGTGATAAGGGTAGCCCGACTTTCAACCTCCAACCAATGTTCAGCTGATAGTGACAGAGATGTAAGGAGGGCGGGAGTACGTGATATCCTAAAGATACGGACCTTGAAGGAGCGTCTGTTTGGTAACTACGGGAGTTCACGGTCTACCAGAATTTTCTACAAACCTAAGCTGAACTTGAGTGCCCGCAGTTACAGGGAGCTTCCCCATCTACACTGAGAACACGCGGGGTTGGTGGTTTCGAAACCGGAGCAGGTAATTCAACATTTCATATCGACATTTCATCTCAGGACACTTCATCTCCCTGTCCTGACCCTAAAACCTACATAAGCCTAAACGTAATCGGAACACTTACTCTAAGTCTAACCCATACTTAAATCCTAACCATAACCCAGACCCTCACCTTTGCATAGAGTTGACAGATTGCAAGATAAAGTGTCGTGAGATGAAGTGTCGTGAGATGAAATGTCCGTTGATCCCCTGATTTTCTGTAACTTCATTTATAAAAGCAGATTAAACCGGGTAAAACGCAGAAAACCGGGTGAACTGCAGTTCATATGAAGTCGTTGCGCACTTCATATGAATTCATATGAATTCATATGAGTTCATTTGAATGCGTTTACCAGTTCAATAAATTTCCATATGAATGAACTTCATATGAACTTCATATGAATTCATATGAACTTCATATGAACTCCACCAAGTTCACATGAACTTCATATGAACTCATATGAATTCAACAAACACGGATGAACTAGTCCACCAAAACTCAGTGAACTGAGATGCATATGAACTCATATGAACCCACATGCATTCCAGTTCGCCTTGAATTCATATGAACTAGGAAGTTCATCTCGCGGACTCCAGTTCAACGCAGTTCAACGCAGTTCAACGGAGTTCAACGCAGTTCAACGGAGTTCAACGAATTCATCTCGAAGTTCATCTAGAAGGTCAAAATGATAACTTAACAGATATTTCGGGGATGGATCAAAACATGGATCAGCGACGCCACGAGAGCGGCACCGCAGTGCCGCGGTGACGCCAGGGCAGTGCCATGGTGAAGCCACGAGGACGCCACTACTGGGCAACGATGAAGCCACAAGGGCGCCACGGTGACATCATGGCAGTCATGGCAGTGCCACTGTGAAGCCATGGCGTCTTCATGGCTTCGTCGCGGCTTACACCATGGCACCGCCCCGGCGCCGATGCGGCGCACTGGCGCTACCATGGGGCCCTCTTGGCGTTGCTGCTCTGATCTATGCCCGATAAGTCTCTCATTCCGGTTGACTGCTGAGTGACGTCACCTATTGAAAGGCTTTTTTCAATTTTAAAGAGGCTGTTAAACTTCACCAAATTAGCTGCATCTTGATCCATTTCACTAAAAGGGCTTCCAAAAAAGACTCAAGTCTTGAGCTCTTCCATAAACGATTTTTCGTACTCTTGTTAAGTGTACAGTCAGTGTCACGTGACAACTAAAAAATTTCACTTACGTCATGAATTAACTCTAGTCACTCTACGACCACTCAGTGACTCGACGACTCAAATCGACTCGATGCCTCAACTCGACGACTTGATTTGACGACTCTCTGACTTGTCTCGACGACTCGTCTCAACGACTCGACTCGACGACTCGACTCGACGACTCGACTCGACGACTCGACTCGACTCGACGACTCGACTCGACGACTCGACTCGACGACGACTCGACGGACTCGACTCGACGACTCGACTCGACGACTCGACGACTCGACGACTCGACTCGACGACTCGACTCGACGACTCGACGACTCGACTCGACGACTCGACTCGACGACTCGACGACTCGACTCGACGACTCGACGACTCGACTCGACGACTCGACGACTCGACTCGACGACACCTCGACTCGACGACTCGACTCGACGACTCGACTCGACGACTCGACTCGACGACTCGACGACTCGACGACGACGACTCGACGACGACTCGACTCGACGACGACTCGACGACTCGACGACTCGACGACTCCTCGACGACTCGACTCGACTCGACGACTCGACTCGACTCGACGACGACTCGACGACTCGACTCGACTCGACGACTCGACGACTCGACGACTCGACGACTCACGCAGCTCGACTCGACGACTCGACTCGACGACTCGACGCGACTCGACGAGACGACTCGACGACTCGACTCGACGACTCGACGACTCGACGACGACTCGACTCGACGACTCGACTCGACGACTCGACTCGACGACTCGACTCGACGACTCGACGAGTCGACTCGACTCGACGACTCGACTCTCGACGAGTCGACTCGACGACTCGACGAGTCGACGAGTCGACTCGAGTCGTCGAGTCGAAGTCGACTCGACGACGAGTCGTCGAGTCGAGTCGTCGAGTCGAGTCGTAGAGTCGAGTCGTCGAGTCGAGTCGTCGAGTCGAGTCGTCGAGTCGAGTCGTCGAGTCGAGTCGTCGAGTCGAGTCGTCGAGTCGAGTCGAGTCGTCGAGTCGAGTCGTCGAGTCGAGTCGAGTCGTCGAGTCGTCGAGTCGAGTCGAGTCGAGTCGTCGAGTCGAGTCGTCGAGTCGAGTCGTCGAGTCGAGTCGTCGAGTCGAGTCGTCGAGTCGAGTCGTCGAGTCGAGTCGTCGAGTCGAGTCGTCGAGTCGAGTCGTCGAGTCGTCGAGTCGTCAAGTCGTCAAGTCGTCGAGTCGTCGAGTCGAGTCGTCGAGTCGAGTCGAGTCGAGTCGTCGAGTCGAGTCGTCGAGTCGAGTCGTCGAGTCGAGTCGAGTCGAGTCGTCGAGTCGAGTCGTCGAGTCGAGTCGAGTCGAGTCGTCGAGTCGTCGAGTCGTCGAGTCGTCGAGTCGTCGAGTCGTCGAGTCGAGTCGTCGAGTCGAGTCGTCGAGTCGAGTCGTCGAGTCGTCGAGTCGAGTCGTCGAGTCGTCGAGTCGAGTCGAGTCGTCGAGTCGAGTCGAGTCGAGTCGAGTCGAGTCGTCGAGTCGAGTCGAGTCGAGTCGAGTCGAGTCGTCGAGTCGAGTCGAGTCGAGTCGAGTCGAGTCGAGTCGAGTCGTCGAGTCGAGGCGTCGTCGAGTCGAGTCGTCGAGTCGAGTCAAGTCATGAAGTCCAGTCATTGAGTCAAGTCATTGACTACCTCCGCTGTCAGATAACATTTCTATTTACATTATTATTTTCTCATTCCTAATGAGCTAATGGAATTGGAAATTTGGAAGGACGTGTTGCGTAAAATAAGTGCTCGCAGTGGAGGGTAGGGTAACACTAACAGTTACATACAGTCGTTTAGGTCTATTCTGTTGCAAAGCTAAGTTTTTCCAAAATAACATATGTTATTCCCATTGAGTGACATGAACTCAGGTGAACTCAAATGAACTCAGGTGAACTCCAGTTCAACGCAGTTCAACGCAGTTCAACGCAGTTCAACGCAGTTCAACGTAGTTCAACGCAGTTCAATGAATTCAGGTGAACTCAGTTCAACGCAGTTCATATGAATGAACTAGTTCATTCATATGAATTCATATGCATCTCAGTTCACTAAATTTTGGTGAACTAGTTCATCCGTGTTTAATGAATTCATGAATTCATATGAAGTTCATATGAACTTGGTGGAGTTCATATGAAGTTCATATGAATTCATGTGAAGTTCATATGAAGTTCATTCATATAAAAATTTATTGAACTGGTAAACGCATTCATATGAACTCATATGAATTCATATGAATTCATATGAAGTGCGCGGCGACTTCATATGAACTGCAGTTCACCCAGTATATAGCCCTTGAAATAACCTACCTGAAATAACTAAATAAGAATCGTGGGCAAATGTCGTTGGGAACTTTTTTTAAAATTATCGATAATTATCGCAAAAAAGCGGTAAATACCGCTTTTATTGGAAAAAGACCGTTCATAAAACGCTTACGAAGTGCTTTTTGAGGTCTCAGATTTCGGAAAAAGGCGCTAAATTTCCGGTAATTACCGCTTTTCACTGACATTGCAAACAAAAAAGCGCTTTTTCAACATTGATTATCGATAATAATCGACATTAGCGGTACGTTATCGCTTTTCGCTCTAGAATACCGGTTATAATCGCTCACTGAGCGGTTTTTACCCTACCGCTGATGAAGCGCTTATAATCGATAATTATCGCTAACGGAAGCGATTATAAGCGATAATTAATGGCATTTTTTTCTTTGATTTTAGCCGAAAGAAAAAGCGCTGGGTAAGCGATTATTACCGGTAATTTGAATGTGTCGAAAATACCGGTAATCCAGCGGTATTAACGCTTATTAACGGTTAATTAACGGTGGTCAAAAATAGCGCTTTTTTCGTTAATAAAGCGATATTAGCGCTTACTATCGCTTCTGAATCGCTAATAAGCGCTATTGGCCGTTTATTATCGCTAATCCCAGTAATTAATGGTAATGAACGTTAATTATCGACAATTAACGTGTTTGACAGGACCGCATCAACTAGAGAGAGTTTCTGAGCCGCCCTTGACGAGGGAGCTCACGACTGAAGAGGTGATCCGGTTCAGAATACAGCCACTAAAGACAGAGTTCCTGAGCCACACGCAGCCTGTCGAGAGGAACATCGCCCTCATGACCAGGACTGCTAAAGAGGTGGTGGGGGAGACTCGGCAAGCTGCACAGCAGATTGGCACTGGACTTTTTAGGAGTGCTCACCCTTCAAGAAAGAGAAAGCGGAAGGCAAAAAAGGCTGCTGCTGCTTTGGCTAAGGCTAAGAGACAGAAGCCATCATAATTGTTGACTGATATAACTATAAGGTTCCTAATACAGAAACTATGAGAAAATTTACTAATTTATTGATTCTAATCATCATTGTAATTTTCATTATGTAATTTTTATACTGTAAGTATATCAATATCATAACGTGGGTTAGTAAGTACGTATTTATTTTAGTAAGTTAGTAAGTTTCGCCATTTAATTTTATAACCTATTACAACCAACAAGGTTATTGTGATTTACTGACGATGTTTTTCAATTTCCTGAGCCCTGAAGTTTTTCTAGTATACGGTAAAATTCCGTATGCGCTGATCACGTCGTATCTCTGATCTCATAGCTTGATGCTGGAGCAATGTGATCGTGATGATATTATCTGGTGTTACACACAATGTGGATATGTTACACATAATACATTGACCCACACACAAACACGGACACGATCCGTTAGTCCAAGAAGGACAATCGGCGGCTTAATATCGTATACATCAACATGCCATTTTCAACCATGATAATGATGTCATAGACAACCGCCTATTATTATAGAGCGATTATCTCCCCTTTCCGATAATTGTTATTGTTAGCAAACGCTGCGCTCACAGTTAGACAGCCGATAACTCAATCATGAGACATGGCGCGTTCCTCTTCCCAATTGAATTCCACGTTCAGCGTCTGATTGGGTGTTGTGGTGATGGTTGCCAAAATGGCGAGTAACGCAATTATCCAATATATATTGATACCCTTAATTCAATATTAAGCCAGGGAGTTGCCTATCACGTGACCATTTTTAAGCAAACTTTAAGTGCGATTTGAAAGGCTTAAACATCGGATTTGGAACTCGGGGAAAAAGCATAATGATCAGCACAAAATTCTGCGCAGATCCTGACTGGCGCCCATAACGTTCTCTTAAACGGGCAACGTTCGTCGAGAGTGACGTGGAGCTGCACGCTTAGCTTTTAAAGCTGCGCGCACGACCTCACGGTGTGCGCGCCCGCTTTTTAAGCTGCGCGCACGACCTCACGGTGTGCGCGCACGCTTTTAAGCTGCGCGCACGGCCTCACGGTGTGCGCGCAAGCTTTTTAAGCTGCGCGCACGACCTCACAGTGTGCGCACACGGTTTTCAAGCTGCGCGCACGACCTCACGGTGTGCGCGCACGCTTTTTAAGATGCGCGCACGACCCTTCGATGTGCGCCCACGCTTTTTAAGCTGCGCGCACAATCTCACGGTGTGCGCGCATACTTTTAAAGCTGTGTGCACGACCTTAAGGTGTGCGCGCACGACCTTACGGTGTGCGCGCACGCTTTTAAAGCTGCGCGCACGAGCTTACGGTGTGACATCGGTGTGCGCGGCACGACCTTACGGTGTGTGCGCATGCTTTAAAGCTGCGCGCACGAGCTGGTGTGTGCGCACGCTTTTAAAGCCCGCGCAGACCTTTTTATACAGCCAGCATATTTAATAATTATTCAAGTCTGTTGCAATACTTATTGCTTTATTGGTTATTTATTTCTCACAGACATCTATATTGTCTGCGTGTTCGTCTATGAAGTACATGGAAATGTAGTCTGATTTATGATAACATGAAGAAAGACCGTATTGTTAATTTCAACCTATCAATACAGTCAATGAATTATTTTCTTGGAGAAAAGTTATTCATTAACTGACACAGAGATATCTCCAGATGTCTTGTTATAATCAATGAATCATCTGAGCAGTAATACCCAAATTGAATTAATGTCTCACATCGGATCAGGAATTCGGAGTTTTGATGGCATGTCACACAAAACATATTATGTGTCGTTATCATACTTCATATCGCATCCTAGGCTATCAGGTAACAAACCCCGCATATAAAACTCATGTCTTTGAGTGACGTTATTATCATGTGTTTTAATGATCTGCTAATGACATCTTCTGGTCTTTTGTGTGCTCCGCTCACTTACACGATCCTTACCGATGGGGTAACGGTTTTTATCATAAAACCAGTTGTTTTTAGAGAGTTCTCTGAACTAAAGACAAGTTGAACTGAGAGTTCTCTGAACTCAACTGTCACAATCAGATCTTGTAACTCTCATATGTGAGACGGTCAGAGTAGTGCAGAAGTTACAATTCAGATATTTGGTAAAATCACCAAACAGACGGGCGTGATGTGAATAAGACTATAGATCACGTGATTTGTGGGTATACAAGGGCATTGTCTTTTTGTGTATAATGTACGTACACTTTTCATGTGTGTTTCATTTTACTCTGCCCCTCCTTCTCTTACTCAATCTAACTTTTGTATAATCACATGTAATCACAAGACCGGATGTTTTTTGGAAATTTTGAATTTTAAAAAAAAATGGGAATTTTCCCCTAAACCTTGCTTTCACTTTCCACTGTGAAAAATCATGGTCCTTCCCTTCTCCCCAACTTTGCCAAAGGGGCCAAATTTATCCTTTCTTTTTTTCCTCTTTCCCTGTTAAAAGGTTTTAAACTTTTGTAAAGGGAGTGAAAAAAGTGGGGAAAAATGATTTAAAATTGTAATAATGGGTTTAACAGGGGTGTAATAATTTTAAAAAGGTAGGGGACCATGATAATTATCATGTTATCAAAGTCATAGTATCTCTTATTTGAAGATAAGCAAGGTATCATTTAAAATATAAATTTTGGTTTTCATCATGTCTTTTGTGGTGAATTGAAAAATAATTTTCTCTTTAAAAACCCATTTAAACTTGGCTTTGCGCTAAAGAGGAAGCTTCGGCGTTCCAAAACCCCCCAACCCTCGCGGAATTTTCCCCGGGAATTTTTTAAAATTCCGCCGGGGAAATTTGCCGGGGAAACATTAAGGGAAACAAAAGGGGGGAAAATTTGGGGGAATTTTTAACCCAATTTTGGGGGAAAATTTGAAGCACTACCCAAAAAGGCCCGGGAAATTGTCAATGCTAAGGGTGGTTTTATTTCAAATTTAAAACAAAATATAATCTGAAATTTTATCATTTTTATATATAAAAATAAATTGAGATAAACCATAATCCCTGGTTTCCCCTTTTTTTTGGGAGTTTCAAATTGATAAAATTTAAATTAATTCCCCCTTTTCATTGTTTTAGTATTTTTTTAAAACCAAAACAATTTTCTTCTATATTGTGAGATTCTGGGGCAACAATTTCCCCTTAGAATATGATTTTTGATTGCTTTAAAAATTTATGCTTTTATTCCAACCCTGAATGTAAAAACCCGTTTTTTTGGAAAAACCCAAAAGTTTCTTTTATCGTCTGGTATTAATTTTGATAACATGTTGTATTATTTACTAATTAAAGTAAGTAATATCTCTGAGTTTGAACCTGGAGCTTATAATTGAGATATAATAACTCCTAATTATTCCTAATTAACTAGTGCATTGCTTGCGTATGGTGCATTAGGCATGTGTCATGTAATGTGGTTTTTCCCTTTGATTACTTGTCATCACGTTGCATTACAGAACGCCTACATTTTTATCACAAGTTCCTGTGAAATGTAACAGAGAATCTGTGAAGTTTAAGAGTCACCGGCCAGTGCAAGTCTTCGGAATCAGGTCAGGAACTGGAGAGCATCCAGGAAACGAAGTAGCTCCAATCAACCCTTCGCTTCACCTTGCTGGTGAAGGAGGGGGCGGTAAGACCCGAATTGGGCACGGTACAAGTACATACACCCGAGCTTGAGATTCTCATCCCGGAACCTGTCAAGAATCTCAAGCAGGGGCATAACCACTCTATTCGATTTCTCACGGAGGTACTCCGCCTCTCTGTCCCAGTGGTCCTCTATGACCACATTGGTCACATACCGCTTTATTTGAACACGGTGATGGTTGAGGAAATCCCAAGACGCCTCTACAAGGCGGTTGATCTCAATCTTCGCCTCTGCATGGTCCCGCAGCTGCCCTGGATCCATTCTCGTCTCGAAGGAACGGATTGCCTTCTGGAGATTGTGAAGGCGCTTCACAATCTCCCCTCCGTTGTCAAGGGATCGAGGGTACTCAGTGTCCCCGACCTCACGTCCCCCGACCTCGTGCCCGGTTCCCCAGTGTACCCCGTCTGGGTGGCTGCCGCGTGGAGAGTCACCAATTGCGATCCCACCTCGTTGGTAATGTACACCGTCGTTGAAGTCGAGAGAGGTGGATCGTCCACCCTCCCACGGAGTCAATCTCCTCCATCTGAGGTAGCGTGAGGTCGACTGTGTCAGACTTGGTGTCGGTCTCAGTTCTTGTCTTCTTGGGGCGAGGAGGATCGTCCTCCTCGCTGGAGCCTTCAGAGTCCGAGCTGAAACTGTCCCCAGAGCCCAATGTGGATCTAGCTGCACTGGAGGAGCTTGACGATGACTCCGTGAGTGTGGCCGGAAATAGGCACTCTGGAATTAGCAAACAATATACTCAATCATTTGATTATAAGAGATCGTTCACATATTACGTAATTAGTTCTTGGCCGATTTTACCCCCCCCCCCTCGTAATCAAGTTTGCAGTAGTTGTATTTGTCACAATAACATGTAACGTAATCATTCGGAAGTCGGAACCCCCCTGTGTGACTACGTAATATTTGAACGATCTCTTTAGCATCAAATCACCAAATGTTTGCGTTTCAGTTCACCACACAAGCAACTGTCTCTTATGTATACGCATTGCTATGGAAGCTTGCAGGACATATGCTATCCAATGACAGTTGATAACTTTTGTTTAAACTATTTGAGTATAAACCATTGGTGCCAGTCTATTTCATGGCATTCATGCAGATGCTTTTGAGACACTAGTCTGTTATTTACGACACTTCATAGAAAATCTACTTGAGCTCTAATGTTTCCCCCTTCATATTCTTAATAAAACCTTGCACTGGGTTTCACCATGAAATACAACTTAAAGTTATTGTGAAAAACAAACGACACTATTTGGTCGAAAATTGCCTGTATTGTATGAGAGGACTTAATTATGGACTCTTGGAGTTGGAAGAAGATATTATTTACATATTTGTATATTTGTCACTTGCAAATTTTGTGGTGGGTAGGAATGATTGAAAATTTACATCATTCATGAACTTTTGACTTTTTAACTTTTTAAGTTGGAATTACAAATTCCTATTTTTAACTTTTTGTAAATTGTGCAACGTACCTTAAATCCACGCGATGTTGTGACGTTTTTACTCCCTTTTTCCAAACAATATTTGTTAAAATTTACTAGCAGCTGGCATTCATTATACATTCTAGCTAAATAACCCGTTTTAAAACCTTACACGGAGACATTCTGTGGTTATCTGATGGTACTGTGTTTCGAATCATGAGGGAAATCTTACACGGAGGTAAGTATGATTTGGAATCGGTTTTAAGTTTTTCTTCCTGTACAGAATTCTAGCTGGAAAGTTGAATGATTCATATGACAGTATCAGCTTTGTGTATCCAGGGACAAATGTGGTCCCTATCTTATGATAGATTTCTTCCAAAATCCATTTGCTGTGCAGGTGGAATCAAAATTGGCTCAACAAATTATTTGGCACATGGTGTATGGCTCCATGACTACCAAAATATAGCAACATTCATGACGAAATTGTGTGCTTTTGGTAGATTTGCTTTGGAAAGAGCAGCTTTCAGTCCAGACTGTGATATTTTGCGCGCCGCGCAACGCGCGTACCTAGTCGATAGAGTTTTAAGAATTGAAGCTTTTTCATTGTTTCTCAAAGTGGACAATTCCCATGATATTTGAATAGAAACGGCGGTAAACAGACTTGTAGCAATGCTTCAATGAACTGTCCAACGAAAAGCTTACTTGATCAACTCGAAATCGGGAAAGTTCGGCGTATATTTCCGACTTAAGAAACTTTCTGAAAATTTGATTCGTGATATTTTTTAAGCATAATTTTCATAGGGGGCATCCTTAAAGGACGTCCGTCTAAAATATACTTCAATTTCAATATCATCGGGCCTGTACGTGAAGTTGAACAAGATCAAGGTAGCGGCCATCGATAACGGACGTTTGCCCTAAACCAGGACCCTGGTTTCGCCGCGGGCAGCGGGGAATATGGACATTGGACGTCCGCAAAATTTCGGCCATTTTAATAGACCCCTCCCTCCTTGTCCGCATTCTGAATCTAATAAAACAAATAAAATTTGTTTTATAGACAATGAAAATATTAAATTCAAATTAAAAAATAATTCAATAATTAAAGATTGAATTTTTAATACTAATATCAGCTATTCAATCTGAATCAGTAAACTTAAAATTAAAAGGGCTAAAAGTAAATAGGAGCCGTAATCGGAACAGAAAGTACTACACTAAAACATCCAATACTGAAAATTAAAGTAGGTACAAAACTCTTAATTTGGTACCGGCTCACTGTTATAAAAGAAACGGATAAATCCATACGTCAACGTGTGGCAATAGGCATCTGTCGAAAAATGGTTGCTGTGAACTTCGGTAACTGAACTGGCGTATTTTAGAATTCCATAGAAAAAAAATAATCAAATGATAATTCGTTGATGTGCTAATGATTAAATTTAACAATGCAATTCCAAGAGTCAATAATCAAATTACTATTAGTCTAGCATTAATATTATAATACCTGTATACATTTAGAAATGCCGGTACCGTCGCTTACAAATGTTTACTTTATGCCAAATGACGTAACCAGTAACGTAAACAATGTGTGAATGTGATGCAGTTATCGGAGCTAGAATTGACATCCTCTTTCAGGGGCACTCTGATCGGCATTTGCTCTCACAGTGCTAAGGTTGCGTCTCTTTGTTAATGTTAGTTCGTTAGTAATAGTTATCGATATTTTAAGTTTCTAACTTCCGTTTTGATTCTGAATTATATTTCTAGGTTCCATACAAATTGGCCGAGCAAGTCATATTTCGCATTTTCAACTCATAAAAGCGGTGAACGTGCCAAGCTTACCAATTCTAAGACTACTGATACCTAATGATATTTATGGACGCATTTCATAGGGCGTAGCACTAGATCGTTAATTTAAATTTAATTAAGACCAAATTTACCAGTGTAACTGTAAACGTGAAACTTGTCAAACTTCAGCATGGAAGTGAGCAGTACTTTATCCACGTTGATCCTGCTAGCACTCTTCCTATGGACAGAATCTCAGCCATTAGGCACAGTTGAGTGGAGCTGTAATACTAACTTACTAATTAGAGTAAAGAACCTACTTAATACTTATAGTTATAGAAGTACTGGTAGCGTTAAGTTTAACGACGAAGTTACGATCGAGTAGGAGCACCAGAACCACTAACAGAAGACGGGGTACTATGGAAGCTGAGGGTTTACAACAATAAAATGTGGAACAATTTTGGAAGCGGTTGATCTAAAACCCATCTATACTCTCATCTAAACCCATCTGAACCCATCTACATCCTCAGTTGTGATATCATGCTTGGAAGACACTATGGTAGTTACATTTGATTCTCAGCAAGAAGTTGATACCTTCACTCTCTACGACTCAGACACAGACCGTAAGTTGAGGAGTTTTATAGTGAGGAAATGAGGAAATGTCTTATTAGTGAGGAAATGAGTTGTCAGTGAGAGTGAGGAAATGAACTGTTATGTGTTAGTGAGGAAATGTGTTGTTATTATGAGGAATTGAGTTGTCAGCGAGGTAATGAGTTGTTAATTAAGAAATGAGCTGTGAGGAAATGAGTTGTAACTGAGGATATGGGTTGTGAGTAAGGAAATGATTTGTTAGTGAGGAAATGGGTTGTTAGTGAGGAAGTGAGATGTGAGGAAATGAGTTGTTAGTGAGGAAATGATTTGTTAGTGAGGAAATGGAACTGAGGAAATGGGTTGTTAGTGAGGAAATGGGTTGTTAGTGAGGAAATGGGTTGTTAGTGAGGAAATGAGTTGTTAATGAGGAAACGAGTTGTGAGGAAATGTGTTGTTAGTGAGGAAACGAGTTGTTAGTGAGGAAATGTGTTGTTAGTGAGGAAATGTGTTGTTAATGAGGAAACGAGTTGTTAGTGAGGAAATGTGTTGTTAGTGAAGAAATGATTTGATAATGAGGAAGTGAGTTGTTAGCGAGGAAATAAGTTGTTAATGAGGAAAGGAGTTGTTAGTGAGGAAAGGATTTGTTAGTGAGGAAATGTGTAGTTAAACTTAAATGAGTAAATAATTTTTTATGAGGAAATGAGTTCTTAATCATTAATGAAAGAATGGGCTCATCTTATACTTGAAAATCTTATACCGGTTCTGAAAAATATTACATGATTTCAAGCGCAGAAATGTTATCAATATCACCCTTGCGTTTCCAGCATCCCAATGTAAGCCTGAGAAGACGGCACTAGAAATAACAGTTCCCATCACGAGTTGTGGAACAAAGACAGCTTACAACAACTCTCACATCACTTACGAGAATATGTTGAGTAAACCGTCTAATATGGACCTGATTTCCAGCAAAAGACTACCTTCAGTTGAACTAGACGGACTGTGGTAGTTTTCCTTATTTTACATCTGTAAACTGATCAACAAGACGGACTGTGGTACTGAGCTCCAGGTTTTAGTTTCAGAAGTTTGGTTGTTCTGGTTCATGTAATGTTCATGTAATGCTTGAGTATCAAGAATTGTCTTTTCTGAATCCCAATCAACAGGGTTACTCATGGCTTTCTAATTGCTCCTGATCATTGTGCCAGTTTTTGAGATGATCCGGTGGTACTACTGCACTGTACTCTAGTCTCAATGTTACTCAGTAATCAATGTTACTCAGTATATTTCACCGTTTTATTTGACACCACTCCCCACTCAGTTGTACGGTGCTACGTTGGATACAGGTGGAGTGGTAGGCCGGGGTGACGTGTTCGAAGTCATAATCCACTGCACCTACTCCCGACTCGGTAATAATTGTTAATTTACTTTCAAATTGAAATACAAACACATAAAACTTCAGAAGGTTTTCTCAATATACTCGCGAAATCTTCGTTACAATGATTAGGATAAAATGTTTCCTTGTGTTTGAAAATGATGTATTACGCAGAGAACGCTGGGATGGTGAGTTGGACAAGTGACGATGCTGATGAGATAGAAGAGCATATGGAAGAGGGGGCCTTCTCCTTCTCTCTCGTAGCTTACACTGAGTTCGATGGCTCAGCTCTCAGCTCCCGAATAACTCCTCCAGTCGAGATAGCACTCAATCAGATGATATATTTCCTGGTACAGTACAGTACTCAATTACAATAGCTTATTGCTTTTATCATGCTTTTTCTAGTACCGAACTTGCTTTTTTTCAAGTCTCGTGATCCGAACGATGACATAAAATTTCCTTTTAGATTTACAAAGAGTGGTTCTGGCTAACGGAAGTATCCGTCAGATAACAGTGGATGTGCCCGATGGACTGAGCCTGACCCTTGAGATTGCGGACATCATAGCTCGAGACGTTGAGGACATTACTGAGACACCCAACCTTGAGTTCCACCTCGTCAAAAACGGGTAATCTTTCACAATTTCTATTTAATTTTAAGAGAAGGATTTCTAGTATTGAAAAGCCAACAGCTATAAGAAGCCCAAATTTAATCACGGAGTGCAAGAAATTTTTAACTGCATAATATTCTGGCATATTATGTATTGTCCAATTCCATGTTGGTTGAACTTGAATGAATTGCCGGATGTTGTCTGGCGCAAGGGGCCAGACAACGCCTGGCAAGAAAGGAATGGGCTGTAAAGTGTAAAATACTGGGATCACGGAATGAAGCCCCCGGACCCAGCCACCCCGCAGGTAAATCTGAATAACTTCAACCAAACGGGTGTGTCGAGGATACAACCTACGCAGAAATAACACCTACCGAGGCCGCGGGTAAACTCAGCAAAGCCTTCGAGATGGAGACGTTCAACTTCCTGGACGATCCAAGTCTCCCGGTCTACTTGCATGCTTACATGAAGTTGTGCGATGAGACCGCAGCCGACTTCGCCAGGTAATTAATTACCTTGATTAATTAATTTATTTAGCTCCCGATGGATTTTTCACGCGGCCAAGTGTTGCATTTTACACACGGCCAAGTGATGCATTTTACAAACGCCAAGTGATGGATTTTACACACGGCCAAGTGATTGGTTTTACTCAATGCTTCAATAAAGTACATCTCATGATGCGATCTCATTTCCGTTTCAGTTGCCAGCAAGACGTGTCAGTGTGTGATACATCAAGAAAGAAGCGACAAACCCTGGACACAGACAAGAGCTACAGTCTGAAGACCAGAGAAAGGTTCCATGTGTACAGTGGCCCCTATACTGTCTCATCAGCTCCACCAGGTAAATTACAGTACAGAATGTCTACAAAAAGGAAACTAGCAAATCTGAGCGCCTCCAAATGGAACGTTATTGAACCGTTATTGAACTTAATTCTCTGCTATGAGTAAGTCTAACCATATGTCCGATAAATCATTTAAATTCAGATATTCTTGACTAAATCCAGAGTTTATTCTTCCATTATCTTAAAGTTAATACTGTTAACCCTCCACTTTGCAGAAGAGCGGTTGCCCGCAGCTCTAGCAATGCTCTTCATCGTGCTGACCCAAGTGTTGTGATGAAGAGTGTGAAGAGAACCTCCCCAAACCCTCAGAAGCTCGATAACCTCTCAGAGCATGCTCTCCATCTCAGAATAATCAGAATATTGGAAAGAGACGTATAGTGCTGAATTTAAAAAACTTTTTTGTTTTGACCTCCTATCTAATTCTATGTTTTTAAGTTTTTATGAAATGAGATTTGTTTCTGCTTGTGTCTTATATTTTGGTTGTTTGTGTTGACGAAACTTTTTACTAATACTCATATTTCTTAAACTGTGTCTAATTCGATTACCGATTTGACAATACATAAATCAAGCTAAAAATAAAAACCGTTTATCAAATCATGGTTCCAAATCGAGTCATCCAACTATTGAATTAAATGTTAGTCCTATTGAAGTATTCAGAGTCCAGGCCTTGGAGGGCCGAAGGCGCATAGATCTTCAGGTTGGCACCTGTGAAATACAGTTTTTAACGCCCTGGTATGATGCTAGACTGACGTATCTATACCTATCCAGACTCCGCATTATAATGTTTCCATAGTTAGATCACTATGTCGTGGGTCTCGTCCCACAAAAAAGTTTTTATTTCGTCGTCATCTGCTGAACACTTCGTCGAGAACGCAAACCCAACGCTTCTAAAATGCCATCAAGCTCTATACAAATTCGTGACTCGTGAGCAAAGCTTGTGGTTTATCCTGAAGATGTCGCATAGGAACAATTCTCATGATACGAGCAAACTGTGATGCTAAGAAACTCTTGATACCGTATACAAGGGTAGTTGCAGGCCCCCTTTGTGACCGTTCCCGTTTTTGTGGGGTATTCGAGGCAGCTCCCTCTTGGTTGGTGAGGCGGAGCCCCGCCGAGCTGATTCCACATTACTCCGCACTGGCAGTTCGCGCGGTGAAGAGTTGCTAAGACTGTTAGACTCATAGGAGTCGTAGTGGGGTATCACTAAGTCACCGTTACCATGGACACTACTGTTACCATGGTTACCACTTAACACGTTACCATGGTTACCACCTAACACGTTACCATGGTTGGTATCTGATCGTGTGTGGAAGGAAGGTAGAGGTGGTAATGATGGCATCTCTAACACAGGAATAGTGAGTCTATTCCCTGAGGATGGTCTCTTATTAGTGTTGCTATCTGCAGCTGCAGTGATAGCCATGATAGGGATCGTATGACACACCCCCTGCCGCCTCACACACGGACTGTGAGTCTTGTGTCGGAGTTTGGTGATCGCTGCCACGTGCAGCTCCCACGTGCAGTTCGGAAAGACGCAGAGTCGGAAGGTCTTGACGACGAGGAAGTAGAGGGAGGGAAGGAGGACCCCGCCCAGACAAATCCAGGTGTTGGAGAACTCAGCAGCCGACGAGGGGATGGGCACGGAGCACAGCTTTAGGATACCTGGGACAGGAGGGTTAAAAGGGGGAGGAGGGGATGGGCACGGAGCACAGCTTTAGGATACCTGGGACAGGAGGGGTTAAAAGGGGAGGAGGGGATGGGCACGGAGCACAGCTTTAGGATACCTGGGACAGGAGGGGTTAAAAGGGGGAGGAGGGGATGGGCACGGAGCACAGCTTTAGGATACCTGGGACAGGAGGGTTAAAAAGGGGGAGGATGAGCACAGCTTTAGGATACCTGGGACAGGAGGGGTTAAAAAGGGGAGGAGGGGATGGGCACGGAGCACAGCTTTAGGATACCTGGGACAGGAGGGTTAAAAGGGGAGGAGGGGATGGGCACGGAGCACAGCTTTAGGATACCTGGGACAGGAGGGGTTAAAAGGGGGAGGAGGGGATGGGCACGGAGCACAGCTTTAGGATACCTGGGACAGGAGGGGTTAAAAGGGGAGGAGGATGGGCACGGAGCACAGCTTTAGGATACCTGGGACAGGAGGGGTTAAAAAGGGGAGGAGGGGATGGGCACGAGCACAGCTTTTAGGATACCTGGGACAGGAGGGGTTAAAAGGGGGAGGAGGGGATAGTTAACTGGGCACAGCTTTAGGATACCTGGGACAGGAGGGTTAAAGCGGATGAGGGGATGGGAACGGAGCACAGCTTTAGGATACCTGGGACAGGAGGGGTTAAAAGGGGAGAGGAGGGTTAAAAAGGGGAGGAGGGGATGGGCACGGAGCACAGCTTTAGGATACAGCTTTAGGATACCTGGGACAGGAGGGTTAAAAGGGGGAGGAGGGGATGGGCACGGAGCACAGCTTTAGGATACCTGGGACAGGAGGGGTTAAAAGGGGGAGGAGGGGATGGGCACGGAGCACAGCTTTAGGATACCTGGGACAGGAGGGTTAAAAGGGGGAGAAGGGGATGGGCACGGAGCACAGCTTTAAGATACCTGGGACAGGAGGGGTTAAAAGGGGGAGGGGATGGGCACGGAGCACAGCTTTAGAATACCTGGGACAGGAGGGTTAAAAGGGGGAGGAGGGATGGGATGAGCACAGCTTTAGGATACCTGGGAGCACAGCTTTAGGATACCTGGGACAGGAGGGGTTAAAAGGGGAGGAGGGGATGGGCGGGCACAGCTTTAGAATACCTGGGACAGGAGGGTTAAAAGGGGGAGGAGGGGATGGGCACGGAGCACAGCTTTAGGATACCTGGGACAGGAGGGTTAAAAGGGGGAGGAGGGGATGGGCACGGATACCTGGGACAGGAGGGGTTAAAAAAGATACCTGGGACAGGACAGGAGGGTTAAAGGGGAGGAGGGATGGGCACAGGCACAGCTTTAGGATACCTGGGACAGGAGGGTTAAAAGGGGGAGGAGGGGATGGGCACGGAGCACAGCTTTAGGATACCTGGGACAGGAGGGTTAAAAGGGGAGGAGGGATGGGCACGGAGCACAGCTTTAGGATACCTGGGACAGGAGGGGTTAAAAGGGGAGGAGGGATGGGCACGGAGCACAGCTTTAGGATACCTGGGACAGGAGGGGTTAAAAGGGGAGGAGGGGATGGGCACGGAGCACAGCTTTAGGATACCTGGGACAGGAGGGTTAAAAGGGGGAGGAGGGGATGGGCACGGAGCACAGCTTTAGGATACCTGGGACAGGAGGGGTTAAAAGCGGATGAGGGGATGGGAACGGAGCACAGCTTTAGGATTCCTGGGACAGGAGGGGTTAAAAGGGGAGGAGGGGATGGGCACAGAGCACAGCTTTAGGATACCTGGGACAGGAGGGTTAAAAGGGGGAGGAGGGGATGGGCACGGAGCACAGCTTTAGGATACCTGGGACAGGAGGGGTTAAAAGGGGAGGAGGGGATGGGCATGGGCACAGCTTTAGGATACCTGGGACAGGAGGGGTTAAAAGGATTTAGGATACCTGGGACAGGAGGGTTAAAAGGGGGAGGAGGGGATGGGCACGGAGCACAGCTTTAGGATACCTGGGACAGGAGGGGTTAAAAGGGGGGGATGGGCACGGGCACAGCTTTAGGATACCTGGGACAGGAGGGTTAAAAGGGGGGAGGGGATGGGAACGGAGCACAGCTTTAGGATTCCTGGGACAGGAGGGTTTAAAAGGGGGGGAGGGGATGGGCACGGAGCACAGCTTTAGGATACCTGGGACAGGAGGGTTAAAAGGGGGAGGAGGGGATGGGCACGGAGCACAGCTTTAGGATACCTGGGACAAGAGGGGTTAAAAGGGGGAGGAGGGGATGGGCAAAACAGACAGTGTCACCCCTCCCCCTGATAATAAATAAGTATTTCTCAAGAACCTTTAAATATTCTCAAGAACCTTGAAATAATCCGATAAAATCAAGATTCCTTATTTCCTTACATTAAATCATAATGTTAAAGACTACGAACAGCATGGGTCTAATTTCTGATTAAAAATATTTCCGATTAAGTAAATCGTATTCCAGACGTCTTGAAACTTAAACCATTTATCAAACTGCATTTACCCATTCGGGGACCCCTTTGCTCTGATAAAATAAATTATAAAAGTCGCTCGTGCAAAAATAGGCGGTTCAACGTTATCAACTAAACGGCTTAAATCGTGAAAATAGCGTTACTCAAAACGGCCATTTATTCACGCACTATATTACTCAGGAGTTATGGATGCTATTTCTAAAAGCGGTTTAAATGAAAATTTTGTGAATTTGTAATTTTGTGTGGTATAACTGTGGTATCTACTGTAACTTCCTATGGTTAGAGAGTTAAAACTAAAAGCTGTTGAAAGCTGAAAGTAAAATTGAAAAATTGTAAGATATCTTCATCAATGACAAATATAAAATGAAGGTGCTACTTCCTATAAAACTGAAACGTACTTAAAACTGCAACTGCTATATATTTGTAATTTGGATATATTTTCTTGCAAAGATGCGACAAACGAAACAAATATCATATCAAAATATATGGTAGTTGCAGTACGTAATACGTATTCGTAATAATAATGGCTCGCCCCTTTGGAGCTCGACGTTATAACTCACTGTATTACTACACGAACAAGGCCTACTCACCGCACACAAAGTAAGGAAAGACTGTGATGATGAAGACAGCAGTAGCTAGGCAAGGTGTGATGTAGTTCCGGGTTATGGTCAGGTCCTTGGCCAGGCCTGACTGCCGTTTTAAGATGCTGGCGGTGAGGCGGCGTCTGTTCTCCTCCTTAATCAGAAGGACAAAGTAGGAGATGGAGACTAGGACAATGGGCATCACCACGAATATTCCACACGTTTTGAAAGATAAAATGTAAGTTTATTAAATCATATTTATTTATTCATTCATTGAAATCAGCTTCTTTTATTTTGACGCAGACACTATAATCATCATCTATCAGTTCTGCAAGAGAATATGACACAGGTTTTAAATATTAACTTATTAACGTTTTAGACGTCGACGGTTAATTTGCATCAGGTTATTAAGGTTCATGCCTGGGCCCTGCAGAAGTTGCTAACTGCTTGCTGCTTACCAACTTGAACGGCAGTAATAATAGGTGCTGACAGTTTATCATAACACCACTGTCATAAATTCTAATAAAACGCTTCAATTCTTAAGAACTTCTAGTTCCACAGTCAGCTTTCTTCAGTTGAATATTAGGCTATTTATTAGAAGCAATTATCACCATCAGTTAAAAGTTATGATAATTGCTCAGAACAATTAAAAGATGGTAATGTTTAAAACAATGTCCATTGCCTGGCACTATAGCGCATTAGCGCAATCAAGATAGCAACTTTCAAGATGAAGCTATATTCGTGAATAAACTAATAAAGTGTAGAATTTGTGGATGTTTTCCTGTCATTGCGCGCAACCTACCATATTCGGAAGGTTTTTGCCCATTAATTTAAACACTAAAAAGCAACCATCCAACATCTCAATAATATGTGAAACATTGTGCATGCCGCTAGAGGATGAGTAATATCAGCTGTAAACCTACTTGAGGAACATGACTGGGCTGGAGAAGAGGTAGCTCTGATAGCAGCCGCCTCTCAAAGGGTCGTACAGATAAGGGTTATCTATGTACCTCAGGGGGTATATCTGAAAAGTGACCCGGTTAAGTCAACGAGAATTTAAAAAAATGATGCCAGTTATGAGTTTGTACTATAGAATTTGCTATCAAATTCAAAAGGTGAAATTCTAGTTATGAATATTGAAATTTATTAAAATTGGTCGTCATAATTCGGTGTTAAATTGAGTCCCTTGATATATTGAATTCTTGAGCTACAAATAAGTTATTTATTGCAATTTACATCAACATGATTAATTATTATTCCAATTCCATAATCTGATTCCCTAACCTGAGGCAAGCCACAGATGAGCCAGAGATGAAGGGCAATTCTCTTACTGACAGACACAGATATTGACGTCCTCAGGTCACTAAACCTGGAATAGAAGGGGGTATTTAGCCGACTAGCCGTTTAACATCATGCCATTATACGGACTTTTAAACTAGAAGCTAGCCCCGACGTGCTTTCTGGGAGGGGGGTCAAAGCTGCAATTTTTTAATGCATTGACAAGCTCCCGATAGATGAAAATGACTTTTTTGGTCTTAGGAAGATTATTTCAATGCCAGAACTTTGGCCTTCCACGATGGCACTCAATAGAAACCATAATGGTTAAGATCTGGGTAGCACATTATCATAGCTTAAAGTGCCTTGTCACATCAACCCCAAGCTATTTCTCTGCGACGTAATTTGCCTAATGAGCGTAATAATAGATAACTGCCAGTGCAGGGATCATGGTAATTATGTGCTTGTTATGGTAATAAAGCAGCAACTCATTATTCAGACACGTGCAAAAAGCTGGTCATGTTCACCAGTGACAAAGTCACTACCCAGAGGAACAGGGACAATGTCATATGATGTAGGTAAGGGACACGGCCAATTCAGATGCCATAAACATAATACTCCCGCCCTACTTTTGTTAAATAAAGCAGTATCTTATGAATATAACACTAATCATAAGCAAGTGTGCTAAACACCTCAATGACACCTTATACTTCTAGTAGCTTAGTACCTACGAGACCTAGTGACACGTGAAGCAACAATAGGTTGGCATACGAAGTCTTCGCACAAGTTGATTATTCTTGCCCTGGCCCGGGATTAAACCCCATGCGGGAAATAGAAATTCAGCTGGCTGCATAGGCTTGAGATAAGAAGGTATCTTTCGCCCTTATTAGCTCAGTGTGAATTGCAGGGAATCGAACCCGGGATCTTTGGATCACGAGCCAGACTTAACACCATTACACCAACAGACCACTACTATCTAAGCAATTAAAATGACTTTTCACCTGACGATGATAAGGTCCATCATGAGGAGGACCGCGTGTACGATGTACACGGTGTAGAAGTAGGTGCTGAGGAGGGCACACCACCAGCAGAAGAGTAGACCCAGCCCCCACTGGTGCGCCACCATGCTGTAGCTTATCACTGCGAGGGGGGGGGGTTAGCAAGGGGGGGGTATTACTGTAGCTTATCACTGCGAGGAGTTAGGAATGGTTAGCAACCGAGTGCCACGAGTATCACTGCGGGGTTATGAATATTTAAGTATTTAATCACTAGATTTAACCAGTTCTTTTATAACCGTTTCAGCTTTCACGGTTTCCCACTGCTAATTATTGTGAACCCGGTTAACACTCACGCGGGAAGACGGTGAATCCGATGAAGAGATGGTCGAAGGCGAGGGAGACGAACATGACGAAAGTGAAGTTGTCCACTTCCTTCCAGCGCTCGAATATGGAGGATATCACCACGGAACCGTTAGCTACTATCGTTAAAATCATCAGAGCTAGGTAGAAGATGCACAGGACTGAAAGGTAGCGTTTTTAACATAAACCTGGGTTTTAATTTACCTCCCCGCTCCAATTCAGCTCCTCATCGAGATAAAATAATCATGAATGGGTTCACAAAATTCAGAAACTTTTGAAAAAAATGGCGCCGTTTGAGAAGGATGGAAAAATATATTCCTTATTCCATTTATTTGCCAAGATTAAACCAGTTCGCCCTTAACAATGACAATCAAATTATGACCATTTCATTTACTTACAAATAGACACGAAGAGCGACCGCTCAACATGTTGGTTCAGACTCTGAGTCATGCTGGTAAAGTTAGCGTCGAATATCTCAGCCATCCTTCTCACAGTGATGTTCTACATAGTGCACTTTCCAACTACAAGCAAGATATTTAGAGGTTAGAGGTTAGGACGAAAAATAAAAGAGGGCTTGGTCGCCGCGCCCTTTTAATATATCGTTATGTTAATTTTAAGGTTTATAATTTATTATCTTATTGTAAATTAATTAGTGCTTAATTATGCCATTCAGTCATAGACTCATAGGAGTTGATATAATAACTACAAAAGTATAGAGCTGAAGGCTGGGCAACCCAGAACTGCGGTATCCGAAGCATCAAAGTTTAGAGATAAAGGGAATTGGACATAGAAGTCATTGGAAGTGGTAGATTTTCAGAAGGACAAAGCAAAAGCAATACAACGAAAATGACAAATTGCCAAAAATTGCAAGTTTGCAACACACTATGACGTTAATTTGCACCCAAAATGAAATCATTTCCGTATGGAAACATATTTTGCCATCCACTTATGTACGTCCTATTGACAGGTTTTCAAGAATTAATTAATCAGTTATCAGTGATAAATACGATACTCTATTAAAACGATATGACGTCGATCTTCAAATTCAAAATGTGACGCAGAATCTAAAATCATAGGATATTTTTAGCAGTCATAGAAATATAGATTGGGCGTTAATTTTTCAAACCCCGGAGGGCAGTTTTATAGTGGTCAGTTGGTTTATGGTATCTGGTCTGGCCAGTGATCGCAAGATCCTGGTTTTGATTCCCTGCCGTTTCCACTGAGCTACGGTAAAGATACCTATGTAAAAGATACTCAGCCAAGGTATCTCTGCAAGCCTACATGCAGCCACACACTGTTCGAATAAAGCAAGGATTGCAAGCGTTACAGTTAAATCCTTCGATTCCTGTCATTGGCCGTGCGGCTGTTGGAATAGAAGTAAAACCTTCAAAATAAAAAAGCGTTCAAAATTGGAACATTGAACACATTATGCAGAGTAAGATTTCCTCAAACTATAAGAAAGTGTTGAAAACTTATTTCAAAACAGAAAAGCCGTTAATGTGTTAGTAGCGGCACACATTTCAGATCTTATAACCCTCGTGTGGGAAGTTGAAACCACAATCTGAAACAACGTGCGTTTAATATATCAGAAAGCGAAACCATAAGGTGAGAAACACACAAAGCTAAACAACGCGAAGCTTTGACACAGTGTGATGAGGCGTGGCTAAACTTCGTGTGCTGAAAACAAATCAGAAGTCGAGTTGTCGGCGTCTGAAAACGATATACACGAATTTATCATCTGCGTTACAACGGCAATAAAGCGATTTGACAAATCAAATCTGCTGTTTCAGAGACGCTTTGATGCCTCCCAAGTATATTTGATTGGCTGACCAAATACCACGTTGTCAATTACAGAATCATCAAGACGATCCTTTCAGCTTACAGAATCAAGACGATCCTTTAACTTTCAGCTTTTGAAAGTTTGGAGAATGCTTATACTGCTCAACGTTATAATTTAAGAACGTTAAACCATGATTATGACGTCATCAATACCCAGGGCTAAACCAGCTTTTGTTCGTGTTTCGGATACAAATCTTTCTGCTTTGTCCATAGGCAAAGTTTCTAATTGAGTTCTGATACTTGAATACTCGATTGCATCACTGATGACTGTCTAGGGAAGACTGGATCAGGCTCTGACTCCCAAGCATGCAATGCACAGAAGAAAAGAAAGGGGCTTGGGGACTAAGGGACTAAACTGCGGAAGTACCGGTAAGGTGGCAATTCCACAGAAAATAAATTAATGAATTCAAAATCGTTTATCTGCGCACCTTGATAGTCCATTGGACTGATGATAACATCTCAAATGATATTAGCAGAATTTCATAAACCATAATATAATATCATGTCAAAGCAAAACGTTTTACAACCTTTCAACGTGTCTTGCAAGTCATTAGCAACTGCTGAACAGAATAAACCATATACTAAAGTACTAAGATAGAACATATCTTATCCTAATATCGCGGAACATACTATAGACTATACGTGTCAACTATTTATCACTTTATCAAGACACACCATAAACACTTCAAGTGACATGACTTGATCCATGATATTCATACAGACATGGGGTTTATTGACTACTGCAAATTACAGGAGAGTCTTCTACGGAAAATATAGATAGTTTAAAGTGAAGCTGAGAATAGAACTCTTGTAGATCCATCGCCTGTTTAGTAGTAGACTGAGAATAGAGTGACGGGCGCCACATTTCCTACACTTCCTAGACGCCAGAGCGTTATAAACCCGAGAGAGGACTGTAAATATAGATGGTTGAGAATATATGACAGCATTATCAGAGAACATAGTGGCAAATTGATGATTTCAAACTCTTATTAACTTGCACTTATATATCTCTCGAATGCAATGAAAAAGCATGACTACTTGAAGCATTAAAGTATTTTATTGGAGTATATTCTATTTTTCAATGAGTTAATGCAAACACGTCACGAATTGACAGTCTAAAAACGGAGGGAAATCATGCAGTATTTAAGCCACTTCTGACACAAATCTAATTTTAGAGCAGCTTCTTTATTTTGACGAATTCGCCAGAAGGCAATGGCACGATATCTGTCTAATCCCCTAATGGAGTACCTCGTACTTAAATGCAGTAGGTAACCCATGATGCCACGAAGGGCATCGTTCCAAACTTCAATCTACTACTAAACGGAGGATGGATCTGAGATCAAACAGAAACCAAACTCCGCTGGAAGGGCTACTCAGAAAACAGTTCACTGGTGTTTCTTGTCAGAAAACCGTTCCCTGGTGGTTTGTGGTTATATGGTTAGAAGGCAATACACGTCACGAAACGTAGGTGAAAAAGTGCTGGGCAGAGGGCAAAGGTTTTCTACGGCCTTCTCATACCGGGGGTCCAAAAACGCAACGAAAGTTTTGCTAATAAAATATTGGGATTTCACAAGTTTTTGCACCAATTTATCAACGAAAATCGGTTTTTTATGATCTGCTTAGGAGACAAAGATTAGAAAATCAATCTCAACATCAGTGCCATAATACTCTGATTTTGCCAAAATTTCCTTGGATATTGCTCAAAAAACCTTGGAGATAAGCTCATTTTATGACGCAAAACATGACCAAATACAAGGTCCTTGTTCCGGCTACAACTGCTAATAGATGGCAGATGGGCCATCGAGGTCCCAGGAGGCGACCAGGAGAGGGAGCTTCAGGCCGAAGCAAGCGCCCCCGTTCTCTTGGGCCTCCGTATAGGACGAAAGTCCCTTTCCTCCCCTTGTTCCTGCAGAAGGAGCTTGATAGTTGATACCGCTCTGTGGCGGTGCTGAAAATTTCATTAAGTTTGCTCAAAAAACTGGGAGAAATGTTCATTTTAATACACATAACGTGACTGAATACATGATACAAGGTCCTTGTTCCCACTGTGGCGGTGCTGGACGGCACTCTGGTATAAGGCACTAGATATATCATGAGATGGATATATAATCTAACGAGATAACACAGCTCCACATAATATGTTACCATCTATATCCTCGTCCTACATATGCCGGAATAGGATAAGCTGTGTGTCATCAACACACCATGTAAATCCCTGATAATGACGTCAATCAATATACGCCGTCGTATCGTGCCTTATACACAACTCAGCCGTTGTATCTGTAGATTAATTGCTTGCCCTGAGCCGCCTTATACATGGTCTTGCATAATGTTATCTATATTGTGTAATAGCTGCCTATACTTATGAAATCGATAAATATATATCCGGTCGGGACATGTATAATTACGTGAATAATCAGCACCCGAATCCGCATAATAAGAAATCATTACGCATAATGACGAGTTATCACGCATAATAACCACTTACAACTTGTCATAAGCAGTTGAAGAGTTAAGGTTGGGTATTATCATACCTGCATATAAGGTCTCCTAACTTCCTGAGGAAGCAAACTGCGGGCTTAAAAACTAAAAAAAAAAATATTCAAATCGTTATTTAAATGTTTAAATTTCTGAACCCCGGATATAAAGAAATAAGCTCATTATAGTTGTTAGCAGAGAAGTGTTTAAATAATAAATACAAGAAAATATTTCATAATTCATAACACCTTAAAATCAATTAAACTATAAATACAAACTTGAATAATAACAATAATGTGGCGAGGTTTGTCTATTTGAAGCTATGATTTAGCAACATGATTGGAATTTCATGAATTGGCTTGAATGCCAAATCAAGTGTACCCATAAGAGATGCCGCGCACCAATCCCCATGTGGCCAACTCTCGCCACTTGAATGCTACCAATTATTAAATAAAATTACATCAAATGAAATGTAACGAAGTCACATTATGACGACTTAGAATATGAATAACAACAAGTTGATTTGGGAGCCGGCCTGAGCCCTTATATTGAACCCCTTTGATGTAGGCACCTACCCATTCCTGCAGAGATAGTAAGAACGGAATAATAAAAGCTGTATTAACAGAACTTGGTTTTCACCAAGATTGTTTCCTAAAAAATACATGAAACAAGATTAAACGAAACCAAAATATGGAATGAATAATAGAAGAAATGATGATACCCTGGCGAATAAAAAAGAAATGAAGGACGGAGGTGATATCAAAACCTTTCATCAGATTGTCAACATGTAACCAATAAAGTAATAAGTGTGCGATATCTTTTTAAGTTGCAATAAAATTATATTCAATTCAGCAATTTGACAGTCCGTGAACCACGGCATAGTGCTGAGCCAGCTCTCTTGTACAATGTGTAATCACTAATCATACGTAGGGTTGTGTAATCATGCAAACATGTGGTCAACTGGTCAAATAACCCTGAATTCTAACCACAATGCCCAGGGCAATATTTAGCAAGGCACGTGCCTTGACAAAAACAAAAGAGCGCACAGCCATGAAATAACTTCTTGCAAGGATTTGAGAGAGTTCATACTTTCATACATGAGTTTACAAAGTAAAACCAAATCTTGTGCTGTTGCGATGGTGACAGAATAGTTACTGATGCCATAGTAACTGATAGCAACTGTTCATACTGATAACTGTTACCATGGTAACAGATAAATTCTAATCATGGCCAATGATCATACTATAATCCCATAGTACCACGCTCTTAGCTGTGAGGGTCACGGGGGCTGTAGCCCCCCCCCCCAGCTCCCCAGGAAAAGTGATAACCTTCCAAAATCTTGCTCTATCTTTGACGAATGTTGTAATATTCGTGTAAGGATGATACTATGATATTTTTTGTGTTTGAAGGAACACGTGAATGATAAATTCGGTATATTTTGACCCCAAAATTTTTCCGGGGTCCTGCCCCAAAATCCCCGCCAGGGCCCCGTAGTCAATCCCTAGCATGTTCACTGTGCAGGCCCTGCAGCCCGGAAAAATTCTGGCTACGGGCCTGCATACTTGTACCATGATCACACGAGAAATCTTACTGCAACCAAACCTGTACCGTGCCAAAATATAAAATCTATCTAGGCTTATGCGTGATCTTGTGCTAAACCATAATTAATGAAGCCCAGAACATAAGGACTAAAGGACGGAAGTGCTGAAGTGGATGGACGAATATAAAAAGATCTTGCGGTAGTCAGGAAATGACACAAGTAAGATTAATTTGTCTGGAATTTTGAAAGATAAATTCAATAATTTATTAGTAAGGCAATTCTATAAAGTAGACGAAGTACAAATTTGTCTTTAAATTCTAGTTTATAATATAATAGGGTTATATTCGCCGTAATTCATGGATTAATTATTAACCATTCAATACTGAAGCACTTAAAGCAAGCTATACCACAAATTGACTGCTGTAGTTCCAACACAAAACTGTCTGGCTCAACGGCGTCAATTCACCATAATAAATATCACGTCATCTCGACTGGAAATTACTCAATAGTCATTTATTTAAAGGTTGAGTATTTTACTGTCTCAATCTGCAATCATATCACATGCAAGGTAATCAATTAGTATTACACGTGGTAGTCAGAATAC
Organism: Beroe forskalii; assembly: GCA_011033025.1. NCBI lineage: Eukaryota > Metazoa > Ctenophora > Nuda > Beroida > Beroidae > Beroe > Beroe forskalii. The sequence continues at coordinate 50,955 of WFMF01000534.1, read as the reverse complement.
GTGGTAGTCAGAACACTAATTCAAAAGTGAAGGAATGAAACCATGATCAAAGTTTTCACTGTCCATATTCTCATATTTTACGGAGACAGTTTGAACTGCAGTTTAATATGTGCGGTAAAAGTGTGCGCGGCGTAAAGAAGTAAAAACATGTCTGTGCGCCGCGCAAACTTACGCCGCTCACAAAAAATCATAGGAAGGCAGGAACATAATACAATGATAAATGAAACTTATACACCGTACCGATAATGTTGGACAAATGGACATATTCATTATATTATTTCATATTATTGATTATGTCCTTCAAGCAAAGAATCAATTTGCAAAATTCAGTGAGTAATAGAAAATTCAAAGATAAATGAAAAATTAGCGCACTCAATTATGAACCTCTAAGACTCAAGAACGATAGAGACATTCAAAACTGCAATAGAAACTTACTAGTTTAGAAATTCAGACAAATGCAACGATTCAGTGCTCTTTTACCAGTTCTCACATCTTAAATTTTGTCGTGCATTAAGTAATTAAGAATAATAATACATAATTTAAAATTTTAACAAATAGTATTATATGTTTCAAACACTGTTATGTGATCTATTTGGTACTATTAATACATCAACCACAGCCACGCTGTGCTCTATTTACTGTAGAAAATTGTGGAAAATTGCCAGACCATGGAGAATGGACGAATCGTGATAAATGTAAACAAGTAAAGGAGTTCACAGATGTCCGTGAAAATTATTTCTGAGATAATAACGCCCGTGATTTTGAGGTCATTGAAGCTAAAGTCCGTGATAATACTAAGGTAAGTTGTTAATGGTGTTCGCACGAGTATATAATATGAGGAACTGATAACTGTTAAAACCCCAGGCTCTGCATGATTCATATTGTGTAGGAGCAAGTACAGTTCAGTTTAACTTGAGTAGGTGTACAACCACTCATCCCATTATCATCATCCCATTGTACTACACAGTACTGGGAATATCTTGACAATTCGTGGATTATCGTATCATTCAAAGTTTTAAAATTGCTCCCTAAGTCGTGGATTATATATATGGAATTGTCCTTGAGCAGTTGAACCATAGCAGGATTACTGAGAGATACCGGTGTCAATGCAAGAATCGAGTCTGCAGGTATACCTACTTGGAAGAGATAATCTCAGCAGAGTCGAGCATACTTGTATAAGGTGGAAAATGTCAGCATTAACTTATTATATTGGTAGTAACAATGGCAATTGTCCCAAGCAAAGACTTAAACATCAAACATCGGGCAAAGAGCAGGTCCTGGTGGTTCACAACAATTACATTTGCTTACTGTGGTATCAGCAACAGCATGATAAGCAGCGAGCAATGAACTAAGGAACAGATTGTTACACAATCGTATCACAAAGTGTGACAATAATTTAAAATATCTGGCAATGGGCTGCACTAAGGTGCTGCCCGTACGAGTGAATAAACACGACTTTAAAAGGTCCAGCTTTTTGCAGCAACAAGAGTTGCACGTGTGTGTCTGTGTGTGATTCGTTATGTATCTATATTACCACGGTGAGCAGCACCAGATGTTTAGTGTGAGCAGATGACGTCATTATCCCAGCTTATAGTGGTGAGTTGCTGACCTACCACCGCCTTCTCGCGAAAAGGAGCACAATCAGATGTTACAATGTCACAATTGATAACGCACAATGGTACAATGTATTAATATACGAGCTCTGCTCGGCATTGTTCCTTAAATGAGCTTATATAATATGCGGTGGCAGATGAACGCGCTTTTAGTGTTATCTTTATTCCAACACCTGGGCAATCCGAGTAGAGAAGTAGGTGGAATTGGTTAGCCCACAGCACGACAGGGCTCAGCCAATGAGCGCACAGAATCGCAGGATTATCAGCCAATCAGCGCAGAGCATCGCAGGATTATCAGCCAATCAGAGCAAAGCATCGCAGGATTATCAGCCAATCAATGCAGAGCATCGCAGGATTACCGCACGATGCCGCGCGTTGATTGGTTACAACGGACAAATTACTAAATAATATTCCATCAAAGCACTTTCAGAGGTTGAAATTGTCAAGATAAAGCGCATTTGTTAAACGGGCAAAAAAGCAGAGTGGAGGTCAAGGCTCGGGGACACTTGACCTTTGTGGCAGGGATAAGCTGGCGTAAATGAACGAGACCTCAGGAAATTAAGAGAAGGTTTGATTGAAACATTTATATAGTTTTCTGAATTCCATCAAGCATATTGTCTAACTTCCGCATTTCAAGACTTTGATGGGATTCTCTGTTAAACTGATACGTGAGCAGCTGAGCACTGAACATTACCTTCCCCCCATGAACCACTTAAACATTGCTACCAGCACCAGATATCCAGTGTGAGCAGATGACGTCATTATTACAGCTTATAATGACGAATTGCTGACCAACCACCGCCTTCTCGCGAAAAGGAGCACAATCAGATGTTACAATGTCACAATTGATAACGCACAATGGTACAATGTATTAATATACGAGCTCTGCTCGGCATTGTTCCTTAAATGAGCTTATATAATATGCGGTGGCAGATGAACGCGCTTTTAGTGTTATCTTTATTCCAACACCTGGGCAATCCAAGTAGAAAAGTTGGCGGTATCAGCGCAGAGTATCGCAGGATTACCAGCCAATCAGCGCAGAGCATCGCAGGATTACCGCACGATGCCGCGCGTTGATTGGTTACAACGGAAATTGAAAAATTACTAAATTATATTTCATCAAATTACTTTTAGAGGTTGAAATTGATAAGTTTAAGCGCATTTGTTAAACGAGCGAAATTGTGTAGAGTGGAGGTCAAGGCTCGGGGACACTTGACCTTTGGGAAGGGATCAGCTGAACTAATAAACGAGACATCAGGAAATTAAGAGAAGGTTTGGTTGAAACATTTATATAGTTTTCTGAATTCCATTGTCTAACTTCCGCATTTCAAGACTTTGATGGGATTCACTGTTAAACTGATACGTGAGCAGCTGAGCACTGAACATTACCTTCCCCCCATGAACCACTTAAACATTGCTCCCAGCCATGGCTAGCCAGGGAATATAAATACATATATGCACAGGGTCTCAGGACAAAGGATTACAGCGGGCTCATGAGGGCACTTTTATACGAGGACTGCGCAACATAACAATGGAATTATGATAAATATTCAAGAGATAATTCCAGGGCACGGGATAATTCCAATGGGTTAAACTCAAGATATTTCAAAAGTTAATAAGAAACGCGAAAGTGGAAACAGGGCAATTCTGCAAGAAATATGCCTTTTCAGTTCTCACTTTGCGAGCCCTGTACGTAAGGCACCTGTTGGCAATTTCATATGGCTCTCACAGCGATCTAGCAGCTTTCTAATTTTCTAGGAAACAAATAACAACACCGGAACGTGAGGTAGCGTTGCTTGCTAGTACATTGTGCTCACTAGGAAAATCTCGCGGCAGTACACTCATAAAAACCTCCATCCCCGCTTTTAAGTGATTTTGAAAACTGCAAATCTCCAATATTCTGATCCTGAGCATCCGGTGAATTTACCTACTTCAAAACTTCAAAATTTGATGCCGATAACATAAATACTGCGATGAAATTTAGTCGTGATTGAAAGAGGCAAATATGCAACTGAATCAGCGCCTTATAGAAATGCTCTGCTGTTGCTGATGCCTGCTTAATGTTTATGTGTTTATGCTGAGAACGTGATCGAAGCACATAATATTGTGACTTCAATTAACGCTGTAAGCACACGGAATGTCAAACATGTCAAAAGCTTGATTTAATAAGCCACCATGAGTGGAGGTGTGGCATTATACATAGCTTTGTTTTAGGTGTTACAGATCTGTTGTTTTAATCTACAAAACACAAATTAGTGGCACTCAAAACACAGTGAACAGAGTACCTAGTGGCACTTTGTATAGGTGTTACAGATCTGTTGTTTCAATCTACAAAACACAGTACAAAACGCAGTACAGAGACACTGAGTATAGAAGCACTTATCACTGATCTTTTGAGAGGTTATTAAACACGCCTGGTCACGGACTCATGGTGGTTTGAGAAGGCAATCCAGCTGCTGCAAGTTGATGAATCAGAATTATTGTAAGGGTTATAGTGTGTTGTTGATTAGTATATGCCGTGAAATTTAATAAAAACCCCAAATCTTAGTGCAACGGTGCAAGAAATCTATAGTTTATTGAGTAAGTGGATGGAATAAACTGTTGACTGGTTAACTCGAACTCCAATCTTACATCTTTATTCTTTACATTCCAACACAAAAGTTACAAAAAAATTTCATAGTATTTAAAGCAAATAGCATCGCTCATGTCTTGCAAATGATGACAATTGACAATAAAAGCTAATTCAATATAAAAGTAACGAACAACCAAATTTAATCTTGTTTTTTGCATATCTTTTGTCACCTTTGAGCGCAGGCGCATAAGTTAGTAACTTTATTCGAAAACATGAACGAACTAATAAAATATAAGAATAGAAGAATATAGAACCGAGTACCGACCACGAGATAAGTCCACGCGCGAAAAATAGGAAGTTCAGTGTCATCAAATTGCTACATAACGCTATGATTATGATGTCACCTTAACCGCCTATTTCTCGTGTGCGCATAGTCAATTCACGAAAACTGGTTCGGAGATGTCCGCGCGAAAACGACCACATTTTTCAGGTATTTATCGATGCTGTAGGGCAGGTATATAATGACAAAGGACGTGCACTGTGCTATAAGGTGTGACAGATCAGTGAGTGACAGGGAATAATAATATTATACAGTGGTAGACATAAAAACTCCTGGACAACTTGTCTTCTAATAGGGAAAATACACGTGTTATGAACTTAAACATAGGCAGTGTTACGTCATCAACGCACCATGCTCAACCCTGATAATGACGTCATGTGGTCCACTGATATATTACCACACGTCCACTCGTCCACATGCTAAACCCATGTCTTATTATCGCATGTGAATATTATATAGTAGGTACATACTTATCACAGGCAAGACATATAAAGGCTATATAATAAACGGGGAAACCTGCACAGCTTTAAACTGCTCACATATAGAATCACATGATAACATATGAGTGATAAAATAGCGAATCTAACCCCTCTAAACCTAACTGTCTAACTAGTAAACTTAAAAACAACATATTATCAGAAGGACGGCCTAGATATTCATCACCCTCACTTCTTCAACTGACTGCATTATCAGAGATTAGAGGGCTCTCTTGATTACGTCACTGGCTTGTTCTCATCTCGCACAGCCAAACCAGGTAAGTTCTCCATGCCAGGCACGGTGGTTCTCGAGTCATTAGGTAGACACCATGAAATAAGTGAGTTCAACCTAAAAATCAGTTGAAATGGTGCTTTAACACTTGACCAAACGTGACCTAAAAACCTTAGAATCGGAAAAGAGGGGTACTATTATAAGAGGTAGGGCTTGGGTCTTAGAATTTCATTCCCCGAAGATAAGTTTGAAATAGAAAGATCTCCTACAACTCGAAAAGACACAAAATTTAACTGTCCTCTCTATTTTTTGTGGACGGTCTAATTTCACTGCAGTATGAATTACAGACAGACGAGCGAACTACTGGCGGCATTTAAAATCCGGTATTTAAAAAACACACAATCTGACATATACTCAGAACGACACTTCATGGAAACGTAATCTTCCCGATAAAAACTTCATCTCAAAATCTATGCAGTAATAGTTCCTTTGGATGGTCTAGACTCCTGTTAGACCAAATGAGTATTAGCTTAAGCTAATACCCATTTGGTAGCAGGTTCTACACTCTTGAAAAGTTCGGAATAGACGTAAACTTTCTAGTGAGTGTCAGTTATTTAAGAGTGAACTGGTTCTTATTTATAAGCCCACAAAATCTCCTCCGGTACTCATATTTATAGCACTCAGTCTCAAATGGAAATAGACCCTGCACATGAGAATAGTTATAATCTGGTTCTAGGTCTCCCTCATCAGCTCATGGTGCATCAGCTGGATTTTAAGGTTGACTTAACTCCAATTAGTGCACTTCTTACGTTCTGTCAAGGAGAACCAGATGAAGCAGATAATAATTAGGTATATTGGTTTATTCTACTGGTTGGTGAGCTGTGACAACAATTCACTTATTCACGTGTCACACGGAGTCTATTATTGACCTGCCACGCAACAGATCCACCACCAAATAACTCAATAGAGGGATTAGAGGGGCGGGATAGCAGATGTTTGTGTTACGGTCAATGGAATCATCTCCAACTATGCCCTGAACAATGCCTTGAACAATAGATGGTTACTAACTACTACTCCACTGTACATTATATATTCGTTACAGATTTATTAATCCTAGTTATACGGTTACATTAATCTTAGGACGGTCACACTACCTACTTTAGATTAATCAATGCCTCCGTCTAGTCATATGGAGCCTTCCTTTCAGGCATTGTGAGGGGATATAACCATTGTGAAGGGATATAACCAATGTCGAATGTCGATGTTAACAAATCAATATATAACCAACTGTCCGACAATTGAAATGGTGAGAGCTTGCCTACATATCCCAAAGCTATAACAGTTTATCAGCAAATTGGGGAGACGCAGTTAACAAAGCACCAATCTGTAAATTAGATGCGACACTGTTATCTATATAAACTCAATGTCTGGTCGAGGAAAATGGTTGCTTTATTTAAATTCGTACGAATATTCATTTCCTGTCTTTAACTCTATTGCCCCCTAAATAATATTTGGTATGAATCTAACTGAATACCCCTGATATATCTCGAGATCCTGCATCATAGACTGCAACTTCTAATAATCTGCAATTAGTTGAGACTTTTATAGTTTTATACCGAGCAGCGTGGAAAGGATCCGGAGCTCTATCAAACTTACAGAAATCTCAAGGCACATCTTATTAAAGTATTAAGATAGCAATATCTTAACAAAATCTCAAATCATTAAGATCTCAAAGCACTGCAGATGAACTCCAACTCTAGTAGGAAGCAGCACAGATCTATCCCCTTCCAGCGTGAAGTTTCAGATAAGAATGAGTGTATAGACCCGGACTTTGTGAGGAGGATCAGAGCTTTACCCAACACTCTGCCTGACGGGTTGGAATGGCTGGAGTTTAGGATGGAGATGTGCCCTGCTGTAACCGCCTTCTACCACAATCACTTCTTACACGGAACAGGTATCAGAGTCACCAGGACCACCAAACCATGGGACTATACACGCCCCCCTAGTTTTCAGAAGGCCCGCTTCTAAAAAATCTAAGGGGGGCCTTGCCCCTTACTAAAATTTTCTCAAAAATTTGAACATCGAAAGGAAGTTAAGATTAAGCTCAGTTAGACGGAATTTTTCCTGAAATTCACCTTTTTTAGAGCTATGTTAGTTGTATTCTTATGCAAAATAGTGAAAATTAGGGGGAATGAAAAATGAATATTTACTAGTTTAAATTTTGGGCCCCGTAGTTTTCGAAACCCCCCTACCAACTAGAAAAAAAATCTGGGGGGGCTTGGCTCCCGCAAACCCGAAAAAGTGTGTAATGGCATGCACCAAAGTCCACAGCACTTGGAGGACTGGAGTTTGAATTGGGAACCTACATCGGGGTTAGCAGTGCAGGTTAGCGTACTTTGGCATAAATTATCGACTAACCAATAAATTAGCACGATACTTCAGTAAGCTAATCTTGAAACTTTGAAATCAGCACTGAATCGGTTGCTCCCTTGCGAAGCGAATATTATTCAGGAAGTAATAAACTAATAACCACCTTAACTACTTTAAAACTTAAAATACTGTGCGTATTGGGATTTTAGCGAATAACTGGAAATTGGGATTTTACCATTTTATGATTTGTTAGTTACCCAGTATGCAATGGGAATTTCACCCACCACTGCAGATATGGTTACTATAGAGGTCCTGACGGGAACTGCAAATTCCCTTAGCAAACTGCAGAATTTCTCATATTGCAGAGCAATTTTCATGGATGTTGCAAAAAATCGAAAAAAAAAAAATTTAAATTTCAGTTTTGTTATCAAGATGTAAATAACATAATAATGTTATCAACATAATAATCTGCAGTTTGTTCGAGTGCCATCGAACTGCAGTTTGTTTCTTCATCATCACAAGAAAATCTGCTTTTTCAGGCATTTCTGCTGTCTTTGGTTTTGTGGCAGAAATTAGGGTTTCAATCAATTGATTCATGACTGAACCTCTGGCTCTTGTGGGCTGCGCCCCCAGACCCCTACCTGCTATTCAGCATCAATAACTTTTAAATTGTAAACTGAGCAATGAAATTTTTCAGTTGCAGAAATATCAACTCCACGCAATTTCTAAATGTTTGGAACCTCCGGCTTCTGGGGCTGCGCCTCCAGACCCCTGCCTGTTACAAAATGCTGAACTTAACCTGCTACTAGTTTGTGCGAACTAGGTGGCACGAAGCGCCGCCAAGTGAGCTACAATGAAACCAAACTGCTAGGAATTTCTCGGGAACTGCAAAAAAATATTATCTGTACCTATGATTTCACCAAAACTAACCAAAATTATCATAATGAAACATCGCATAACGCATTGAAAATTGGAACGATCTCGAAATTTAAATGAGTAAATGGTTGACAAAGTGCAAAAAGTTGACAGCAGTAGTAGGTAGTAAGCGTATAGCGCATATTTTCAATCATACTATTGTCTGATCTAATCGCACGTGTCGTGCATATACTAAACTGCCAACTGTCAAGTACTTTAATAAATTGTCAAGTAGTCTATATTGCTCATACTTCTGTTTAATGGCAGAACAATTTATACTGAGAAGGAATTAATGATTATACTTTATTACTCGAACACAATAATATTCAACGAATGAAGAACTATAATAATATGAATGGTGGTTTCTGCAGGTTCAATAGTTGTCTCTGGAATTATAAGGATGATACTTAGGGCCGGGCCATCCATAAAGGACGTCTGCAATGAGGAGGGGGAGCCTGGCAAATGCGGACGTTTGCGAACATAAGGGGTGGGTTGTTTGGCCAAATGCGGACGCCTGCAGTTTAAAGAAATTTTGGTTGATTCACCAAAGATTTCACTTCCCTCAGGCAGTCCCCCGACACAGCTCCTACACTTCATCACCAGACGCCTCTCCTCCAACCCTTCCAACCTGGTGCTTATGATCGCGGACACCAAATCCCAGCAGGATCATGACGTCACTACTGCAACCGGGGAGTCTGCTCGCCTCATCGGAATCATGGTCTGTGAGTCCTATGACGTCATCATCCAAGGGAAGATTGCTCCGGTGATAGCGATAGGAGGACTCACAATAGCCCCCGAGTGGAGGGGGTTGGGGCTGGTGTTAAGTCTGATAAAGCGGGGATCTCAGAGAGTCATTGAGGGGGGAGCTCAGGCTGTTAGTGAGGAGGAACAGAGAGGAGGAGAGGATGAGGGACCTCAGGCTGTAAGAGAAGAGAGGCAGAGAGGTGAAGCAGTGGATGAGGGATCTCAGATAGTTGGAGAAAAGGAGGGGGAGTGCATGGGAGTTGGAGGGAAGGAAGGGGAGTTCATGGGAGTTGGAGGGAAGGAGAAGGAATATATGGGAGTTGGAGGGAAGGAGGGGGAGTGCATGGGAGTTGGAGGGAAGGAGGGGAGTGCATGGGAGTTGGAGGGAAGGAGGGGAGTGCATGGGAGTTGGAGGGAAGGAGGGGGAGTGCATGGGAGTTGGAGGGAAGGAGGGGGAGTGCATGGGAGTTGGAGGGAAGGAAGGGGAGTTCATGGGAGTTGGAGGGAAGGAGAAGGAATATATGGGAGTTGGAGGGAAGGAGGGGGAGTGCATGGGAGTTGGAGGGAAGGAAGGGGAGTTCATGGGAGTTGGAGGGAAGGAGAAGGAATATATGGGAGTTGGAGGGAAGGAGGGGGAGTGCATGGGAGTTGGAGGGAAGGAGGGGAGTGTATGGGAGTTGGAGGGAAGGAGGGGGAGTGTATAAGAGTTGGAGGGAAGGAGGGGGAGTGCATGGGAGAAGGAGGGAAGGAGACAGAAAGTGTGGGAAATGGAGGGAAGGAGAGGGAGTGCTTGGGAGTTGGAGGGAAGGAGGGAGAATGCATGAGAGTTGGAGGGAAGGAGGGGGAGTGTATGATGTATTTGTTCAACCTGAAGAAGGATAGGCGGATCTTCCCCTGCTCAGAGATCAGCGTGTGGTGGTACCCGTTAAAACTGGGGGTACTTCCCTCAAAATGACTATATTCAAGCTGCACCCCACACCTTCAGCACAGGTTGTGGAGGAGTTGGTGAATCGAGTGAGTGAGATGAGGGGAGTGAGTGAGGTGAGGGGAGGGAGTGAGATGAGGGGAGGGAGTGAGATGAGGGGAGGGAGTGAGATGAAGGGAGGGAGTGAGATGAGGGGAGTGAGTGAGATGAGGGGAGGGAGTGAGGTGAGGGGAGTGAGTGAGGTGAGGGGAGGTAGTGAGATGAGAGGAGTGAGTGAGGTGAGGGGAGGGAGTGAGATGAGGGGAGGGAGTGAGATGAGGGGAGGGAGTGAGATGAAGGGAGGGAGTGAGATGAGGAAGATTGGAGAAGTGAGGAGAGGGAGTGAAGTGGAGGGGATGAGTGGGGTCAGGGGGACGAAGATGGTCACATTTGGTGATATGAGGGAAGTGAGTGGGGCGGACAGAGGGAGCGGGGTGAGTGATGCGGTCACGCTATCTTGTCGTGCCATGACAAGTGGCGATATCCCCCAAGTCTGTGAAATGTTGAACTCCCAGGCTCACTTCCCTCTCACCAGATGCTGGACTGAGGAGCATGTTGAGAGGTGGCTACTCCCTGAACCAGGGGTACAGTTCTCCTTTGTAGCTACTGATGTGACAGGACGGGAGGTACTTGACTTCTTCTCCTTCTACATTATCTCGTATAACGTACCGAGGGAAAGCAAGATGGAGACGATTGAGGAGATGGAGGAAAAAGAACAGACAAAGACATGGAATGAGACAGGGAATGAGACAAGCGAGGAGACGACTGCACAGGAAGCAGGTAACACAGCAAAGAACAGAGAAGACCAGGACACCCTGACAGTGAGATGCGCCGTTCCATCCTACTTCACCTCGCGACACACAGACTCAGCTGCCATGCTGAGGTTCGTGCTGAGGTCGGCTCAGGAGGAGGGTTGTGACTTTGTGCACGGGTACGGAGCTTTGGGGTACGAGAGTGTGTTTGAGAGGCTGGGGTTCGTGAAGAACGAGAATGAGGTACATTTCTTACAGATGCTGAATTGGCAAACTAGGTATTTCAAGGGTGGTGAGATTGGACTGGCGTGGATACAATTCTAAATATTACTATTTCCTTAAGTCAGGATTGATGTCATATATTCTCATTACCAGTAATGATTACATTATTTATTCGTGATTTTACCGCAACCACATAGCATCGTGTGTTTTCTTCGCCTATGAGAGTGCAATTTTACGTAGCAAAGAGAACAAAATCGCCGAAAATAGGAAGAAATCTAAAAATAAAATGCTAAAATGCCTGACATGTGTCCACTGTTTAACTTTTGCTAACACCATCTGCTCTGCTAAGTCATAAGTATAACAACGAACAGGCTCCTAATGACTTTTTGCCAATTGTTTTCTAACTGAATCGAAATATAATGTAACATTTTGCAAGGCTTTTACACGGGTTCTATTAACCGCTCTAGACTTGAATGACACTTATTCGGTAGAATTGTGACAACTTCCAATAAATTAACATAGCACAGTTATCCGCATATATCTTTCATCTTTAGAAGAAAATACCTGAAAATGCTTTCCCAACTCGTCACATGGCATACAAAAGCAACAATGAAGCAGATTAGACACAGACTTCTGAAGCGAAGGCAAAGCCAATATGAAATCATATTGAAGCAAATATAACAAGCATAGAGCACGAAGCAGCTATATCTGTAAAAAAATCACGTATCCATTCCTAACATTGAATGTTGAGGAGAACAAACAACTGAACAAGCGAATCTGAATATTATCTGATAAGACGGTACGTCATATTACAGATACTATGGCACAAAAATCTCAACAAGTTATGTGAAATGTATCGAATTACACTGATTTGAGTGGGCATCCTACCATCTGTGTCAACTCGCAGTGTCAGAGACAAGTTAACGTCGTATAGAGTACAAAATACTACAAAAGACACTTTAAATATGTAAGTAAATAGCTAATCACTAAATAGCTAAATAGCTTAGTAGATTGGTTTCTAAATTTTATGACGCGCGCGCATAGAGCTATTTAGAACTTTTAGAGTCGACATTAGTCTAATTGTCAATTGAATTTGTGAAATATGAATCGCTGATTAACGGCAAATGATTATTTATCAAAAAATTAATAAATTATGAAATGTTCCAAAACCGAGACGGTTGTCGTAGTAACCCCCTGCTGATTTGGTGACGTCAGTCCATTTCTTTCGGTTGGAACCAATGTAACTAAACCTCACGCAGTCCGAAACAACGTTATTCTAACTTGGAATTACTAGAATTGACCAATTCCCTAATTTCTACAAATCGTCCACGTGAACTCACGTGCTGAAATGTAGCACCCAGATCTAATTTCACGTGCATTAGTCGTATTTGAACTCATTTCAACGTAATCAAGTCGAAAATCGTGTGTAAATATCATTTTCTTGAAATCCCCTAATTTCTACAAAACGTCCACGTGAACTCACGTGATTCACTATTTCATCGTATATTTCCCACATTTAGTCACTGAAAGACATGAGGAAACCATCATTAGTTCTCGTCATCGTATCACAGAATAAGGCTAAAGTACAATTTTTCATCATTAACGTAATTTCAACCATTTTGCGGCTCAATTTTTAGAGGCTTCGCATGACGACATATTTCGACCGATCACCTTGAAACTCGTTTTATAGCTAAATCTCGAGGTCTGAAAGCAAAATATCGAGGTAAAACATATTCCGATGAAAACTCTCTGAGTTAGAGATGTTCAAAGTAGCGCAAAATAGCGTTTTATTGCAAAATATGCTATTTTAGTGGTTTTACGCGATTTTGATGACGTCATCACAGCACCCAAATAGGCTCAAACCAACTTCCAATATAGCCTATAAGTAAATTCCGCCTTAGTACAACATATTTTGACCGGTCTCATTTCAAGATAAGTCGCAGTTCTTGACATTGCACTCATTTAACTTTTGTCCTAAATTTTCGACATCGATTGTTTACCGCACGTTAGAAAATCGCGTAGATCTCGATGAAAAATCGAGATAGACCAATAGTCCATATGATTTTCTGAAAGCTCTTTAAATTTGCTAACTCCTATTTGGAAAAATCAAGAAGCTATCTCCTTTCCTTCTTAGTGAAAAATGCGCTCGAAAACGACCTATTTTCGCTAAAAAAGCAGTAAAATTTCGCTAAGTTGGTGACGTCATAATGACGTCATAATGACGTCACCAGAACTTCTCTTATAGCCTATTACATTTTCCCATCTTAAATCTACAAAACCTGACCTTGATCATGTCTCTACCATTTTTGGAACTTGAGATCTCATCGATTTAAATTGGGTCCCAAATTATCATCTTCTTCTTCTTATTATTAGGCTCTCCAAAACCGAGACGGTTGTCGTAGTAACCCCCTGCTGATTTGGTGACGTCAGTCCATTTCTTTCGGTTGGAACCAATGTAACTAAACCTCACGCAGTCCGAAACAACGTTATTCTAACTTGGAATTACTAGAATTGACCAATTTCCTAATTTCTACAAATCGTCCACGTGAACTCACGTGCTGAAATGTAGCACCCAGATCTAATTTCACGTGCATTAGTCGTATTTGAACTCATTTCAACGTAATCAAGTCGAAAATCGTGTGTAAATATCATTTTCTTGAAATCCCTAATTTCTACAAACGTCCACGTGAACTCACGTGATTCACTAATTCATCGTATATTTCCCACATTTAGTCACAGAAAGACATGAAGAAACCATTATTAGTTCGTCATCGTATCACAGAATAAGGCTAAAGTACAATTCTTCATCATTAACGTAATTTCAACCATTTTATGGCTCAATATTTAGAGGCTTCGCATGACAACATATTTCGACCGATCACCCTGTAACTCGTTTTATAGCTAAATCTCGAGGTCTAAAAGCAAAATATCGAAGTAAAACATATTCGATGAAAACTCTGAGTTAGAGATGTTCAAAGTAGCGCAAAATAGCGTTTTATCGCAAAATATGCTATTTTAGTGGTTTTACGCGATTTTGATGACGTCATCACAGCACCCAAATAGGCTCAAACCAACTTCCAATATAGCCTATAAGAAATTCCGCCTTAGTACAACATACTTTGACCGGTCTCATTTCAAGATAAGTCGCAGTTCTTGACATTCACTCATTTAAGTTTTGTCCTAAATTTTCGACATCGATTTTTACCGCACCTTAGAAAATCGCGTATATCTCGATGAAAATCGAGATAGACCAATATCCATATGATTTTCTGAAAGCTCTTTAAATTTCCAACTCGATTTTCAAAATTTTGAGCTATCTTTTTCCTAAAAAAATTTATTGAATTGGAAAACCTTATATGAACTTATGAATTGGGGCTTTTTATGAAGTGAAAGGGACTTTTTAAAACCCGCAGTTAAAAGTATATAGCTCCCCAGGTGTAAAACCTGTTCCCTTTTAGTTCATTGCCGTTGCCCATCGTGCCGCTGTTGGATACCATAGTAAGAAATTTTTTGAAGGAACCCCCAAACCCTCCTTTTCCCCCTGATGTTTGATGTTTAAGTCTTTTGTTTTTGGGACAATTGTTACTAGCAATATAATAAGTTAATGCTGACATCAAATTTTCCATGAATGTATACCAGTGCTCGACCCTTGAAACCGGTATCTCTCAGTAATCAGCTAAGTCGTGCTATTGTCCAACTGTTCAAGGACAAGTCCATACTCCACACAATATTATCCACGAATTGTCAAGTTATTCCCAGTACAGTGCACTACAATGGGATCTCATGATAATGGGATGAGTGGTGGTTTACCTACTCAAGTTAAACTGAACTGTACTTGCTCCTACACAATAAGTCATGCCTAGAGCCCGAGTTTTAACAGTTATCAGTTCCTCATATACTATACTCGTGCGAACACCATTAACAACTTACCTTAATAAGTTAGTATTATCACGGACTTTAGCATCAAGGACCTGAAAATCACGGGCGTTATTATCTCAGAAATATTTTTCACGGACATAAATATTCACGCGACAATGTCACCATTTATAATCGGAATGTTCTCAATATCTCAAATCTGTGAACTTCTTTACTTCTTTATTTGTTTACATCTATCACGATTCGTCCATTCTCTATGGTTTGGCAATTTTCCACAATTTTCTACAGTAAATAGAGCACAGCGTGGCTGTGATTGATGTATTAATAGTACCAAATAGATCATATAAATTATAACAGTGTTTGAAACATACTATTTGTTAAAATTTTAAAATTATGTATTATTATTCTTAATTACTTAATGCACGACAAAATTTAAGATGTGAGAACTGGTAAAAGAGCACTGAATCGTTGCATTTGTCTGAATTTCTAAACTAGTTACTTTCTATTGCAGTGTATAATGTTGAATCCCTCTATCGTTATTGAGTCTTCGAGGTACATAATTGACGGCGCTAATTTTTCATTTATCTTTGAATTTTCTATTACTTTTGTTGTTGAAAACCCACGGTGGGGTACCCATAAGGGCTTTGAAACAATATGATATATATTTACAATAACAATATCTAATAAACCACAAGTACGTAGAGATGCCAATTAAGGCATGTGTTCTTAGCACGAGTGGCCCATTGCCACTTGATCAAACGCCACAAACACAAGTAGCACTCAAATGAAAACATCACAAAAATAACGACACTCATAGTTTTGAAAAGGGTTTGTGTCAGTGAGATTTAGTTGTCCTATACTCAGCGCGATTTAGGTTTTAGAGTTCGCGGTGTTGAAGTCTGGGCTGGGGGCACAGTCCGCGATGACGTCGTGGACCGAGCTGCTGATGAGGAGGAGCTGTTCGTTGGTAAAGTGGGGGCTGCCTGATCCTTTTCTCTGCTGCAGACAGTACCGTTCCTGATGAAATGGTACTGTTGGGGATCGCTGCTTATTTTCTCCTTCATCTGAGCAACGAGATTCTTCCTCTGTTCTCTCTCTTCTTGGCTCCTGTCGGGGGCGACATAGACCTTCCTGAAACGCGTCGAAGCTCCCAATACTTTGGCATTCCTCAGCACCCTTGTCACTGCTGCTCCGCTGCGGAGCACCACCTTCACTGCTCGCTCAGAATCTGGCATTATCATAACCCTACTTGAGGGGGTACTCCAACCCTCATGAGGTTGGGTAACCCTCATTGAGAGGCTCTCCCAACCCATATATGGTCAAATCTCTCCAACAGTGAGGCTCTCCCAATCCTTATAAGGGTTGATTGTCCTTTTAAAAGGTCACGTGATCTAAAAGCTGCCCCAACCCCTACATGGTTAAATTACCCGAACTGTGAAGCTCCTATACAAGTGTTAATCATCCATTTAAAAGGTCATGTGATCTGATTAACTAGTAATTAAAGTACTACTCCAGCAATTCTATCAAACCACAAGGATTCCTCTTATTTTCACCGATAGTATATATAGAACTTTTGTTTTAAGTAAGCCAATTGGTGGCTCCTGCAGGACCAACTCCCCATCACCTTCTATAACCCATAGGAGGGAATTCCCTCTAATTACGATGCGGGAGTCATCAATTTTAGATACTTTTGGAAGCTCAATTAAACAATCATATAGTTGAACAAAAATAAAATATAAATGCTTCGATGTCTTCTTTAGATAAGGCAATTCACGAGCAGCACATTGTATCGATTCCCTATTTGCTGCCATCCCGTGAGTGTGTAGAGATGTCCTTCTCTGTAGTCAGTCATGTTTTCAGAGTCGCTGAATAGTACATAGCACAGCCTCTCGTTCCCTTGTTGAAAGTGTAGCTTAGTGAACCGCTCACCCTTTACTATCTGTATCAGCTTCCACTCCCCTGAAAATGTGTTTGTTAGTTATATATTTTAAATCATGGTAAATTTAATCACATCAAATCAAAACAAAAGACTAAACTCAGATAATAACTGCTTATTACCTGTTATTCTCACCGACACTTCCTTTGAGCAAATGCAGGTATCAGAAGTATGGTATTTCTTACACTTTGGGCACTCCTTAAATTCTGTTTCTTCTCCTGACAGCAATGTTTTAAAGTTTTTTGAATAATCCTTGACTTTAACACAGAGATTCATGCCCTTCGAGACTTTTTCATAGATTGCATCTGAAGGAAATGTGTTGAATTTGAAGACTTCCATCCAGTAGCCGCATTCTTGCTTTACTGTAACTTGCTTGTAGACTCCGGCTAGATACTCCTTTTCCAAGACTTTGATTACTCTGACGAGACAAGATTTGGAGTCTTCCATGCTGAACTGTGAATTAGAAACGAAATAGAAAAGTGTAAACTGCTATACTGAGCACAATACCCTCACTAACCCCTAAAACTCGCTCAGCCCTGAGGGATTAATTGCTTCCACGTGCGACAACTATTGTCTTCATGAACATCGTGCACATGATTCCATGCTATATAAAGGATAAGATATAATTAATTTCAAATCATGGACAGTCCAAATTCTATTGTCATTGTTGGCGGGAATGAGGATAATCAGGCAAAGCTCGAAACGCAATTAAAGCCCATTCGTCTAGATGAAAACATTGGCATGGCTGTGACGTCAATTTACCATGGTGAAGTAATGAATATTAACGAAACTAATAATACAATACACTATGTAGTGTTCGCATCATCAATACCTCATGCTGTGGCAACACGAGATAGAGCAACTCAAGCATATGAGTTTAAAATCCCAGTAGGAAACTATCCATCAACTGCTTCTATAATGAAGGCTATTTCCGACGGTTTCAGAAGTATTACTTGGGGTAGGAGTCGGTTTAATGATCGAAGTGAAGAGCCACGTTTACTGGTTTCAGTGGATAAGGAAGATACTGTAACTATACAGATAAGAAACCTTGTGGAACTTCCCGTAGATGGAGAAGATACGCCATGGAAATTAATTGATGTCGGTGGAAAGTTTAATCAATTTTTTACGACTCAAAGCGTTAAAAATATCAATTTTAGACAAAATATCCACCCATCCTTTCTCTACGTTAATATTGTTGAGAATTCTTACATTAATGGGAGACAATCCAGATTATTATCCATGGTACCGATAAGTATGAATGCAGACTGGTCTTTCCATGAATTCTCTCATCCAAACTTTGTGCCAATCGAAGTTAAGGAATTTTCAAAGATAACACTGGACATCCGTGATATTAATGGTAAATATGTACGATTTGATCCTCGATACAAAACGATTATAACTTTATCTTTGAAATCCATAGTGGCTTGAAAACGGTTCACGAAAGAACAGGGCACTATAAATAGATACTTTTAACTCATTTTACCACTTTATTCATAATGGAAGTCTACAATCCATCTGCCAGCGACGTGAAAGGTTATCGTCAGATAATAATGCAACATGGATCGGGATATACAAATGATGGCTATTACATTTATTCTCAGGATGGGGAAGGAATCGCCTCATTTTTTGGGAATCTAATGAAAACAGCGTTACCCATTCTCAGTCGTTCTATAAAAGGCGCTGCAAACATAGCTAAGCCACACCTTAAAAAAGCAGCAACTGATATTGTCACAGCTAGTGGAAAGAACTTGCTCGAAAAACTCTCGACTCCGACTCAAAATACGAGAAAGAGAAAAAGGCGGCGAATATGATGAAATTCAAAGATAGTAGAGATTCGATAACATCCGAGTTGTTGCTTTGGAGAGAACTTCCTACTCAAGTTGCTATCAAAGATATTTATGAGCAAAAAGTGCATCCAATTTCCAGTCTGTACAATGATGGAGCAATCAACTTTGATATACCTCCTCAACCCAAGGGAATGTTGTCACACATCGAAGTTATTAGTACTTTTAAAATCAAAAAAGGTAATGCTAATATTACAAATGACAATCACTGTACAGTTGTTAACAACTTTGCCAATGCTTTGTGGGAGTTGGTCGATATAAAAATATCAGATCGAGTTGATATTATGCAGAGCATGCGAAATAGCTACGCCTATCAAACTTTCTTCGACTACAGTTTGAACTCCGACGTAAACCGCGAGGATTTCTTGTTCACAGAGCAGCTTTTTAAAATGGATTCTGGTGATACAAAAACCGACTCTGAAACTGCTGTGTATTCGGGCGAGGGGATCAAAAACAAAAATGCTGCAGAACGAGCAAAACGAGTAGCTGGTAGCAAATCTGTCACAGTTTCAAGCCGACTCCATTGCCCACTGTTCACAACATCCAAAGCATTACCAACCAACATGAGAATACGCGTGTCATTATCTAAAAATGCAGACAAGTTTCTGCTCATAGCAGATGCTGAGGACTACAAAGTCGTGATTGAGGACGTGTATTTGAATGTTACATTCACCCGTCCTCATGATAATGTGCTCTCCATGATTGAAGAAAGACTTGTGAAGCAACCAGCACCTTATTTCATTACCAAACCAGAGCTAATAATCAAGCCTATTGCGCAATCAGGAAGAAATGTAAGAATTAATAACCTGTTCCCGACAAAACTACCGAGACATGCATTTTTCTGTATTCAGCGATCAAAAGACTTTGAAGGTAGTTTTGATTCCAACCCATTTACTTTTGTCCCATTTGGCAAGTTTCAGCTGTACATTGATGGTAAGCCGTATTTCAACGATGCACTTGAAATTAATCACACAGTAGAGGATAATGCTAAGAAGTACCATGAGAATATGAGTTACTTGAAGCAGTTATACAAAGTCATTGGAAAAGACGTGAAAGGATGCGGATTGATAAATAGCAAAAATTTTCAACAGAATTTTATGGTCGGTGTTAGTTTCACTACTGACCGATCTAGCTCTATGGTGCCCTATTTAAGCCCGCAGATGATTTCATCAACACTTCTCGAGATAGACTTTGGTTACGATATAAATGTTGCTGACGATCTACTCTTGGTCATTTATGGTCTGTTTGACAGAGTGATTAAGATAAATGGTGATAGAGAACTAGAGATTATCGAGTAATGGCATTAAACACTGCACACATAAACGCTATACTCCGTGGAAATGCAATTACTCAACAAACATTCATTGGAACATTTCCAGAATGTCGGGTCAGATTTCCAGTTAATCGGAGGAAGTACTCTTTTGTCACCAATACAGACAACTGCGCTAGCAGCGGCTCCCATTGGAATGGTTGGTTTGTTGATGGAGATACAGTGCACTTCTTTGATAGTTTCGGGCGTGATCCAATGAACCCCACCTTCCCGCACCAGTATCGAGATATTGTTTCACGATTCAAGAGATACAAGTATTTTGAACCAGAACTGCAAGCAGTTCATAGTTTCACTTGCGGACATTTTACCATTCACTTTATTTATATTATGGCGATTGGTCTTGATTTTTCAAGCATGTATAACGATTATTCTGATGACAAGAATAAAAACGATGTTATTGTATTGAATATAATTGATTCTATAACTTAAACATTTTCGTTTATTTTCTCAAAAAACAATTCCATTATCTCTCAAAAGGTTATAAAACTGTTCATACTTTTTATGGAATTTATTATTACAAAAGTCAACAATTGCATCTCTGAAGTTAATATTCAAAACTTTTGAATTATTCAAAGCTACTGCCCCGTCTTGGTATTCAGAAATGTCTTTCAATGCAGTTTGCTTGATAATGTCCTTGAGTCTCCTCTTATCACCAACTTTCTTTTTGAGTTCATCAAATAAATCATTGACTAGCAACCCCTCTGGTAGAGATACTGTAATCGGATCCCCATCATTTTCTGCTGGTAGAAGTACATATCGTGCCATTACTTTTTGAATATCTTTGAGATGAGTGGTGCAACAAACGGTATAACAGCTGAAAGGATAGCGCCAAGAGCTCCACCATTCTGCTTCACAATAGCTTTTATAGAAGACGACTTGGAGGTGCTAACTTTATCAGCGAATTTGCGATGACGTTTTGCTTTGCCAATGTCAATGTGACCACTGGTAACCAGTTTACAAACGTTTTTGATCACATTGAATAATTTAGCAGGGGCATTGAGTAACATCTTTTTCCGGTCTTTTGCTGATGCTTTTGCAATTTTTTGCAGAATATAACGGTGCTTATGTATTGTCTGAACGGATTTCACAGGAACACGCTTACCCATGGTCGCCAAAAGTCAGTGATTACTGTTAATTGTTGTGGAAGTTCGGGTGAAAAGCTTAGTAGAATGAATCCTCTTGGTGTGTTGGACGCTCTTTTATATGCATTGATAATTCGATTTGCATCTTTACCAACAAAAATTTGACGTGTAAGTGTGTGAACTTGACGGAACAGCCTCTGATTCTGAAAAATAACAAAGTAATGGGCATTTGCACTCATTAATCGGAAAGTGCTGCAGTTAGGGAAAAGGTTCTGCGAAATGAAAAATAGAGAAATCTGTTTATGATGACTTCCCAGAATAAATGCTGATGCTACATCCTTGTTAGTATCCAAGAGGAGGTCATCTATTACCAACATGGAGGGTTGAGAAGTATCCATTTGATTAAAATCTAACCCCTCTATGAATTTTATAGATGGGAAGTTATTCATGAAATCTTGTTTAACTCCATACATGTAGTAAATCTTGCGTGGGAAAGGGTGTATCAGACGTTTCTTGATAACTTTTAGTATAAAATGCGTCTTCCCAGACCCAGTTTGACCAAAAATAATGGTGTTGTGATTTGCAAGAAACTTAATTGGCATCACAAATTGAATAAATCTTGTTGGTCAACCCAGCTATTGAAAATGTCACTATAACCAATATATTTCACTAGGTACTGAACCCGTCCCTGATACGTCCGCTTTCTAAGCACTCGCTCTATTGGGAATAATCCTGATGATTTGTCAACCAACTGTAACTCTTCCACATAAAAACTGCCTTTTATAGGTTCAGAGTTATAATCCTTGATTGCATAGGTTATAGGATTTGTGTCTTTTATTTCAGAGACAAAAAACACCTCATAGCTCCATGATTGCTCATATCCCTTCTGGAAAACACTCTTTTTCCTTGTTATTCGAACTGAATCACCGACTTTAAATTTAGCTTTTCCTGATCGCACCTGAGGTGGAAATAGAATTGCCCTAACTTCACTCTCGTTAGAACTGTTAACTTGGTTCGGCGTTCGCTTA
The DNA here is from genome assembly GCA_011033025.1 of Beroe forskalii. Lineage (NCBI taxonomy): Eukaryota > Metazoa > Ctenophora > Nuda > Beroida > Beroidae > Beroe > Beroe forskalii. The sequence goes on along the minus strand of WFMF01000534.1, from coordinate 28,659 downwards.
ATTGATCTGTGATAACTGTTATTATATCCCTCTACCAACTGATCCAGAATATTGTACCAGACATGCGATCCTCTTGCTGTGAAGGCCCTATACATTCTCGTTTTTAGTGTCCTATTTACACGCTCAACAATAGCGCATTTCCTATCAGAATACACATTGTAAAGCTTAATATTTAACCGTCTCAACAATGACTGAAAATTTCTATTCAAGAATTCCTTGCCACCGTCAGTTTCAATTTTCTGAGGTTTGTTCCGTGTTAAAAGATCTTTTAGCGCATTTGTTATTGTTTTTCCTTCCTTATTTTTTGTCTTGAAACTCCACAGTTTTTTTGAGAAAGTATCAATAACATTTATTATCCAACCATATCCTCTATTTTGTTTCGAAAGTGCTCTCAGGTCACACAAATCAATCTGATATAAGTAGTGAATGCCCTTGGTATATATCCGTCTATATTTTTGAGGTTTACGTGTCGGTTTGTGTAGAGTGTAAGCATCATCCTTTTTCAAGTAATCCGCAACATCAGTTCTTCGTACAGATGGGTCAATCTTCTTGACTTCATTGAAAAAGTTTGTCTTGCCACTGAATGAAGCATTAAATGCAGGGTTATTATAATATGTTTTTAAATCCATATTAACTAATCTGCATGAAACACTGCCTATTTAAAGGGCATGTGCCTGCAACTTTGATACCATTATTCACCATGACATTCACCTGTGATCAATGCGAAGAAGAGTTCAATAGCAATTTTAGGCTCTATAAGCACAAATTAGAGCATGGTCCGGTGGTTGCCATCACAACTGGTAAAAAGTCCTTAAAGCGTCCTCCTGCACCCTCTTCACAGCATAAGAGAAAGTATAGGAGGCTTAATGATGATAAGCCCAACCCTTTGAAACGAGCAGTGCCACCTGTTGAGGATGCCGATAAGCAATCCTATAAGTATCGTAGGGTATACAGTGATACAGAGTCTGACAATCTAGAGATTTTGCCTGACACTGATGATGGGAATTTAGGCCGAAAAAAAGCTAGTAAGCGTCCTCCTGCACCTTCTTCACAGCATAAGAGAAAGTATAGGAGGCTTAATGATGATAAGCCCAACCCTTTGAAACGAGCAGTGCCACCTGTTGAGGATGCCGATAAGCAATCCTATAAGTATCGTAGGGTTTACAGTGATACAGAGTCTGATGCTGGTGACGAGGATGCTGGGCGCAACACAGGTAGGAAGAGAAGCTACTCTGATTCAAGTGTGCACAAGGAAGCAGGATATAAACGTGTCAAGATAGATCGAAAACGTAGTCGTTCTGCTGGAAGTGAAGGGCATCCCTCCAAACGTTCAAGAATAGAAAGAATCAGGTCAATTGAGAGGAATCGAAGTTATGAGCGATATAAGAGCCTGAAAAATGAAATTGAATACTGGAAGCAGCAGTATACCAAAGAGAGGAAAAAGAACACAAACCTTGATAAAGAGTGTCAGGAAAAAATTTCTGAACTTAGTGCTCAACTAGTTGAATTAAAGGAGCTTGATGACGACCCGGAGCTTAATGTATTATCTAAATCTGTGATAAATGCTGTAACTATCGATGATTTGGCTAGAATCAAGACTCTTCTAAACAGTAATAGAATCCATGCAATTTTACGAAGTAGGAAATATTTGCGCGCACTTCAAAAGCTTTTTGTTGGATTAATGTACGGAATTATCCCAGTTACTGTTTCACAGAAAGTTGCTCTGTCTGACCATGAACGAATGATGGTAAGAGAATTAGAGAATGCTTCTTTGGAAAAAGTTAAGAGTTACATTAGCGCAAATAAAGAAGCATTTGTTAAATTATTCTCAGTAATTGATGACTCAATAAATCTTGTGAGTACTACCTACCGTCAATACGAGGCGATATAAAAGCAGTTTTGCGTAATCAGTTTGTAAATCACAATGGATCTTACTGTGTTTTTCACGCTAGCAACGACATTAAACTTCACTGCTCACTTTGCAGTGAATAACAATCGAAAACAAGACTTTTTTATTTTCGATGGGGATCATTGCTCTGCGAACCTTCACCGATATAATAATACCATTGAGCTAATCTTCCAACACCGAGAGGGAAGTGGAATCTATGCATTAAACAATTCAGCGCGGATTATTGAATTCAGATGGCCGTTCTACCTAAATAATCTACCGATGAATTTGCATCAGGGTAATATAGATCTGACAAAAGTTGAGTATCATAGATTTTTCTTTGTCGACCCTGAATTTCGCCAGGAACAGGCTACTACAGCTTCTGCCACTCCTTTGAACTACGAGTTGATTGGCGCAATTATTGTTGCCGTCACGTTATTATTCAAATCACCTGATTTAGTTGGGTATTTCATAACGCGTTACATGAGAAACAGAGATTTAAGGCACGAAACGCAGGTCTAGTTCACACTTTTCATGATGTATTTCAGTGACACTTGGATCGGTTTTCTGTGTGAGGTTATAATTCGGCAAACTGTGCAATTGTCAAAGTTACGATGTCCTGGTTGTAAAGATAAGCTAAAGTCGCCGATATTACATCTTCATGAGCAGCATTCACTCCTGGAAAAACTGAGATCATACTTTGAAGAAATACGAGGCTCTGTTCTACCTACAATACCGGAACTTTATACCCAGTTTGAGAAAAAGTTACCGCATTCAGATGATTTGGATAAAGATCGAGAGTGTTACATAGAAACTGGACGTAAATTTCTGCTATTTGTTACTTGCGAGGCATTGTACTATGGTCGTTATATTAATGAATTTGTCGATAGCTATATTGACGAAGGATTTCTCGTTCAGAAGACTGCGAAAGCCTCAGGGGGAAAGAAACGAAAGACTAAAGAATAATTATTCCTTTGTTAGAACACGTGCATCATGGGGCAAGTTTAGAGTTAATTACCATCTGAACCGCGTGAACATGTCAGGTCTAAACACTCTCCCGCTTTAATTCACTTCTCATTTTCTACATTCTCTTTTGCAGCCAGTAAAGCTCCTGTTCCCAAGATGAAAACGGTCTTTGTTTCTCTAGAAGGAGTCAATTTAAGTTTGGGTTACGTGGTGCGTGAGATGTCCCTATACTTTCCCGATGATGAGGAATCTAGACACTACTTTTTCGCCCCACCCAAGATGAATCTATCGGCAGCAGATCGACGAACGGATAAACACATGCGGCTCCAGCTTGGAGGTTTGGGAATCATGACTTCCATCCCTGGTGCGTTAGACTCTGATCAACTCATCCCAGTTTTGCAGACTTTGACGTCTTACTCTATACTTTGTGCTGGAAATGTGGCTTACAAATTTCTATCTCACATCCTACCCTCAACTGGAATAACAGATATTCAGCTAACGACTGGGTTCAAGTTTCCTAAAGAGCTACCTCACTCGTGGTGTGGCACTCAACATCGAGCGAGATTTTGTTCGCTTGCGAAATTATTGGAAGTTAAGCGATATATGGAAAGTAACCAGCTGCTTTGATTCAATTATAATTATCATTGTATTTCTCATTACATGCTGTGTTTTATTGTATACTTTAGCAGTGTATAAATGGGAGAGTTAATTGATTCAATTTCAGATATATCTGTACATTAAGACACGTCAAATAAGTATCGATCAAATCTAAAAATGATGATTTTATACAGATTCACACTGAATTTTAGATCAGAATTTAACTAAATTATGAAAAGTCAATATCGCGTTTCATGTGCAAACATAATTAACTTTAAGCACTATTTAAAGAGGGTCTGCAAGGAAGGAATATAAAAGATCTAGATTGTGCCCAGTGCTGTCAATTTCATTTCTAACATGACCATGCGGTCGAGTGGATACCCCATCATCGAGGATAAACCTCTTATCATCCACAGCTGAAAGTCCAACTTTTGTCTGAGCTACATTATATAACTTATGATCAAAAGATTGAATATTGTTCTGTTTAACGGTTAAGTGTTTTCCCTCAAAAAGAACTTCTCTGTAGCGCTCATGTTTGAGCTGTTTCTCTGCTACACTGTTTCGGACACCTGCTGCAGCTAACTTCTGTTCAATCCGTTGACGTTTAGCTGTTGGTTCGTCTGTTTCACCCCTCGCTGTTCTGTTTATGTTCTCGTCTGCCGCCTCGTCTGTCTCCTCGTCCGTTTCACTGTCTGTCTCCTTCTCTCCCTCCTCGTCTGAATCTTTTTCATCAAGGAGCAAGAGAGAATAGGACTTAGACCTCAATCCGATAAACTCCATGATTAACTTCCCAGCACACTCGTCCTGAGAATAATCAGAGTATCATTATTTATTATCTATTATTACAGCATACATTAGTTTAAATACTTATTACAATTAGAGTCTTCACAGTTTTACAACTTGAAAATTTTTGATGATTAGATTAGGAAGTTGAATCTATTATATAAAACTTTGTAGTACCTTGAAGAATCCGGGAATCTTCTTATTCTGCACACTCCACAGAGGATGAGTTCTGGGGTAGTTGCTCGTATCGAGGTTGCTATCCCGTAGCTCCTCCATATCCTTGTAGATATCGTGTGTCTGCACTTGGAACATCAAGCTGTCTGTGTCTGGAATTATTATTATTGAATAAAAAGTTGCCGTTTCGTAAAATGATTGAACAGGAATATAAATCAGGTTTAGTAATTAGGTTACGCAATTTTGTTGGTAAACCCACCTGTAAAACACAAGTTTATTCTGCTCCCGTACTTTTGCCTTAAAGTAAAGTACCAAAATTGATACATTAACGTCTTTGATATGTCGAGAATAGCAGCACCAACGTAGATAGGTTTGTTCAGTACTACTAGACTCTTTCTAAGCTCCACAGCAACACAGTCTTCCGAAAATATCTTGAACCGTTTGTATTCAACCTTTGAAACTTGACGGCGATGCTGCTTCCAGTTGTTTACAAAGACGACGTTTGTGTGCTTCCTTACGTTTTCTAGGGTCTTACCTGAGAAAGTATCGGTTTACTTCGCATAATTATATTACATAAAAGCACAAATAACCTGCGGATTTTATTAGTTATTAGTTATATCATGATAATATTTTTATTGATATTAATTAATAACATGACTTACCGAAATAAGAATTTATCATCAACTTGTAGAATGATTTTTTGAAGTCTGAGGTAGAGTTTGCTCGCATCCTTGTGTTGAAAGAGATATACGGTTCCAACCATTTGCACTGCCGGAATTTGAGAACCTTTCCAATCCTAGTAATTTTACCCCCTAACTCTAGATAAAGCTTCAGTGCACTTATATGTGCAATGTATCCAATCTTTGGTGAGAGATTAGGACAAAGTTTCTTGACAGGTTGAAACTTTCGTGTACCATATTGCAGATTTCTGGCAGCGAGAGTTTTTTCAGAAAGCATTTCTTCGGTTATCAAAATAGATTCTGGGAACGGTGGCAAATCTGAAAGTTCATCATGCAGCTCTGTAGGTATAAAAGCGTCTACTTCAACGAAATATCCGGTTTCACTCTCCGGATTGTAATCAATTATATCTTGAATGGTGAGGTAGTGATACCAAGAAAATTCGTCCAATGGTAGTAACTGAGACATTGCCCACCCATACTGAAAATAAGATTAAAAACCGTAAAATAAAATTGGACCGTTGTCGCGACAAGGTCGCGACAAATCATGGTATTTGCATTATCTCACATTAATTGTCAATCAAAACTGAGATAATTCAAATTATTATGGTAATTTGTGTTTGCAAGCATGAGAAATATAATGAAAAACTTACTAGATTGTTTGCATCAAGATACATGAGAAACTCTTCTGCTTTGGAGGGGTCATAACCAGGAAGTTTTGCATGATTGGCTCGGACATAGCGTTTCACTATGTTTGATATACCACCCCGCACACCTTTCTCCACAAACATATACATGTCACTATCATGCAGTATTTCCAGCTTCACCTTGGTAAATTTCAAACCAGCATCCCAACTGAAGGCTAAAATCTGGTTAGTGATATGATTGCTTATAATATGCGACTACTGAATAACATGAGAAGCAATGAATGATATGAGTTCCAAATAATATAAAATACCTGGTGAAGAAAAATAGTGTAGAGGATCCAATCCATAGTTTGCAAGACATTCCTTTCTGTATGCCTCAAACACCGCAGTCAAAAGAAGTACATCACTTGTGACATACAAGTCACAAAAGTCGCCAACTGTATTCATTTCGAATAAATTCCATATTTGCTGTGCATGTCTGTATTTTTTACTTGTACATTTTTCACCAGATAAATCATCGAAAAATGCTTCTTTTGGTGGAAGAGAGGTCTCCTTGAAGCGTTCCATACTATCAAAGTATGAGTATGGGTACACACCTGTAAATTGTAGTTTACCAGTGTGTTATTATCCAAGATTAAACTAGTAAAGTTGGAAATATACGTTAATTGGTTAGGCAATGAAATTGAAAACGCGATTCACAAACCTTTTGCGAGCAACATCTGAAAACATTCAGAATTTCCATCGTAGTTTTCATCTACGAATTCCTTGACGGCCTTAAACGTTTCTTCTAGATTAGTGCTAGAGTTCTTTAAATCAAGTACTAATGCTTCTAAAGAAGCACTCAGGTGAGCCAAGGAATCTGAAACAATTCGAATTAAACTTTAAATCACCAGTATAGTGATATACCCTACATACTTATTAGATTAGTAATGTCACCTCACTGATACCCTCTCTGAATTCCAATTTCACAGTTAAAGTTATTTACTTAAATTAAAATAGACCATTGGTGCACCAGGGATTATAAATTAAAATACCTAGGAACTGGAATTTAGAAGTTAAAAGAGCAGAGTATTGCTCCATATTCCTTGGGATCACTCGTACACCAAACTTTTTCTTCTTCTTTTTCTTATCTCCCGCTGCTTTCCTTTTTTCCTCATGTTTCTTTTCCCGCTCTTTTTCCATTTTCACTAGCTCAGCAACAAGCAAATGTCCATCGTATCTGATTAAAGTTAAAATGCAAGACATGATCAAATTTCTGAGCTTAGCGGTAGAAATGGGAAAAATCAAGAGAGCTAGTGAAAATCGTAAAAATAAAAATGGAATGATTGTAAAAGATGCAAATTTACTTACCCTCTGAGATTGTGAAATAAGATGGGGATTGTTCTAGGTTTTCTCCTCTCCATATTACATGTTTGGTGCGCATATCCTAACACCTTCCCAGTGTAGTGACAGTGATCTAAATGCTTTGGACCATACAAAGGTTCATTACAAAGGTAACAGTTGTGTTCAGCCATAATCTCATCCATTTCCTCAGGAGACGGGTAGATTTTTCTAATGTTAACCCTTCTTATAGGTTTTGTGATTTTCTGTAGTTCGTAGCACCTGCAAACATTCATTGTATAACGCATGAAATCAGGGAACTGTGACACATTGACAACTGTGAATTATCATGACAACTGTGACTCTGTGTTAGCTGAGACTCTGTGACTGCGAAAACTGTGAAAACTGTGACAACTGTAAAAAACTGTGACAACTGCAAAAAGGGTGATAACTGTGAAAACTTAACTGTAAAAACTTGGCAACTGCGGGATATCTGTGACAATGTGTCAACTGCGGAAACAGTAATAACTGCGGAAACAGTAATAACTGCGAAAGCTGTGACAGTGAGACATTTGGTTTCGACAGGAATATAAGATGTGAAAATAACTGTGACAGCACAATTTCTCGCAACATTATAATAATAATTTTATACAAAAGTATCCGTGTAGGTATTTGGATCATACAAATTTTACGCTAAACTTGAGAAATGAATGAATATATTGCAAAGTACCTTTCAAGGAATTTACGAACGCAATCCTCCCCTCTGTAATGCTCAACAGGAAAATCCCACTCTGGAAAGTGACTGTTGACTTTAAGGGCGTAGGCACAAGGTTCATGTTTCTTGTATTTTTTCGTGTTTAACTTCTTACAGGGCTCACACTCTTCGGTTTTCTCAGCACACTCTTTACAGGTGTCTTGTAATAGACACTCGAAATCAGCAACTGAAACAATTATTAACCCATGACAAATTTGATATATTAAAGCAATCATTAACTCTCACAATGCGCTCCACCTACGATTGATGTCATTAATTATAATACTGCTAATTTTGTTACATCTTACCGATGTAAAGAGGGAAAGCCACTGTTTTTCTAAAAGATTTGAAATTGAGATGTTTTTCTGATTCCGGAGGCATCGCCACATGCTGAGCATCGAATTGCTTGCATAACTCATAATGTTCCATCTGATGCTCTTCTTTCATGAACCTGATGAAATCGATTATCAATTATCTCTATTTTGACATATTTTTCAACATATATCTATTTTAGTATTCTATATCCGTCAATCGTAGATGTAAGCAAAAAAAGAGTGAAAAAGCGTGAAAATAAAGAAATACGATAAATTCACATTTACATATCCAAGTATTATTTTATTATGCAAATTAATAGAGTAGAAGACGGCGTGTGATCTAGGGTTAATGTCAGCAAACTAATTAATCAAATTAATGGCAACTTACCCCTTAAAGCATCGAACACAGTAGAACTTCTGCCTACAGTTTTTAGACAAATTAGTTAACAATCCCGAAAGCGACCTGATGTAAACATAGTGATGGGTGAATTCATTGCTGATTAGCAACACGTTGACAGTTGTTCTACCTTCACCATGCACGTCACTGATCAGGAGAGGGTAAAAACAGGGTGTGTCGGAGTCACTACCTGATCCATCACTGTCATATCCGAACACGTTGATGGCAACGTCGTTTTGCTTTTCAACTTTTCTGATCTGATTTAACGGCGTTGGAAAACTTATACCCAACATGTTGAGTTCAGCAAGGTTATAGCCACCTGGACGTTGCGGGTCATGTAACTTCTCGCCACGCTCTTGCAGTTTTGCTGCTGCGATACAATAGAAGAGGCACTTAGAGTTTGTACGGTTTTGTATGTTCAACAAACTTTTCTTGCCTCTGATATCCTCGTGCAGTTTCAAGTATGTACCTCCGGTCATCGGGTTGTATCTGATATAAATTGTTATCTTATTATTGTTGGTTAAGTCACACTGACACAATATATTTAAATCAGATGACGACCTCAATTTGCAGTATACTAGATACAAAGTTTATGGAATAGAGTTTATTTGAACTGATAATATTCTTCCTTACTTGCTAAGATGAATGTCTAGCGATTTCAGGTGGTCTGCAACCCATCCGCTACCATTTCGTAGGTATGATTCAATACTCTCAACTGAAATTAGTTTGATGGTTAGGTTTCATCGTAATATAAAATTAAATGAGCTCAACTAAGGTCAATCCTCATATAAGAGTATAACTTAAAGAATTAATGCATTGATGTACATTGAAACTATAATTAGACTGCATACCCGTAAATTATCAATTTCTGTATTGCTGTTTTATTAATAATCAATAATTCTAAATACCTAGTGATGCAATTTGTTGATCGATTCCAGCTGATATGTCACTAGTTCTCAGATAAGTTTGAGGAGGAGACATGAAATGACTATCTGATTTCTCGTCCTCGATCACTTTTCTCATCGTCATCTTAGCCACTAAATTAACTTTCAATCCGCTTCCTAAATTTCTGGTTAGGATCTCGTTAATCTGATCCTTGAAATCATTGAGTGCTCCTTCAAAGTCAGTGCCGCTGTCACTGATTCCCTGAAGCGAAATGACTCTAAAGAGCCCTCCTATAGCGGATTGAGTCAATATACCGCAGTTTCCTACTGGTGAATCAGTGGAGAGAGATGTTTCTGCTGATTCCAACCTGCAAGACTCCTCGTGCAGTCTTCTTTCCCTTGGAGTAGGAAAAGTTATATGACACACTCGACACGGGAACTTGATGTTGCAGCATGACTCCCGGTGAGTGTCGACTTCTGTCTTTGGAAAAAAATTCTGACATATCTCACAATATGCCGTGTCTGTTCCCTTCGCACATCTTTGAACGTGCCGTGAGTAATTGTTTATCTCTACGGTTTTAGAGCAACCATTGCACACTTTCCTTCTCTTACATCGATGGTGCATGTGTAGCAACATCTTGGTAATGTTAACCTCCACCCCCTGCAAATTAGATTATCCCTAATTTAGCATTAATTGAAGATAATATGAATCAGCAAGCAGGAGCAACTAAACGATGTGTAAGAGAAATAGATGATCTAACGTCATCAACTCACTACAAAATTATGCGATAATGACGACATCCTACCCGCCTATTTATCGTACGCGGTGTATAATAAGCTAGTATTGTGCAGCATATGGTGACTTAGTAATACGAATTAGTTTACCTCATCTATATATCTGTATAGCATCGCCTCCTCCAGCTCATCCTTGTAGTTATCCAGTTTCCAGAGTTGTTCAGTAGAGTACATTGTGATGCGTGATGAGCTGTACTTTACCCTTCCATCTCTTGAACTAACTCCTTCACCAGTGAACCACACGTCCACTGGCCATTCCCTCTCTTCTCCAAGCTTATGTCTTGCCTCTTGAACTGCCTGTTGCACGTTTGTTGACAATATACATACTATCGTCATTCCTGATTGAGAAATTTTGAGTTAAATTCTATAAAACAGAACATTGACATGAAACTTGAGATTATCAACTTCATGATTCGATTAGATTAAAGGAGAAATAAATATTCATAGTGTAGGAGTAGATTATGAAAGCATTGAAATTCTGGTTAATATAGCGAAATATAATAAAATTAAGTATGAAAAGGATAATGTAATGTAATGATCAAATAATCAGTTAAAAATCCTATTCCCATCTACCCATTGATAGGATGGTGATCTTATGAACATTCCTGCTCAAGAATGCGGACACGTAATATGGTCCGCAAGTTACTCCGTTAAAGTAACCGCTGAGTTCCTTTTCCCTTAAACAGGAAAGCAAAAAGTGACCTGGGGTCCCAGGTGCAAAAATGTTTGTGTAGGTGTGCCCCCTACACTCAATCTCCACGGAAAAAACCTTGCCCAGGTTTATTTCCATGGGTAAGTTGAGGACATTGTTTCTGATAACTGTGTTATCCTCGATGCAGAGTTCATGACCGTTTAGCTCTGTAAATGAGGTGATCAAACACCTTCCGACGAAGTGGTAGTGAGAGGGGACTTCCAATTCCCCTTGTCTCACACCAGTCAGCTCTCTTGCTCGCAGGAAGGATGGGGTGTTCACACTGAAATTTGAATTAACCTTTTATTTCAAATCAAACTTTGGTGGTGGAAACAATAATATAGTACAATTCGGTTGTCATATCAATTAAACTCTAATTTGAAAGGTTACTTTGAAACTGTACCATTCGCTGCAAACGGTCATCTCCTGATCCTCAAACACATTGGAGCAGAATCGACATAGAATGAACGGTTCCTTGTATATCGAGAAATGCTCTTGCCGTATCATTCTACACCGGAACTCGTTTGTATACATTTCTATGTATACTTGTTCGCCCTTGTCGAGTCCTTCCTCGACGTATGCCTATGATTAAATTAATAGCGATTACATATTATTTCAATCGTCTCCTCTCCATTCATATTGCTGTACAGTTTATACGGATCATAAGTAGGTTGTTAGATTAATAATCAATTAGAAATATCAACCATATACAACGTCGAGATTAAATTACAAATCAATAACTACTCGGGGTTCGTTGATGGGAAGGGTATAGACAATTAGATTATAAGGATAGAATATCTACTTACCATGTATTCGGCACGACGTCCATATCGTACAGCTCTCAAAGTTGGTATCCCATTCAGCAATAAACAAACGATGATTTCTATTATCTTACAGCCACTGTTGCAATGGCGCTCACCACCGCTATAGTTTCTGAATTGTTTAAATTCTATCTTATTTTGCGAAATATATTTTTAAGCTTTCTTGTTAAATCAGTTTATGAATAATTACGGATACGTTAAAGCATACATTCGAAACAAAAAATGAATAAACACCTTGTAAAGGTTCACTGAAAATATTTTTATTTTACCGTATAGCGTCTACTGTAGCGTGACATGGGGTCTCATTTTGTTCAAGATCGGGAATGTTATGGCTGATGGTGATGCAGGGGAAATTAGAGTCATGGAAGAGAGCACGTCTAGCCATCTGTAAAAAGGTGTAACGGTATATGAATATTAATTAGAGACTAGAATATCTATGGTGTTCCAACAAAGAAAGGGTGTTATAAACTTATAAAAGTCTAGTTATTTCTTAAAGTAAACAAAGCATCTTCAAAATGAGACAACTCTACAGCAAAGTTAAAAATCCTCGCGAGCAAGAATCCTAAGGATATCAACACAACAACTTGTTAGATGAATTAATGATGAATTCCGTTGAAGTCCTTTATAATCCTCATGACAATCCTGAGGGTCTCGCATGTAATAGAGCAACACGAACATTATAATTACCTTCTACAAAAAGATCTCTGTCTCATCATGTGCTGCGGTAATTTCCTGAAGGTTAAATTAGAGCTCATTCTCCACGTGGAATTATCGACGATCTCCCAACCTTGAACAATATTTTATATAAATTACCTCAAATTTGATAATTGACCCCATAGGTTTGAATTGATCATTGGTTTGAATCGCGGTCGTACAATCATTAGTTTTGGAGTTTTGCAGTAATTACCTCAATGATGCGGTTTAACCCAGAGGGTATCCACGTTTTGAATCATTTCCACATTCATCTGATACCTCCACGTGCAACTATTGCTGATCTACTAACAAGACTTTCTTCATGTTCGCTAATTGTCCTATAGGTTTGAATTGGAGAACAGTTTGAATCAGGGTCATACGATCATTAGTTTTTGATTAGCTAGTTTCCAGTAATTACCTCAATGGTGCGGTTTAACCCAGAGGCTCTCCTGAGACATGTAGACATGGGGAACACTGTTAATTATTCTTGATAGCTTTCCTACCAATTCCTCGTACTCAATTAAATAAGGATTACTAGGGAATGTGAAATGCTCAAATTCACCCCGCTTCCACACGTGTGGAATTGTAAAAACCCTCAGGATTTCACGAATGCGTAATTATAACCAGCTCACTAACTGTTACGTTCCTCTGCGCGTTTTATAATAATTTTACTTTATGAAATCACGTCATGTCCCTGAAATCGAAAATTTCACGGTTAAATCACATGGCTTACAAGTGAGGTGATATGACCATGTATGGGTTGGGGCAGCTTTTAGATCACGTGACCTTTTAAAAGGACAATCAACCCTTATAAGGATTGGGAGAGCCTCACTGTTGGAGAGATTTGACCATATATGGGTTGGGAGAGCCTCTCAATGAGGGTTACCCAACCTCATGAGGGTTGGAGTACCCCCTCAAGTAGGGTTATCTAACCTAGTATGGGTCGGAGGACCACAGATGCGGTGTGTGAGGCTCTATATACCTACTTTTGAATTTCCCTAAAACTGAGAACTCCGTGGTGTCTAACGCCTGTTTGTAAGTTACAAACTTCCCCTTCAGCTCTTCTCCCTTAGGTGTTTTGCTCATTTTCTGGAGCTCGTTGTACATCTTGGTGATTTTCCTATGGGAAGTGATCATGACATTAGGTATTAAATGAATACGAACTATAGCAATCAATACGGACTATAACAATGGATACGGACTAAAACAATCAATACGGACAATAACTGATAACAATGAATACGGACTTTAACAATGGATACGGACTATAACAATCAATACAGACTATACCAATGAATACGAACTATAACAATGAATACGGACTATAACAATGAATACGGACTATAACAATGAATACGGACTATAACAATGGATGCGGATTATAACAATCAATACGGACTATAACAATCAATACGGACTATAACAATTAATACGGATTATAACAATGAATATACGGACTATAACAATATATTAAAGTGCTGACAGTGATGCCGACTATTGTAGCTTTATAGCGATGAAGGAAATAACAAACCTCTTGATGTTTTTCTTCTGGTTGAGCTTGACAACATGTGGCTGGTAGAAGTCATGGAGCTCGTTAACTACATAGGACAGCAGGGAACTTGTAGAAATGTTGTTGGGCTCCTTTCCAGACTCAACCAGCTCTGTTCTCCGTCGCAAGCAGTACTGCAGAATGTCTCTGTGCACTGGGACATGCGAAGGCAACGAAAATGACAAATCTAAATCAACAACTCCTTGTAGACCAACAGATGACATTGGCAGAAATGAAGATAAGTATAGATAAATGATTATCACCTTTCTCTGTTCATTCATTTTATAGGCCCTTCAAATATAGTGACGTTTCGAATTCGACGATTGTTAGGTATTGGGTGTCTTCATCACTGGTTCCAGATCAGCTCTCATATCTACGCTTCTGTCTGCATGTGAGGAAATGATTCTGATTAATAAGGCTCATATTCTATGACTATTCCTTAATGAGAGGATCGTAATTGTCCATTACTGAAATGAGAGAACTAAGGCAATACATGACCTATTAATAATTTAGATTAGTCTGACAAAATAGGTCAAGAGTTCGAATTACACTAGATAGGATGCTGGTTGTCGGCCTCATTAAGACAGTAAGCCATATTATTAGGGCTAAATTTCTTGACGACACAGATATTGCGTATTGATCAGCTTCAGATTAAGATTCCTTCCACAATCTCAAAATGGCGCAATACCTTATAATAGGTACTCTAATAAATGTATATAATACGGTTTTAACAATGACTTTATAATGGATTCACGCATCATTTTGAAAAAAATCAGACGTATTACTATTAGGTAGGTATAAGGTACCTACCTTAACCAACTGTACCTACTACTCTACTATAAAGATGATATTCACATTGGTGGTGATACGGAAATTTATACAAACCTTTAAGATTCTTACCAATATTACATACCTAATATGGGTAAGGCTTGAGATTTAATGCTATGACGATGTTTTTCAATTTCCTGAGCCCTGAAGTTTTTCTAGTATACGGTAAAATTCCGTATGCGCTGATCACGTCGTATCTCTGATCTCATAGCTTGATGCTGGAGCAATGTGATCGTGATGATATTATGTGGTGTTACACACAATGTGGATATGTTACACATAATACATTGACCCACACACAAACACGGATACGATCCGTTAGTCCGAGAAGGACAATCGGCGGCTTAATATCGTATACATGCCATTTTCAACCATGATAATGATGTCATAAACAACCGCCTATTATTATAGAGCGATTATCTCCCCTTTCCGATAATTGTTATTGTTAGCAAACGCTGTGCTCACAGTTAGACAGCCGATAACTCAATCATGAGACATGGCGCGTTCCTCTTCCCAATTGACTTCCGCGTTCAGCGTCTGATTGGGTGTTGTGGTGATGGTTGCCAAAATGGCGAGTAACGCAATTATCCAATATATATTGATACCCTTAATTCAATATTAAGCCAGGGAGTTGCCTATCACGTGACCATTTTTAAGCAAACTTTAAGTGCGATTTGAAAGGCTTAAACATCGGATTTGGAACTCGGGGAAAAAAGCATAATGATCAGCACAAAATTCTGTGCAGATCCTGACTGGCGCCCATAACGTTCTCAAACCCGTCACGGGCGTTTAAACTTTTAAGGTGGCGCCACTGGGTCGGACAGCGTCATTTGTTATAAATACATCTATTAGTATACCATACCGTTGCCGGCGCGCTTTCTTAGCCTCGCAGTGTGTCCCGTAGGGAAGTGCTTTCCTAAGCCCGCATAGGTGTGTGTACGCGCCGCGCGCTTCCTTACGGGACACACTTTGCTGGGGAAGCGCGCCGCGCGAGCCACACAGGGATATACGTGTTTAGCAAGGAAGTGCCGCCTGCGTACGCACACCTATGCGGGCTTAGGAAACAGCTTCCCCTAACCAGGGCCCTGGTTAGGGCAAGGAAACAGCGTCTGATGAGTAAACAACGTGGACTGCAATGTGACTCCAATCCAGTTTACTGAATTGCGTATGGAGTAACTGTTACAGCTCCAAATTCAAGCCGGAAACATCCTAAGTTCACTGAATTGCATGCAAAGTAACTTTTACAGCTTCAAATTTAAGCCGGGAACATCCTAAGTTAACTGAATTCCATGCAGAGTAATTTGGACAGGTTCAAATTTAAGCTGGAACATCCTAAATTCACTGAATTGCATGCGGAGTAACTTTAACTGGTTCAAATTTAAGCCGAGAACATCCTAAATTCACTCAATTGCATGCAAAGTAACTTTTACAGCTTCAAATTTAAGCCGGGAACATCCTAAATTCACTGAATTGCATGCGGAGTAACTTTTACAGCTCCAAATTTAAGCCGGGAACATCCTAAGTTCACTGAATTGCATGCGGAGTAACTTTTACAGGTTCAAATTTAAGCCAGGAACATCCTAAATTCACTGAATTGCATGCGGAGTAACTTTTACAGGTTCAAATTTAAGCTGGGAACATCCTAAATTCACTGAATTGCATGCGGAGTAACTTTTAAAGGTTCAAATTTAAGCTAGGAACATCCTAAATTCACTGAATTGCATGCGGAGTAACTTTTAAAGGTTCAAATTTAAGCCAGGAACATCCTAAATTCACTGAATTGCATGCGGAGTAACTTTTACAGGTTCAAATTTAAGCTGGGAACATCCTAAATTCACTGAATTGCATGCGGAGTAACTTGTAAGGGTTCAAATTTAAGCTAGGAACATCCTAAATTCACTGAATTGCATGCGGAGTAACTTTAACAGGTTCAAATTCAGATACAAGCCGGCTATATCCTGAGCTGATAAGGATCAAAATTGGGGCTGTGAAAGTTACTCCGCATGCAATTCAGAATTTTCCCGGCTTAAATTTGGAGCTATTAAAGTTACTCCGCATGCAATTCAGTGAATTTAGGATGTTCCCAGCTTAAATTTGAACCTGTAAAAGTTACTCCGCATGCAATTCAGTGAATTTAGGATGTTCCCGGGTTAAATTTGGAGCTATTAAAGTTACTCCGCATGCAATTCAGTGAATTTAGGATGTTCCCGGCTTAAATTTGAACCTGTTAGCATTCGCATGCAATTCAGTGAACTTGAGATGTTCCCGGCTTAAATTTGGAGCTGTAAAAGTTACTCCGCATGCAATTCAGTGAATTTAGGATGTTCCCAGCTTAAATTTGAACCTGTAAAAGTTACTCCGCATGCAATTCAGTGAATTTAGGATGTTCCCGGCTTAAATTTGGAGCTATTAAAGTTACCCGCATGCAATTCAGTGAATTTAGGATATGGGCTTAAATTTGAACCTGTTAAAGTTACTGCATGCAATTCAGTGAACTTAGGATGTTCCCGGCTTAAATTTGGAGCTGTAAAGTTACTCCGCATGCAATTCAGTGAATTTAGGATGCTCCCAGCTTAAATTTGAACCTGTAAAAGTTACTCCGCATGCAATTCAGTGAATTTAGGATGTTCCCGGCTTAAATTTGAGCTGTGTTACTCCGCATGCAATTCAGTGAATTTAGGATAACCCTAGGCTAAATTTGGAGTGTGTAAAAGTTACTCCGGATGCAATCCCAGGGCTATATGCTAATATTTATTGTTTTTCTTTGCCCTGGGCTATATGCTAATATTTCTATTGTTTTCCTTGCCCTGGGCTTTACGCTAATATTTCTATTGTTTTTCTTGCCCTGGGCTATATGCTAATATTTCTACTGTTTATCCTTGCCCTTTACTATATGCTAATATCAGATTTTTTTCCTATGCCTATGGCACTCTTGGTACATATACCTTCTCGATCAACAGGAGTATACCTGCATGTGAATGTGTAACAACATTATCTACATGATACCTATTAAATTACATGCCAATGCGGTTTTTATTTGTAATTTCACCCTGCCTGTAGTCACATATACAAACTCGGTGATCTGAAATGGCCGAGGCGGCGGGGCTGAACCCATTAACTTCTGATTGCGGTCGGTGCTCTACCAATTGAGCTATCTCCCCTAGGGGGAGATAGCTAGGGGAAAGATAGCCTCGGTGGTAGGCACTGACCGGCAATCGATTACGGAGGCCAGTCTCTACAATTGAGCTATCTCCCCCTAGGGGGAGATAGCTCAATTGGTAGAGCACTGACCAGCAATCATTCCTTGCCCTGGACTATATGCTTATATTTCAATTATTTTTCTTGCCCTGGGCTATTGCTAATATTTCTATTGTTTTCCTTGCCCTGGGCTATATGCTAATATTTCTATTTTCCCTGCCCTGTGCTATATGCTAATATTTCTATTGTTTTTCCTTGCCCTGGGCTATATGCTAATATTTCCATTATTTTTCGCTGCCCTGGGCTTATTCTAATATTTCTATTGTTTTTCCTTGCCCTGGGCTATATGCTAATATTTTTATTGTTTTCCTTGCCCTGGGCTATATGCTAATATTTCAATTGTTTTTCCTTGCCCTGGACTATATGCTTATATTTCAATTGTTTTTCCTTGCCCTGGGCTATTTGCTAATATTTCTATTGTTTTTCCTTGCCCTGTGCTATATGCTAATATTTCTATTGTTTTTCCTTGCCCTGGGCTATATGCTAATATTTCTATTGTTTTTCTTTGCCCTGGGCTATATGCTAATATTTCTATTGTTTTTCCTTGCCCTGGGCTTTACGCTAATATTTCTATTGTTTTTCCTTGCCCTGGGCTATATGCTAATATTTCTACTGTTTATCCTTGCCCTTTACTATATGCTAATATCAGATTTAATTCTATATATGGCACTCTTGGTACATATACCTTTCTCGATCAACGAGATATACCTGCATGTAGTGTGTAACAACACATTATCTACATGATACCTATGCAAATTACATGCCAATGCTTGGTTTTTATTGTTTTCCTTGTCCCTGGATACAAAACTGGTGATCTGAAATCGGCGGGGTTGATTTCTACGATTGATTGCCGGTCAAGTATTTCCAATTGAGCTTTCCCCTAGGGGGGAGATAGCTAGGGGGAGATAGCTCAATTGGTAGAGCTGTGACCAGCAATCGAAGTTGTGGGTTCAAGCCCCGCCGGGCCATTTTCAGATCACCGAGTTTTTCCTTGTGACTACAGGCAGGGTGAATTCATATTTTTATGCTCTATTGTTTTCTTTGCCCTGGGCTATATGCTAATATTTCTATTGTTTTTCCTTGCTCTGGGCTATATGCTAATATTTCCATTGTTTTTCCGGGCATAGATCCGTTTGCCACTTTGTCCAGGCGCCAGTCTAATGCAGGTCTAGCGCCGGTTTAATGCAGGTCTAACGCCAGTCTAGTGCAGGTCAGGTTTGGCGCCGGTTTTGTGCAGGTTTAGCGCCGGTTTAGCGCGGGGCCAGCGCCAGTCTAATGCAGGTCCTGCCCACTTAATGCAGGTCTAGCGCCGGTTTCATGCAGGTCCAGCGCCGGTTGAGCGCGGAGGCACAGCGCTGGTGCAATGCAGGTCTACTTGCCCGGTTTAATGCAGGTCTTGTGCCACTCTAATGCAGGTCTAGCGCCGGTTTGGTGCAGGTCCAGCGCTGGTTTAGCGCGGGTGCAGCGCTGGTCCAATGCACCTCGGATGCTATCTCAATATTACTTATGCATTTTATACAGATTTGGCGCCGATTAAATTATGCTGGTTTGACGTCGTTTGATGCATGTTTGGCGCTGTTTTAATGCAGGTGCAACGCCATTCCAATGCAGGTTAGTTACCACCGTTGGCCATGGTAACATCCGTTAGGGATCATCGGTAACCATGGTAACGTCTGTTAGCTCCCATCGGTAACCATAGTAACATACGTTACTACGTTAGTGACCAGTGACCACTGTTTACCATGATAACCCACGTTAGTTACCACATCGGCAACCATGGTAACCCACCCCACGGCGATTACCACGGTAACCATGGTAACATGCGTTCTTCATCGGTAACCATGGTAACTCACGTTTGTTACCAGGTCGGTAACCATGGTAACGTACGTTAGTAACCACCGGTAACCATGATAACGTTCGTCAGTTACCACAGATAACCATGGTATTATAAATAAGTTACCATCGGTAACCATGGTAACGTATGTTAATTACCACCGATAACAATGATGAAGTACGTAAGTTACCACCGGTAACTTATATTTATCATTATTATGAAGAGTCATGGGGGCATAGAATTGAACATGTGTTTCCATGAAACCGGCGCCAAACCCGCATTGGAATGGCGTTGCACCTGCATTAAAACAGCGCCAAACATTCACGAAAAGACACTAGACCTGCATAATTTGTCCGCAAAATTTGGCGAAATGCATAGTAATATTGAGATAGCATCCGAGTGCATTGGACCAGCGCTGCACCCGCGCTAAACCAGCGCTGGACCTGCACCAAACCGGCGCTAGACCTGCATTATAGTGGCACTATTTGGCACAAGACCTGCATTAAACCGGCTAGACCTGCATTGCACCAGCTTGTACCAGCGGCCAACCCTGGACCGTATGAAACCGGCGCTAGACCATTAGGCACAGGACCTGCATTAGACTGGCGCTGGCCCGGCTAAACCGGTTCTAAACCTGCACAAAACCGGCGCTAAACCTGCATTAGACCTGCACTAGACTGGCGTTAGACCTCTAAACCGGCGCTAGACCTGCATTAGACTGGCGCCTGGACCAAAGTGCTAAACGGATTTTTGCCCTATTGTTTTTTGTTTGCCCTGGCTAAATGTGTTAATATTTCATTGTTTTTCCCTGCCTCTAGTTATATATTAATATTTCTATTGTTTTTTTGCCCTGGCCTATATTGCTAATATTTCTATTGTTTTTCCTTGTTATATGCTAATATTTCTATTGTTTTTCCTTGCCCTGGGCTAGGAAAAACATTAGAAATATTAGCATATAGCCCAGGGCAAGGAAAAACAATAGAAATATTAGCATATAGCCCAGGGCAAGGAAAAAACAATATAATAGCATATAGCCCAGGGCAAGGAAAACAATAGAGTTTTATATATAGCCAGGGCAAGGAAAAACAATAGAAATATTAGCATTTAGCCCAGGGCAAGTAAAAACAATAGAAATATAAACATATAGTCCAGGGCAAGGAAAAACAATAGAAATATTAGCATATAGCCCAGGGCAAGGAAAAATAATAGAAATATTAGCATATAGCCCAGGGCAAGGAAAAACAATAGAAATATTAGCATATAGCCCAGGGCAAGGAAAAACAATAAAAATATTAGCATATAGCCCAGGGCAGGGAAAAACAATGGAAATATTAGCATATAGCCCAGGGCAAGGAAAAACAATAGAAATATTAGCATATAGCCCAGGGCAAGGAAAAACAATGGAAATATTAGCTTATAGTCCAAGGCAAGGAAAAACAATAGCGGGTTTGAGAACGTTATGGGCGCCAGTCAGGATCTGCACAGAATTTTGTGCTGATCATTATGCTTTTTTCCCCGAGTTCCAAATCCGATGTTTAAGCCTTTCAAATCGCACTTAAAGTTTGCTTAAAAATGGTCACGTGATAGGCAACTCCCTGGCTTAATATTGAATTAAGGGTATCAATATATATTGGATAATTGCGTTACTCGCCATTTTGGCAACCATCACCACAACACCCAATCAGACGCTGAACGCGGAAGTCAATTGGGAAGAGGAACGCGCCATGTCTCATGATTGAGTTATCGGCTGTCTAACTGTGAGCACAGCGTTTGCTAACAATAACAATTATCGGAAAGGGGAGATAATCGCTCTATAATAATAGGCGGTTGTCTATGACATCATTATCATGGTTGAAAATGGCATGTATACGATATTAAGCCGCCGATTGTCCTTCTCGGACTAACGGATCGTATCCGTGTTTGTGTGTGGGTCAATGCATTATGTGTAACATATCCACATTGTGTGTAACACCACATAATATCATCACGATCACACCGCTCCAGCATCAAGCCATGAGATCAGAGACACGACGCGATCAGCGCATACGGAATTCCACCGTATACAAGAAAAACTACAGGGCTCAGGAAATTGAAAAACATCGTCATAGCATTAAATCTCAAGCCTTACCCATATTAGGTATGTAATATTGGTAAGAATCTTAAAGGTTTGTATAAATTTCCGTATCACCACCAATGTGAATATCATCTTTATAGTAGAGTAGTAGGTACAGTAGGTTAAGGTAGGTACCTTATACCTACCTAATAGTAATACGTCTGATTTTTTTCAAAATGATGCGTGAATCCATTATAAAGTCATTGTTAAAACCGTATTATATACATTTATTAGAGTACCTATTAGGTATTGCGCCATTTTGAGATTGTGGAAGGAATCTTAATCTGAAGCTGATCAATACGCAATATCTGTGTCGTCAAGAAATTTAGCCCTAATAATATGGCTTACTGTCTTAATGAGGCCGACAACCAGCATCCTATCTAGTGTAATTCGAACTCTTGGCCTATTTTGTCAGACTAATCTAAATTATTAATAGGTCATGTATTGCCTTAGTTCTCTCATTTCAGTAATGGACAATTACGATCCTCTCATTAAGGAATAGTCATAGAATATGAGCCTTATTAATCAGAATCATTTCCTCACATGCAGACAGAAGCGTAGATATGAGAGCTGATCTGGAACCAGTGATGAAGACACCCAATACCTAACAATCGTCGAATTCGAAACGTCACTATATTTGAAGGGCCTATAAAATGAATGAACAGAGAAAGGTGATAATCATTTATCTATACTTATCTTCATTTCTGCCAATGTCATCTGTTGGTCTACAAGGAGTTGTTGATTTAGATTTGTCATTTTCGTTGCCTTCGCATGTCCCAGTGCACAGAGACATTCTCTGCAGTACTGCTTGCGACGGAGAACAGAGCTGGTTGAGTCTGGAAAGGAGCCCAACAACATTTCTACAAGTTCCCTGCTGTCCTATGTAGTTAACGAGCTCCATGACTTCTACCAGCCGCATGTTGTCAAGCTCAACCAGAAGAAAAACATCAAGAGGTTTGTTATTTCCTTCATCGCTATAAAGCTACAATAGTCGGCATCACTGTCAGCACTTTAATATATTGTTATAGTCCGTATTCATTGTTATAGTCCGTATTCATTGTTATAGTCCGTATTCATTGTTATAGTCCATATTCATTGTTATAGTCCGTATTAATTGCTATAGTCCGTATTCATTGTTATAGTCCGCATATTCATTGTTATAATCCGTATTAATTGTTATAGTCCGTATTCATTGTTATAATCCGTATTAATTGTTATAGTCCGTATTCATTGTTATAGTCCGTATTCATTGTTATAGTCCGTATTCATTGTTATAGTCCATATTCATTGTTATAGTCCGTATTAATTGCTATAGTCCGTATTCATTGTTATAGTCCGCATATTCATTGTTATAGTCCGTATTAATTGCTATAGTCCGTATTCATTGTTATAATATCACATACTGGATAGGCGATTCTCCCTTTCCTGTTCCTCGTTTCCGATTTTGACAGGCAATTCTCCCCTTACCGGCTCTTATTACAAAGAGAGAGTTCTCGCTTATATTCTCACCATTAACTCATTAAGACTTTTGTACCGGCTCTATACTCATCAAATTAAATCGGGAAAGGGAGAGCTCCTTTATTACGTATAAGCTCATAAGCGCTAATGCTCTAATAGTATGTGAGTAGATAAGGAGAGCTCTCCCTTTGTAATACGAGCTGGTAACGGGAGAATTGCCTTTCCAAAATCGGAAACGAGAACGAATAGAAGAATTGCGTCAATATCAGTGATAAGGGTAGCCCGACTTTCAACCTCAACCAATGTTCAGCTGATAGTGACAGAGATGTAAGGAGGGCGGGAGTACGTGATATCCTAAAGATACGGACCTTGAAGGAGCGTCTGTTTGGTAACTACGGGAGTTCACGGTCTACCAAATTTTCTACAAACCTAAGCTGAACTTGAGTGCCCGCAGTTACAGGGAGCTTCCCATCTACACTGAGAACACGCGGGGTTGGTGGTTTCGAACCGGAGCAGGTAATTCAACATTTCATATCACGACATTTCATCTCAGGACACTTCATCTCCCTGTCCTGACCCTAAAACCTACATAAGCCTAAACGTAATCGGAACACTTACTCTAAGTCTAACCCATACTTAAATCCTAACCATAACCCAGACCCTCACCTTTGCATAGAGTTGACAGATTGCAAGATAAAGTGTCGTGAGATGAAGTGTCGTGAGATGAAATGTCCGTTGATCCCCCTGATTTTCTGTAACTTCATTTATAAAAGCAGATTAAACCGGGTAAAACGCAGAAAACCGGACATCATAGTAATACTCATATGTATTTTCTTTCAGTTTCGGCTAAAACTAAAAGTAAAAGTGTTATAGCTGATTATGTAATATATATCGCTGAAGGACTGCAGTATCCCATACTAATTACGTATTTTAATTACCTGATAGGTACTTGAAATAACCTACCTGAAATAACTAAATAAGAATCGTGGGCAAATGTCGTTGGGAACTTTTTTTAAAATTATCGATAATTATCGCAAAAAAGCGGTAAATACCGCTTTTATTGGAAAAAGACCGTTCATAAAACGCTTACGAAGTGCTTTTTGAGGTCTCAGATTTCGGAAAAAGGCGCTAAATTTCCGGTAATTACCGCTTTTCACTGACATTGCAAACAAAAAGCGCTTTTTCAACATTGATTATCGATAATAATCGACATTAGCGGTACGTTATCGCTTTTCGCCCTAGAATACCGGTTATAATCGCTCACTGAGCGGTTTTACCCCTACCGCTGATGAAGCGCTTATAATCGATAATTATCGCTAACGGAAGCGATTATAAGCGATAATTAATGGCATTTTTTCTTTGATTTTAGCCGAAAGAAAAAGCGCTGGGTAAGCGATTATTACCGGTAATTTGAATGTGTCGAAAATACCGGTAATCCAGTGGTATTAACGCTTATTAACGGTTAATTAACGGTGGTCAAAAATAGCGCTTTTTTCGTTAATAAAGCGATATTAGCGCTTACTATCGCTTCTGAATCGCTAATAAGCGCTATTGGCCGTTTTTTATCGCTAATCCCAGTAATTAATGGTAATGAACGTTAATTATCGACAATTAACGTGTTTGACAGGACCGCATCAACTAGAGAGAGTTTCTGAGCCGCCCTTGACGAGGGAGCTCACGACTGAAAGAAGGTGATCCGGTTCAGAATACAACCACTAAAGACAGAGTTCTGAGCCACACGCAGCCTGTCGAGAGGAACATCGCCCTCATGACCAGGACTGCTAAAGAGGTGGTGGGGGAGACTCGGCAAGCTGCACAGCAGATTGGCACTGGACTTTAGGAGTGCTCACCCTTCAAAGAAAGAGAAAGCGGAAGGCAAAAAAGGCTGCTGCTGCTTTGGCTAAGGCTAAGAGACAGAAGCCATCATAATTGTTGACTGATATAACTATAAGGTTCCTAATACAGAAACTATGAGAAAATTTACTAATTTATTGATTCTAATCATCATTGTAATTTTCATTATGTAATTTTTATACTGTAGTAAGTATATCAATATCATAACGTGGGTTAGTAAGTACGTATTTATTTTAGTAAGTTAGTAAGTTTCGCCATTTAATTTTATAACCTATTACAACCAACAAGGTTATTGTGATTTACTGACGATGTTTTCAATTTCCTGAGCCCTGAAGTTTTTCTAGTATACGGTAAAATTCCGTATGCGCTGATCATCGTATCTCTGATCTCATAGCTTGATGCTGGAGCAATGTGATCGTGATGATATTATCTGGTGTTACACACAATGTGGATATGTTACACATAATACATTGACCCACACACAAACACGGATACGATCCGTTAGTCCAAGAAGGACAATCGGCGGCTTAATATCGTATACATCAACATGCCATTTTCAACCATGATAATGATGTCATAGACAACCGCCTATTATTATAGAGCGATTATCTCCCCTTTCCGATAATTGTTATTGTTAGCAAACGCTGCGCTCACAGTTAGACAGCCGATAACTCAATCATGAGACATGGCGCGTTCCTCTTCCCAATTGACTTCCACGTTCAGCGTCTGATTGGGTGTTGTGGTGATGGTTGCCAAAATGGCGAGTAACGCAATTATCAATATATATTGATACCCTTAATTCAATATTAGAGCCAGGGAGTTGCTATCACGTGACCATTTTTAAGCAAACTTTAAGTGCGATTTGAAAGGCTTAAACATCGGATTTGGAACTCGGGGAAAAAAGCATAATGATCAGCACAAAATTCTGCGCAGATCCTGACTGGCGCCCATAACGTTCTCAAACCCGTCACGGACCCTACAATAGAAATATTAGCATATAGTCCAGGGCAAGGAAAAACAATAGAAATATTAGCATATAGCTCTGGGCAAGGAAAAACAATAGAAATATTAGCATATAGTCCAGGGCAAGGAAAAACAATAGAAATATCAGCATATAGCCCAGGGCAAGAAAAACAATAGAAATATTAGCATATAGTCCAGGGCAAGGAAAAACAATAGAAATATTAGCATATAGCCCAGGGCAAGGAAAACAATAGAAATATTAGCATATAGTCCAGGGCAAGGAAAAACAATAGAAATATTAGCATATAGCCCAGGGCAAGGAAAAACAATAGAAATATTAGCATATAGTCCAGGGCAAGGAAAAACAATAGAAATATTAGCATATAGCCCACAGCAAGGAAAAACAATGGAAATATTAGCATATAGCCCAGGACAATGAAAAACAATGGAAATATTAGCATATAGCCCAGGGCAGGGAAACACAATAGAAATATTAGCATATAGTCCAGGACAAGGAAAAACAATAGAAATATTAGCATATAGCCCAGGGCAAGGAAAAACAATAGAAATATTAGCATATAGTCCAGGGCAAGGAAAAACAATAGAAATATTAGCATATAGCTCTGGGCAAGGAAAAACAATAGAAATATTAGAGCAAGGGAAAAACAATAGGAAATAGAAAAATTACAAATATAGCCCAGGGCAAGGAAAAGCAATGGAAATATTAGCATATAGCCCATGGCAAGAAAAACAATAAATATTTAAGGGCAAGGAAAAACAATAGAAATATTAGAATAAGCCCAGGGCAACGAAAAATAATGGAAATATTAGCATATAGCCCAGGGCAAGGAAAAACAATGGAAATATTAGCATATAGTCCAGGACAAGGAAAAACAATAGAAATATTAGCATATAGTCCATGGCAAGGAAAAACAATAGACATATTAGCATATAGCTCTGGGCAAGGAAAAACAATAGAAATATTAGCATATAGTCCAGGGCAGGGAAACACAATAGAAATATTAGCATATAGTCAAGGACAAGGAAAAACAATAGAATTATTAGCATATAGTCCAGGGCAAGGAAAAACAATAGAAATATTAACATATAGCCCAGGGCAAGGAAAAACAATAGAAATATTAGCATATAGCCCAGGGCAAGGAAAAACAATAGAAAAATTAGCATATAGCCCAGGGCAAGGAAAAACAATAGAAATATTAGCATATAGCCCAGGCAAGGAAAAACAATAGAAATATTACCATTTAGCACAGGGCTGGGAATGAACAATAGAAATATTAGCATATAGCTCAGGGCAAGGAAAACCAATAGAAATATCAGCATATAGCCCAGGGCAAGGGAAAACGTTAGAAATATTAGCATATAGCCCAGGGCAAGGAAAAACAATAGAAATATTAGCATATAGCACAGGGCAAGGAAAAATAATATAAATATTAGCATTTAGCCCAGGGCAAGGAAAAACGTTAGAAATATTAGCATATAGCCCAGGGCAAGGAAAAACAATAGAGATATTAGCATATAGCCCAGGGCAAGGAAAAGCAATGGAAATATTAGCATATAGCCCATGGCAAGAAAAAACAATAGAAATATTTGTATATAGCCCAGGGCTATTGGGGTCCTTGGGAGGATTTTCCCAGATGTTTTAAAAAAGGTGGTCTTGTCTCGGGCACTTCTTGTAGAGGCAGCCAGTTTTTCCACCCTCCCTTCCCTCCCAGGCCCCCGGTCATGTAAGGAGGCACCATATCCCACTTTAAAATTTCCTTGGCCTCTTTTCCTTCCCTCTTTTAACCCCCTTTTCCCCGTTCCCTTATTTTTCTTCCAGCATCTTTTTCCCCCTTTTTTCCCCTTAGGATTAAACATTAACCAGATCCAAGTTCAAAACCCTTCCACTTTTACTAAACAGATGCAAACAACCCCAAAACCACCAATTCATATCAAAATTTTAGTTACAGAGCCCCAACGAAGGTGTTTTATCATCATTAAGTTTTTGTTACCATAAAGTCCAACGACCAACCCCAGGAAAACCCAAAACTCTTTCAGGTCTTTTTCAATCGATCATGTCCCAATTGCGGCCCCCCTTCCTGTTGCAAAAGGAAGAATGGGAAAATGTGCCTTTTTTTGGGGGCATTGTTTGGGTTGGGAATGGAATCCAGAAACGATCCCGTCAGTTTTAAAACCCCCCTCCCCACCGGCGGTTTCCCCCCAGACAGGGGCGACTCACGTTTAAAAAGAAGGCCCCCCAAGGAAAATTTGAAATTTTTGGGGGTATGGTAAATATGTCCCCAAACCCTGGGGGGCACCAAATTGTAAAGCCTTTTCCAATACCAAGAAAAAAAACCAAAAATTTTACTAATTTTCGAAAAAAAATTTTTTCCGGAGGATC
>WFMF01000533.1:68262-114042 GCA_011033025.1 Beroe forskalii | reverse complement strand
AAAAGGCGCACAATTTTTAAAAACGCACGATTGAAATGAACGCGAATAGCAGGTTGTTTTCGCGTTCAAGCTGTAATTATGCGTTCAAGTTTCCTTAAACGGTACCAATTTCGCAATGGGGCGTTAATTTTT
Source organism: Beroe forskalii (assembly GCA_011033025.1). NCBI lineage: Eukaryota > Metazoa > Ctenophora > Nuda > Beroida > Beroidae > Beroe > Beroe forskalii. Next base: position 113,910 of record WFMF01000533.1, on the reverse strand, counting down.
TTACCTGTGCTACCGCCCGCTTGAAGGGGCTATTGTAGATAATTTTGCCCGAGCCGCGCGCTGTAGCACAACCTCGCTCATTTCGATTGGTAAATCAACGTCTTGATCCCGAGATCGTATCACGACAAAAATTCCGATTTTCCTTGTAAATTGCTATTAAACAAGACGACAGCAGCATCTTCACAAATCTGCTAATTGATTAACTAATTATTTGTCATTTCAGGCCTTTCAGGCGACTCACATAAGGTGAAACAGAATCTGAGATGCTGGGAATTTTTAAGAACCGGAGGAAAATTCTCAACAATTCTACCCAACAGATGAGATTAATTTCAGATGGCACAGATTTTCGTGATTAATATTCATTACAAAATATTTCCTTGTTGTATTACATTGAGACAAAAAGTACTGAAAATCGATCACATAATCACAGTTTTTGGTCCTAAAACAGTGTAGCATTTTGGCCTGTAAGCACCCGACAAGCAATACCTATGTTTTAAACACACATGATGCTTTGAAAGTGTCACCATAAGATTTTAATAAACAGCAAAGTCTCTATAATGAAATAGAAACAAGCAAATAAAGTTATCTTGTATGTTGATTGTCAGCAAAACATCAGACAATGCAGAAGTAGTCAGGCTCTCAAGTAATTAAATGTTAAAAACTGATATCTAGATAGTCAGCAGCGAACAGGAAGTATAAGAGTATAAAAGTACAGACTTTGAAATAAAAACTTGAATCAAATTAACAGCAATTCCATCAGCAGTAGACATTTACCTCGAATCAAATAATACAGAGAACAGTGAAGTGGATAGAATGAAGCTCAAATTCTGTAATACAACCATTTCGAGAGTTGCAATCATACAAAAATTACAAACATCGGATTAGGAATGAAATAAAAGTCGAAAGATACGAAAGATAGAATACAATATCACGGAATTAAGCTTGGAATTTGCATAATTGCGTTGATCTCTGCCATGTTGCCTTGGTAACATATTCTTTGCTTCTTTGGAATTGGTAAGAGCTGGGTGAGTATTAGGAATGATTCACATATTTTATAATCAATTTTGGCCAATTTTTAACCCCTCCCCCCTCCTAAGCAAGTTTACAGTAAGTTACATTTGTTTATACAATAACATGTAATGGTCATTCGTAATCCCCCCCCCTTAGGTGATTAAGTAAGATGTGAACGATCCCTGGCTTAGCCAAGTGGAAGTTGTTAAGCCCGAGGGCTTGAAGGGGTCAGGGGCGAAAATTTGTTAAAACAAATCGAATCAAAGCATGGACTCAAAGCATGGATGTATTTAAATAAATCTCAAAAGTTTTTGAAATAGAAGCTTGAGTCAAAATGTGGTGTGATGCTGTGAAAAAATTTGAAACGCTAGTAATCATAGAAAAACAAACAATAATCAGATTGATAAAACAAACGAATGTTGGTAGCATGTCACTTTGAAACGCATCAATTACAAAAAAAACATGAAAATGATATACAAAACGATGAAGGAAATCGGTTAAAACAGAAAATTTACATTTGGTGAAACTCGGTTTTTGCAGCACTGTAATAATAGGCAAATGAGAATGACGTAATTACTATGGTTGAATATGGTATGTCAATGAATTTAAAAGTGTGTAGTATCTTACTTTTCTCATGGGACAGTTGCACAATGTATCAGACTGTTGCGGTAATTAGGCGGCATTTATTTGACATCATTTCCTCAGTGTGTGAGAAAAAGTAATCCACCATTGTTACTTATGATAATGACGTATTACTCTCACTCAGCTCTTGCTATTTCCGAAGAATGTGTTACCATGACAAAATGGCAAAATAAAATGATCAACGCAAATTCAAACTTTATTTCGTGATTTTGTATTTAATTCTCTCGTGTTTGATTTTGTATTTTTTTTACTTCTCTTCCTTGCGTATGATTTTAACTTTCTCAAAATGATTGCTTTCACAGAATTTGGCCTGCTGCTATCAGCCTATCACTGCTTTCACTGCAGTTCACTGTTCTCTCGGCTATTTGATTCGAGATTTATCCACTGCTGTTAGAAGTGATGTTAATTTGACATAATTTCTATTTCAGAGTCTGTACTTTTATACTTTAATATTTCTGTTCGCTGCTGGACTATAATAACAGTTTAGCATTTAATTTCGTGAGGCGAGAGCTTGACTACTTCACATTGCCACCATGTTTCATGATAATCAACTGACAAAAGTCCTTCTTTTGCTTGTTTTGCCTCATGATAGAGACTTTGCTGGGAAACCCACTTGAAACCTCAGAAATTTTACCTCACAGCACTTTATCTCTCTTCTCTGACCCTAACCCTTTACCCTATTCCATACCCTAACCAAGACCCTAACCTTAGTCTAACTCTATAGTTGAAACATCATGCGGTAAAGTGTTGTAGGTAGAAAATTTCGAGGTTTAATGTCCGTGTGTCTAAAATATAGGGTATTGCTTGTCGGGTGTTAACAGGCCAAAATGCTACACTGTTTTAGCGACCAAAACCGTGGTTATGTGATCGATTTTCAGTACTTCTTTGTCCCAATGAAATACAAAATATTTTTGTAATGGAATATAAATCACGAATCTGTGCCATCTGAAATTACCTCTTAATCTCATCTGTTGGTAGAATTGTTGAGAATTTTCCTCCGGTTCTTGTACCCCAGCATCTCAGATTCCTGTTTCACCTTATGTGAGTCACCTGAAAGACACCTGAAATGACAAATTAGTTAATCAATTATTAGCAGATTTGTGAAGATGCTGCTGTCGTCTTGTTTAATAGCAAATTTACAAGGAAAATCGAATTTCTTGTCGATACGATCTCGGATCAAGACGTTGATTGTTTATCAATCGAAATGAGCGAGGTTGCGCTTGTAGCCGGCTCGGCAAAATTCCATCTACAATTTGTAGCGCAACCTCATTCGGATAAATTTACACCAATTTTACATCGACTCGTGGTGTCGTTCTATAGAAATCCATTTTTGAAGATAGAGACTTTGAAACCTTCGGGAATCGCTAGAGGATAAAATTTTGTACTTCAAGTTGATCTTAGATTTTTGGATATCACGCTCCTGAGCTCCACAATGAACCATGGAAGACGGCGCAATTAGAAAAACGTGTTTTCTGTTGCGAGCTGTTATTGAACATAACTCCTGGCAGGAATAGCGTATCTTAATGATCTTTTCACCTATAAACTCGTACAGCTGAGCTCTATTGAATGGTCACCTTCAAAATTCATTTTTCTTAAGTTTAGACCCTCAAATCGTGCGATGTTGTCGCGAAATTGGTGCGATTCCCAAAACTGCGCACAAGGTACTAGCATGTAGCGCAACCTCGCGCATCGGGGTTGCCTAGGCAACACAGCTGTTTATTACTTGAAAGCACATGTGATAAAAAGCAAATCAGTTCATTGAGTTTATCAGTTCATTGAGTTTATCAGGTGGTTTCATCGTTCCGCGTCGATCAAATGGATTGATCAAATGAAAAACGCGCACAATACAATTTTATGAAGACATCCGCGCAAAAAGGCAAGCGCACGCTATTGTGTGCGTTTTTCATTTGATCAGTTCATTCGATCGATGCATAACGATGCAGGTGCCTCAGTTCATTGAGTTCATTAAGAAAACTTTCTGCAAGGCATCAATCTGCAAGACTCTGCAGGCCCATACAGGCTCAAAAACCCAATACTTCAAACTTCAATCCAATTATCTGAATCAATCAAAATAATTTGACCAATGAATTGACCACACAAATAGATCACAAAAACACGAAGAAAGTTTCAAGATGACCAATGTAAAGCTTCAGATTTAATTATGAAACATGAAAGTGTTCTCCCAAATGGAAGAATAGGTGTGTGTACGTAGACACATACAAACACCTATGTGGGCTTAGGAAATAATGACCAATAATGTTTGTGTATCATGTACGGTACATTAATATTTAATTTCGAAACTGTCAGTCGATTAGTGCTATACATAGTGTGTGTGTTTCACTGCATAAGATAAGATAAGATAATAGTTTTGTAATGAATACAACACAAATAGAACAAACTTGCTCTTCATCATCCTTCTTCACGTCATGTACCTCTACAAGGTACTCTCAATATTCAGTTTAAATAATACAATAAGTTGCACTATGATATAGTGCCCTGACAAACAGAGAAACAACGTTTAATAGAGAAACAACGTTTAATAAATTTTTCGGCACTTTACAATCAAATCATATCAAATATATTTATAAATATTAATGATAGGCTACCCTTCAGTGTAAAGATTTGTTTCACAAGATTACATTTTCACGTTCAGAAATGTCACATGTGCAGTTGGTGTGCCCGAATCAGCTCGTTTTACAACAGACTGTTTTTGAATATTAGTTTCAGGCGCCAAGTAGGTATACCGCAATGGGTACACTATGCAGGAGCCAGTTAAGTCAGCAATACCCACTGCCAGCATATGGGCCGACGGACATTCCCTGTCTTTTAACTTGGAAAATGACCATTCCAAATGCAAACAGCAGTTACCATACCAACTCAGACCGACTTCCACATTCCTAGCGAAGAATTATGTGTTTATGTTTTGAGTAGTAAAGTTTCTATAGAAAATATTATCTTCAGATAATTCATTTATCAATCTGTCTGAAGGGCACATCCAACCGTATTAGTATTCTAAAACCTATTGATAGTCTGTTGGTTTATCAAATGGGCGCCTTAGGCAATCTAATAAATTAAAGTGAAATGGAAAAATTTTATTAAATAAATCACATCGAAGGTATATAGCATTAAAAAATAAAAGATAATAAATTAAAAATTCATACTTTGATCTACAATGTAGAACAACAATAAAAACCTGGTAAAAGAGCCTTTCAGTCACTATCTGTCCTAAATACCTAAATACCTGAATTCTGAGACCCCTACCTGTCATCTAAGGCCTAAACCACCTTCCTTTCACCGAGGAGACCTGGCTTTCTGAAACTACAAGACTTTCAGAAGAAATATCAGAATTAGAATTAGAGTAAATTTTTGGTATTAGTGAAACAAAGATTAGTGAAACAAAGATTAAAATTTATAGCTGACAACATTTTCTTTTATTAGAATCATATCAACTCAAATAATAATAATTATCAATTAATGTCAGTAAATTATAATCAGATAATATGTCGAACATTATTGGTGGTACCATTCAGACAAAAATATCAAGCAGTGTATTAAGTTGAAGTACACATTAGAAGTTATAATATAAGTCAAGATAATACTGAGGGACTCAGCCTAAGGTTCAGGGTTAGCTGCATGGGGTCAGGGATGGGTCAGAAGGTATGTTTTAGAGGTTCAAGTTGTATAACAAAGCATTTCATTTGAGATGCTGTTGGGGTGGTGATGTTTTCTTTCAGCATGGTGAATTCAATTTTAGTTCCAGTTACTTAAGTCCTTATGACTAAACCTTAAGCCTTAATAAATGCGGGAGTGCCTAAATTATATATTCAAATAATCAGGCAGTCCCAAGTTCACACAAAACTTTTTGATAGTTTCAACTTTTCTCTCTCAAACAATCACTGCAGCTAAAGGATGCTCTTGCCTTGTCAGCTTAATCACATCCCTGGTTCAGTGATTGTAATTTTGGGTATCTAAGATTTGGAGAAGGAAAAAAGTGGTATAATGGAAGCAAGAAGTACTAAGGAAAGTTTGATGCTTTCTGCTTGGTAGTTGCAGGTTTTAAATATGATGGTTCGGGTACCAAGATCAGGCAAGGGCAAGGTGGGCACAAAATTTAGGGGGTTGGGGTGTAATTTTTGATAGATGAAGGATATGCATTTTCTTTAACAGATAACGTTTGCCTTCCTTTTTAACAAGCCTGTGGCTGCTACATTGGCTTACAATTTTGGTAATTCTACAGAGGGAAAAGTTGCATTTGGTACTTAGATATTACATAAGAAAAAGTTGCACTAGGTACTTAAATATTACAAAATTTGTATGTTTAAATACAAGTCAGTAGTTGAAAAGTGGATGCATCTATGTATGGAGTAAATTGTCCATTAATATTACTGTATTATTGTGAATATAGATAGACACTTACATGGAAGAGAAGTTTTCCTTATCTCATTACGAGAGAGTTGCTATTCGAAAGACGATTTCACCATGTTATTTCACACCCACTTTTTTGTTCACTGAGGAGCGTGTTTTTGATTCTAGATTTGATAGCTGATACAGATGCAGAGTTTGTTATGAGTTTGTTATGAATTAAAAGTTAAGTTTCACCAAAATATATACATAAAAATTAGAATAATTTAAGATTCTGAAAACAAAATTATGGTTAAAAACGAAAAATAGATAAAAAAAAACACAGCAGACATAATAATATTAATTACCCATTATGAGAAAAAGTATTAAAACCTTTCCTTTTAGCAACAAAGGGGTTTTCCATAAGATACTTGTTAAATTTTTCCTTATGATCAGATAACTGGCATTCCCTTCAATTTTATCAATTATAATATAAGATACTTCCCAAAAATGATTTTCTAAATGAGAAGATTCTCTAAACTTCTCTAGGTTCACTTTAAAAGATGAAACATTGTCTGATGACTTGACATAAGAAGGTAAAATGTTCCAATACTTTTTAATTCTATCAGGAAGAAATGATTGTCTCAACTTTAGGATATCACTGTCTACTTGAACATTCACTTTACTTACAATCTTGCTACCGGATCTGCTCAAATTGAACACATTCTTACCATAACCAACTTTTGCCTGTAACAATCTTAAAGGTTTCTATGAGGTCTCCACGTATACGCCTCTCCCCAAGAGTAGTAAGTTGCATTATTTCCAGTCGCTTGCTGTAGGGAAGGAGGCCAACATCATTGGCAAGACGGGTGAACCTCCTCTGAATAGACTCCAACTCCAAGATTGTCGACCAGTTCCCATGGCAAGCAACGGGTTCCACAACTGGACACAGTATTCAAGTCTAGGACGGATTATTGATTTATAAACACGAGACAACAACCTGTGATCTCTGTCAATCATGTTCCTAGATACCCAACCAATACATTTATTAGTTAATTTAATACAAGATCTAATATTGTCATCCCAGCCTAAATTTTCACCACAAACAAGCCTAAATCTTTTTCAATTTTTAACATCATCTAATAACACACCATTTAGAAAGTATTGATTATTAGGATTATTGTTATAGGGTAGATGCATAACTTTACATTTCTCAGTATTAAACTTTAGAAGCCACAATTGTTCCCACTGCTCTAGCTTATGAAGATCTTCATTTATCTGAATCTTATTTCAATATTTCCAGCATTTGCAATTAGTTTTAAATCATCAGCAAATAACATACTCTTGTTCTTAATTTCCTCTGGTAGATCATTAATGAACAGTATAAAAAGTACGGGTCCCAAAACTGAGCCCTGAGGGACACCACTAAGAATAGCTCTGCTCTTAGAGTAGCAACCTCTGACACTTGTTCTCATTGTTCTACCAGATAAGAAATCCCGTAAAATTTCTAACAAAGACCCTTTTATTCCATAACCCTCAAGTTTAGTTAAAAGTCTATAGTGAGGCACAGAGTCAAAAGCTTCAAGAAAATCAAGGAAGAATAAGTCTACAGGGTAACCTGAGTCAAGCATATCTAAAACAGTATCAAAAGTTTCAAGTAAATTTGAAAGGCATGAGTTCCCTTCAATGAAACCATGTTGACCATTGGAAATATTCTTCTCGACAATACTGAGTATGTGTTCTCTCAAAAACTTCTCATAAATCTTACACAAAATACAGGTTAAGGAAACAGGCCTATATAGTTAAGAGGATCAAGCTTTGAGTCTTTCTTATGTAAAGCTACAACATTTGCTGTTTTCCAGATACTAGGCATTGCACATGTTTCAATACACTTTGCATACAGCAATGTGATAGATCTGACAAAGTCACAATTATTAGCTAAAGAGTGGAGCAGCTTGGGGTGGACATTGTCATCAATGATCAATCACTTCAAACATGTACGGTACATCTTATATATAAAGTACATACAAACATTATTCACGTCGTGAATAATGTTTGTATGTGCCGCCGTCCACAATTAAATTTGAGCTTGCCAAGAAAATATCAAGAGAAACAAAGGCGAAAGGGAGAAATGAGGCGCCGTTGCTATGGAAACCAATTTTTGCGCACGTGCAGATTATAATCAGTGCTATGCGAGAGCTTTCTATTACGCTACTACTGTTAAATGCTGTGCTGCAGTTTTTGAAAATTTGACGTTGTTTTACATCAAATTCAAGATCTCAAGATAGGTGTAGCAGATACGAGGACGGTACCTGTTCTTGATCAATGTGAACGAAACAAAATTTTCCAATGTAAGTATGAGAAATAGTTGTCAGAATTTGTATCATCTTGCAATCAAAACGGATCAAAATTTTTTTTTTTTTTTGAAAACAAAATATTATTTACAAAATTGTATTTACATTGGCACTTCGAAATTTTAAAATCATGCATAAATGAAAACCCCTAAATACCCTCATAAAATCAAAGTCTGGCATCTGCTATATCGTTTGCAAAGTCATTCGAAACATATAAATTTTTATTTGAAGTTCTACTACCTCTCACACACATACCTAAATGTTTGATACACAAAAATGATAGTTTACATCTAAGCCAACAAATAGCATCTTCATTTTTGTCCTCAGTTTTAGTGTCTAATTTCATGCTCAAAGTTTTGAGGAAGTTCGAGCATTCTCTGCTCGCTGTGCCAAAAACCGTGAACACGAGTGGCGTGAATGTGCCTCCTTCGTTCTGCATCACTCTGTTGTTGTAGGCTCGTTTCTTCTCCCGTTCTTGGTTAGAGTAGCACAGCTTGAGCGATGATTTGAGGGATGTGGCAGACATTCCACATCAAAATTCACATGGTTTAGCACGACTAAAAGTAACCAACAAAGTTCTATTTTCCAATCTGCTCCTTCATAAAATTTGATATTTGATTTATTTGATCTGATAGGGATATTTTGATGCGGAAAAATGAAAAACTATCCAATCAATTGGAATGTTGGTGTTTAAAATTTGCGAAAGAGGTGCTGCATAGCAGTGTCGAGTGAGCTGTGTGTCAGCAGGTCCAACGGGCCCGCTAGTTACACATAAATTAATCGAATTTTTCAAATTATCGAAAAACCAATTGCCTGGTGATACCAGGGTTAATCATCGATATTCTAAGCTCGCATAGGTGTGTATACGTGCGCGCGCGGCACTTCCCTGTTCTGGTCGACGGACGTTGCCCATTTATGTGTTGCCCTAACCAGCGCCCTGGTTTCGCGCACGGAGTGCGCGGCGCGGCAAGCGACTCCCCTGGTTAGGGGAAATCTTTGCTAAACACGTTTGTAGGATGTTACCCTACCCTCCGCCACGCACGCAAGGTTTTCCGCGGGGAGTATGCAACACGACCCTCCAAACCTCCGAGTACGCGAGTGTTGCGCGCAGGGATGGGAGAAATCCATCAATAAACACGTATATCCCTGTCTGCGTTGCGTAGCGCGGCTGGCGAGTGGCGGCGCGCGTACGCACACCTATGCGGGCTTAGGAAAGGAAGTCTATGTGGAACGTTGCGCCACGCTTGAGAATAGGGTAACATCCTACGCTACGATATGTTCTGGGGAGGCGCGGCGCACCGCGCAACGCAAACAGGGCAGGGATATACTTAATTTAGCAAATCATCGACATAACAGACAAAATACCACTTGAATTTAAAACACTGATTAAAAGATTTTGCCATAAACCATTTTTTCACCTTTTTGATAATTCTGAATATTAAAATTTCACTGTTGCTATATGTTTGTTTTAGTATTCAAGCATTTTTGTTTGGATATATAACGTAATTCGATTTTTATTAATGTTACTATGGAATGGGCACCAAAGTGATATGGTGCTAAATAAGTAAATAATTGTTTCGATGTTTTGCCCTATTGCCCTAACCAGCGCCCTGGTTAGGGGAAGTTAATGTTTGATATTGATCAATTGGGTATGAGATTAGAGATGGTTAAATACCATTATGCTTACTTTACTTTGCTTAACTTTATTTCAAAAAGTCTGTTTATATTAGTGTTTCATGCAGAAATTTTGTTGCTGCATTGCAAAAAAATTATTTATTCAATTCATCTATGCTGTAATAGGGAAACAAAATTTAGAGACACAACAGGGTCTGGATATAACAAGAAGTATATTTGTCTTGAATAATGTGAATTTATGGATTGATACTTTACTTTACTTTTACTTTATAAGTTTATGATTGATTTAACAGACTCACACATTAAATTAATTAACTGAGGATGTTCAAAACTGAGGATGATTAACATTCACACAGAGATCCCGAAACTGTCAGTAGATTTGTGTGGTTATGTGAAATTTTTAGATTCATTCCGTTCATTATCATCCTCCAGTTTCACTTGTGTCCATTCACATGATATCATACAGGCTCACACTAAACATTAATCAGACACTTCAAGAAACTGCTATTTATTATCCTGTTCATTTAAATGCATTCAAATGCATTCAACCCCACAACACGGTCGCAAGTCCGTGTGCCACAGTGTTAGCTTTCATTACACCATATCATTTTTGGTGTCTCATTATCATTTGTTTAGATCTGCCTAAATCTCTGATAAAGGTATCTCACTTGGATCCTGTCAGAGACTAAGGAAAGAGCTGTTGGAAAGTTTTGTGGCTTGACTGTACAAAGATGACTGTATTTGTATCCCAAAGATGATTGTTTATACCTTGCTTGCAAGGAAACAGTCGCCCAGAATGGAGACGCCTTCAAATGTGCTCATAACACTTTATGTGACAGTTGACTTGATCTTTTGATCTAGTTTGACCAGATGGAGCTTTGAATTCCCTACACTGGACAAAGACTAATGATGAACTTAAATTCCTGGATGAACTTGAAGCTTATGAGACTAACACACCATCTAGTGGTTGGGGAGCGTTAAGCCCGTCAAATGCATTCAACCCCACAACACGGTCGCAAGTCCGTGTGCCACAGTGTTAGCTTTCATTACACCATATCATTTTTGGTGTCTCATTATCATTTGTTTAGATCTGCCTAAATCTCTGATAAAGGTATCTCACTTGGATCCTGTCAGAGACTAAGGAAAGAGCTGTTGGAAAGTTTTGTGGCTTGACTGTACAAAGATGACTGTATTTGTATCCCAAAGATGACTGTTCATTTATTTATTTTTTATTTCATCCTGTTCATCTGAGCCTACTACTCACCTGAGTGTTCTGTGGCTATTGCACATTGGGAGTTGCAAAAGGATCAAATCCGAGATCTTTCAATCAAGAGCCAGATGTGAGACCATAACACCTTACACCACTTCACCAAGAAAAAAATACTTAGTATTATTATAGTTTATTATTCCATTCAATTGTTTTAAAGTATTCAGTTCACGTGGTTTTCCCCTTCATTCATTGTGTGTTTCACATTTCAACATATGTCAGTATCATTGCTACTGATATATGCACATTTAAAATATTTAGAGTGTCATGAATTCAATGACACTGTACCAAAAGGTATGCTGATCACTGGAGCTACTACAGTGCTCCTAAGTTCAACTAAACAAAGGTCTGGTGGATTTTGATTTTTTTGTGCTGCAGAAGCTGTCACTATATACTATTAACTCTATAATATTTTGAGTCATATGGCATGGAATCTTATGAATGGATAAAATTATCATGGAACAAGAACTATGCCCCTCACTTTCTTCCTTGCTGTTCCCATTTAGACAATCCAAATTTAGCTTTGATATTAGGTGTGCCTGTGTATGCAACAGATGATTTTTTTCATGAATTTCTCAAGAAATATGGTAGTGTGATCAATGTTACATCACAGCCCAAACCTTCTGCTACTCCTAAATTTCACATTCCAAACAAAAGTGAATATTTTAATTCAACTAGGACAAGTTCTTCTTTTCGTTGTGTTTTTGTACAGTTCAAAGAAAATGATGGTCTGCTTCAATTTTTATCAGCAGCTAAAATGGTAATTTTTATGATAACAAAATTTATATTTAGCTTGAATCCACAAAAGTGTTTGATTTTTCCATTATAAAGATATTGAAACATCAAATTGATTTTTTCATCATGCTAAGCTTTTTTGTTGTATTTAATTTTGCAATCATAAACATTTGCCACATTTCCTTTTTGTATTTTCAGGGACTCTCAATTAATATCACTGATCAAACTAAGCCTCTGATTGGAGTGCAGAAGTGGGTTTCAGAGTATGAGACCACATATCCCAATGAAGATGGTCTCCAGAAAGAGTGTGAAGAGTATATGGCTGAATATGATGAAAGAGAAAGATTAAAAGTACTGAGGGAGAAAGAGTTGGCAGATACACCTGATGAGGTAATTTATCTAATATTAGCAAAAACATTGCAAATGATTTGAAATTGAAAGTTACTTGAATTCAAGTTCTTTTTGAATTTAAAAACAGTTCTATTTCTGTTATATACCAATTTTTAAGTAATTTAAATTTCAAGAACTTATTATCTGCTCTGTTTTTTGAGAGATTAAGTGTTTTGTACCACTGCTGTACAGTCTCATTTTCAGGATGGCTGGATAACTGTTACAAAAAGTAATAAACTAGGAGCTTCTACAGAATCAGCTCAAGAAAAGAAGAAAGTCTATGATAAGAAGATGGAGAGAAGGAAGAAAGACACCCTGCATTTATATTCCTTCCAAGAACGTGAAAAGCGTAAAGAATCATTAGCCACATTGAAACAGAAATTTCAAGAAGATAAGCAGAAAATTGCTAAAATGAAGTCAGCTAGAAAATTCAAGCCATATTGAACCTTGTTTGAAGTGATTGATCATTGCTGAAACTTTATTTTTTAAATCAATTTATAGACATTCAGTTTTACATTTTATTTATATTTCTAATGAATTTCATACCTGGATTAAGTCAAGATTGTTCTAATAATCAATCAGTGCAGTGGTAGTTATGCTGAGCATGAAGGCATCCCTGAACTATATTCATGGGATGGAGGTAGTGTGCTCATGAGTAGTGTCAAAGCTACTTTTGGTGATATCATGGGCTAAAAGCAGATACCCAGTCCTGGACAGTGGACCACCCAGATCCTGCACTAATATAAAATGATAGCAAACTGTTATGATAGCAAACATGGGTAGGATTTTAAAAGTAATGAATTACCTCAATTATGTGATGCTTATAAAGATGTCCTATATTTATTAGAAAAACAAGATGATATCAAGAAAGTGTCAGAATAAATCAGCTAGATTTGTATTTCTTGAGTAATGTATTATGTATTTGATATTTTTAGAAATGTTTGGTGCAAAAACTTATGAGCTTATGTTCCATGGAGCATACCTATGACATTTAAATTTTAAAAACTCCAAAAAAAAGCTGAGATATTGAGCACTAGTTTTACTTTATTTCTTGACTCATACAGCTTGTGAGGGCTATTGTTGGCTATTGGATTTCTTTACAATAATATCATGTCGTTTTCTAGCACAATGATGGGTTCAGTTGGTGGACCTGTTGGGATAGGTGGTGGTATGCCTGATGCACCTCCTAAACCCTGGTGGACTAGTCAGTTAGATGACTCTTACAAAAAGTTACAAAACAATAATGCCAAATGTATTCGGAACAAGAGTGAAAGGAATAAAAAGCTTTACCTAGAGTCACAAAAAAGGTTTGCTCTTACATTTTTATCGATTTAATTTTGTAACAATATGCAATAATTAATGGTAACATGTACATTGTACAGTGAACATCAATGGTATTGTTCAATATAGAACTAGGTATGCATTTTGTACTCAACATTCATTGAGTACTTACCTAATGAGAATGGCATAGATTTCTCCGATTTCAATGCTGTAATGCACATACTTGTGATCCAACATGGCTGTTAAGTGTAAGTAAAGGTCCAAGTCTCGTTAGTTTCATGATATCATTACCTCTATTCAGGTACATTCAAGCCGTGCAGAATCACCAAGCATCTTACACTGCAAACCTAATCCAGATGGTACAATACTGTCCGTCTGGACAATTCTGGGCACTCCGCCAACAGCAGCAAACTTCATTCGCCCTGCCCATGTCTCCCATCATTAACAACTCCAGGAACAATCCGCCCAACTTCTACACTAACTCCCACAAGTTCCCTGACCCTGGAGACCTGTACTTTGCCAATGTGGAGAGCTTTGCTGAGGAGGAAGAGGAGGAGAGTAACACTCACACTTCTCAGAGTAGCTAAGCTAGGGACTCACTGCACTGGGTTATCATCTCATGCAGGAAAATTCCGAGGGTGAATATTTTATCATAACTTATTATTCAAAAACTGCATTTTTAAGAAAGGCAGCATTATAGCTGCATATAAAATATTATCATACGATTATACTGTATGAAAATTGATTGGAATAGTGCTGTTCTGTTGGATCTATGATTAATCAGTTCCCAATCATGAAATTTAATATTTGATTGGTATCAGTAGAGATCAGTGGAGGAGTCTTGAATGTCATCATGTAATAACACACTCTTACAAACATGCTATTTGATCAAGTCATATCATAATATCTATCTAATATACTTCGACAAATTGCCCATATAGAGATAGCATCCTGTGGCTCATTTGTGTTTTAAATTTGATAAGGGCTCTAGTTTCTTAATGTTATAAACTTAAGACGGTTTGTATGGCTAATTATAATGTCTTTCTATCATATATGTAGGATAAACCTAGCATTATATTTATTGAAAAAATATTATATTGTGTATAGATTTTGCATTTAGTTTTGCCTGCGGCTGTAGTACCATGTATACCTAGTGTTATTTATGTAATATGATGAATGATATATTTTTAATTTCCTTAGCCATGAATTAGCCAAATATCGGTTCTGTAAATTCGTTGATTGATGTTTCTAGAATTCCAATCGTAAATATACCATCTTATTATGTGCAGAGTTTTAAATTGTTAGGTACTCGGCCAGTAGTTTGGGAGGAGCAACAGTTATTGATATTTATACGGATCAATGGGGAACTGTTAATAATACGGACGTAATGATTTGTTTTTAATTGCAATTATGAAGTTAGCATGATAATGTCACAAACATTGTTATTTTCTGTTGCTCACGTATGATATAAGTCTTTTTACTTTTTAGTCGCTTTTTATCACCATGTGCCTGAGCAAGTTAAGTCGTTTTTTTACCTGACACAAGACATTAATTCTTTGATACTTCTGAAGTTCTGACACACATAAGCCATTATATTGTACTGCAAAGTAATTCCCTTTTCCTTTCTCTGATTTTTCTTGCAAAAAATGACCACATTTTCTACAAGTTTCTGAGCAAAAAATATATAATTGCGTTTTTTACTCACTGCAATACTAATTGGCAGAGTATTTAATTCTCACTCCTGTTAAAGTAGTAGAACTTGCCTATGATAGTACTTTTCCTTCAAAACTTGATTCATTACAGTGATAGAACTTGAATAAGCAAATATCTTACCTTATATTACGGTTGGTCTCTTACTATACAATAAAGTTGAATATAATATCTTATATTTAATTTACATAGTGCCATGGGAATTGATTTAGAAGAGGGATACAGTGAGTTCGTGCAGTACCACGAACAACAACTTCGTCACAACGGGCTGCCTGAGGAAGCGTGGAGACAGGTATACGAGAAACTGCAGCCTAAAACTGTGCTAGACATCGAAAGTGGTCTCCAAGTCAAGGATGGCGTTGTCGTAGCACTGAAACCCCATCAACCCTACAGCTGTGTCTACTTAGTGCCTCATTTGTGGACTGGAGATGGGAGTGGAACCACCTATTCTAATCTTGATGAAGATATCAGTCAACCTGCTCGTTTACTTGATATCATGGGTCCTCCTGATGATGGGGCATTTAAATCCTCCCTTACATCTAACGAGATCATCGAAGGAATTGCTGGGTTTTGCTCATGTTCATTTGATTCAGCAAAGGCAGCATACCACCAAGCCAAAGGTGACTTAGTTCTTACTGTGCAGAAGCTTGAGGACCTGTCCGAAGACAATGTAGATGGAGAAAAGCTTGCTCAATCCCTGAATCTCCCTAAAAAGCCGTCAATCATAACATTCGAAGAGTTCAAGTCAGCTGTAACAGAAGAGAAATCCGAGGCTGAACTTGAGCAACTTTATAACGGGTATGTTAGGAAGAAGCAGCAAGAAATTGGTGAAGATGGCTTTGGTACGACAGATAAATACAAATGGGAGGATGATGCAGAGGAACATGTTATCACTGTCACAATTCCTGTTCCTCCTGGCACCAAAAGGGGGGATGTCGTGAGCAAAATAACCAGTCGCCACTGGACATTTGGCATACGAGGGGAGACTCCCATAATCTATGGGAACTTTGAGGGAATGGTGCAACCAGATGAGTGTACGTGGTACTTTGAGAAGGGCACTGATAACATCATAGCGAGCATCCAGAAAGGAGAAAACGAAGAGTACATGTGGCAGAATCTCATTGTTGGGGAGGAGAAGATAAGTGAGGGTTTCTTGAGTTGTGAGAGGAGGAGGGAACTTATTGGGGCTATGGATCAGCTCTGGAGTTGTGCTCTTACTTATCAAGCTGTAACTGCCGAAGGGAGACAAGCACATAACTGGTATCTGCCACCTAAAACTGTCACAAAGATGGTACACAGCAAGAATCCTACATTCCGACTTGCCCCTTTCTGGTCTTGTTATGGTGGGAAGATTATGACATTGATTTGGCCCATCAAAAATGTCAAAGCTGGTGATACTTGTTCCCTCAATAAATATGTAACTCTTTTCAGTGACGAACCTGAACTTCAAAGGAAAGCTAGAATCTGGGCTTCTAACCCTGCAAATCTTGCAAAAGATGTTCCAAAAACATTCAAGAGCCAGTATGATAATTTGCTGCCTCCTCACAAATACAAGCCAAGTAGTTGGGACCCAGTTGAACAATTGGAACCTAACGATGAGGGCTGTACCTCTTTAACTATGGTGACAGACATGAGTTTGAATGAGGGTGCCATGGGCATTCTCAAAGACCTTGGTATAACAGTTGTTAAGGAGGAAGTTCCAGGTAAGGAGTGTTGTCACTGGAAGCAAGGCCGTAAAGAACGGGATGGATTAGTAAATTTCAATAGTTTTGATAATGCCCTAACTAACTTGCTGCATTTGAACACATTTATCAAAAGTACGTTTGGTTCAGCTGACTGGTGGCCTGCTGGTTATCATCTAAACAAGGAACTAGCTGCAATTCTTGCCTCACCATCATCCTGGGACCTTGTCTGGTTCATGAGGTGCGCAGAAAACTCAGCCTTGTCAGTCCTCACGACTGACCCAACACGTTTAGCAAGACTCTGTGAGAACAGTCTGACTTACTTTGCTCAGCCATACATCGAGTCTTTGCAACTTGAGAACCGTCAGTGCAGCCTTGAATTTACAGTTGTTATTCGGGACAAGCAATGCTACGTTTCTGACATTCCATCAGTTCACAAGGCACGGTTGCCTTCGGAGGAGGGAGAAAACTATTATCTAACGGACCATTTCATACCAAGGAGCGACGGAAGCAACTTCCCATCGACATTGTGGCCTAAGTTCCTCGTGGAGTTTAGTTTGAAGGATTCATGGCCGTCAACGGAAACTAAGATACACCACATCCTTCATGATTTGCTGTCTAATCTAACAAGTAAAACCTCAGAAAAACATTGTTATGGAGTACAGATCCTTATTACTCCTCAGCTTGATATCAAGCTTGTTGGTATCAACCCATCTCCGACTTATTTTCCCTCTGTTCAACATCTTGCATCAGCTTGGAAGTTATTATTTTGTAAACCTATGCCATCTGTAAGTGGGTTTAGGAACATTTCTTGAGTTCAAATTTTTATTATTAAATCCATTGTGATGGTTTTTTAGATGAATTTCTTACGTTTGCTTATGTGTTGGACGTGGGTTACTGGTTCAGGGTTCTTTTAGTGATTTCTATATTATATAATGATTTTTTTAAAGTTTAAGCACCATTGATTTATTACTTAGAAAGTTAGGACATATCTGTTTATTCAGACTTAGGTCTTGAACCCTTACCAAACCAGTAGTGGTTGAGACAATAAAATACAAAGTTCTTAATGTACAGTAATGCAGGTAGTAATATGTTATTTGAATTCTGATATCGTCTATCGATATCTTTAGTTTATAATTGAATTCGTATTTAGTATGAATTATGATCCAAATGCACCAATTCCATTTGGCCATCCCACGAGGAGCTAATCTTTATGTCTGGGTTTTTCATTCCCGTTCTCTAATTGCTACATATTATGAAATCGTAACGAATTATCCCACTTTGAGGCATATGACGTTTGTAATTTCCTCACTGCTACATCCCCATTCTGTGTAGCGGAGACACAAAATGTGTTGTAAAGGGCTGTGCTATTTCCCAAGAAGATTATAGAGTTCGCAAACACAAAGACACAATTCAGCCAGTCTCTCTCGCAGTAGAGGAATATATACCTATATAACTATATAGTATGCTGAAGATAGTAGTGCTCCTGCTGTCTGGGCTTCTTCAGACTGGATTCTGCGCTGATCAGTAAGTTATAATTTACAATCTCAGTGTTCATTAATAATCTCAGCTGTCAAAATGAATGTGGGCTCTAAGCTAATATGATAAGCTACAAATTGTCGTAATTAAAATTTGAGTGATTCTCTGTCCACAGTAACCATTTCGCCATCACAGGAACACAGGAGACATCCCTAATGCTGCAGATCAGCTGAAAACCCAGTACACACTGGGTGAGGGAGTTACCATGGAAACCAACAGCTCTGTCTCCAAGACAACGGGAGACAAACAGGCATTACCCCCTGTTGAGCCGCCTCAGGAAGCATCTCAGGAGGAAAGTCAGAACAGTTTCCGGATATTCTTCATCCTGTGTGTGTTGGTAGTGGCTATCCTACTCGTGTACCTCCTCATCAAGTTCAAGTTCCACTACCTCCCGGAGAGCATCGCTATTGTAGTGTTAGGTCAGTCGGCTCCTGCCTCATGTCATAGTATATTGTAGTGCTAGGTCAGTCGGCTGCCGCCTCATGTCATAGTCGGCTTCCGCCTCATGTTATATTCGGCTTCTGCTCGTATGTTATGAGAATACGTAATGATCAGTTGTTTTATAGTTTTATAATCCTCCAAACCACCACTCACCAGCGTGTTGAGTAGTTCCTTCTTTATTGCGATAACAGTAAATGCTCATAGCTCACACAAACTCCTACGGTCTGTATCTGAATCACCAACTTGTCCACTTTTAATAAACCTTTGAATAGCACAGTTATGGACGCTTTTGCTACTGAACCACACGTTACATATTTATACAGTACTGTTTTATTGTAGTAAAACACCGTAGCAATTACTCACATGGGGGTTCAGTGTCTCTACCTTTGTAATACCTCTACATTTCTATAAGTCTATTCTCAGACTGTACATTGAGAGTCTTTACACTATGAGTGTGTTGCTTTCTAATTTCTGTGAAGCAGTGAGTTGGCAACGGGCCAGTTCAAATTATATGAACTGTCACATACTGACATACTGAACTGGTACAGTGCATATTGTATTAAATGGAGGTGTCAAAAGTGGTTGACAGTAAGATTGCTGATATAATACAAGAATTTACGGCACGTTCTGTTCCCGATGCAATATACTCTTGAAATCTTATAAAAAGTATGGAATTATGTAGACCAGCAGACCAAACGCAATTTTACTGGATGCTTGTATAAGTCTGCGATTATGTGATCAAGCTATTGAGCTATTGTGATCTAGCTATTGAAGTATTGTGATCTAGCTATTGAGCTATTGTGATCTAGCTATTGAGCTATTGTGATCTAGCTATTGAGCTATTGTGATCTAGCTATTGAGCTATTGTGATCTAGCTATTGAAGTATTGTGATCTAGCTGGATCTAGCTGACAGTTTGTGGCTTTTGAAGAATGGCAGGATTTAGCCCTTGTTTGTATAGGTATACTGTTATACTGGTATATAATTTTATGATCAAGTCTAGAATTTACATGGGTCACATTTCGTAAACACCACATTTCATGATCGGAGCTAATTCCGGCCTTCCTTCGGTCTCGCTTCTGTACAGATGTAATAATATTACAGAATACAGATTGTAATTAGCGTAATCATGAAGTAGTTATTGAATACCTACAAGTTATGATATGTTACTACTGTGTTGACCTACATTATATCATTCATTATTATTGGGACAATGGGACATTAAGTTTTGTATACCTATTGACTATTGAGTTGAAGGCGTGTCCATTTCTAAGTGGCATCTATTGAAGACTTACTTACGTATCACTGCTAATTTCCACGCTGTATACAAAACAGATAAAAGTCTGTATAGTGTATCATAGACAATAGGTCAGTTTAACAGTTTATATAGCAATGTACATGCATGAACGTATGAAAAGTTCACTACCAGGTGGTTGCATCTGTGATCACTCATCATGTAAAAATACCAATGAGTAGATTATAAAATACATGACTTTCTTAAATAGTTATATCTCATTCTGAGACATTGAAAGTGGTGAAGGGCGAGGTCAGACTTTTCACTATAAGGGCCACCAAAGTAAATTAATTATTTGAAAATTTATTGTACATATTACTTTTTGCTTATTTACATTGTTACAAGTTGCACTACTCCACTTCTCTAAGAATTCCCACTTTCAGGATCCATCATAGGAGGTATCTTCCAGATATTCGCCCACTTCAACATTGGGAACATCATCCAATCTGAGATGCTGAACCCCACCATCTTCTTTCTGGTTATGTTGCCGCCCATCATATTCGAGTCAGGCTACTCGCTTCACAAGGTTTGATTAGCTGATTAGCAATGTCCAGTTTTCACCAATACTGGGGATTCAATTCGGTCAAGAAGCCCTGTGTTTAATAATAAAGACTACAGTACTGTGCACATAAAAAGGCAGTTAGATGTGTTGATTCTTTGAATCGAGCACTTTGATCTCTGCACCTATTGATCAATGACAGACATCTTGTGTACATTTTGTCTGTAACAGCTGTAACAGCTGCCAGTAATTATCCTGTTGAAGCTGGTATCACCTGAATTACATGATCATCTAGGTATTTCAATCTACCATGACCGTTAGGGTGTAACAGAATTTCCCGACTTTGGCAATTTAAAATGCCTGGGGCATTTTCATACAGCTTAGGACACAAGAAAACCAAAAATCGAAAAAATTTTGGAAAAAATTATTTTTTGGGGCTCGCCAGATGGCAAAAACTTTTTTGCCTGTTAATTATAAAGGCCAATTCCTTGGGTGCATTAACTCAGAAACTGCTGCACTCAAAGCATGGACTACACACCTTAATAAAGATTATATAGACTGGACAGTAGTGCTAGATAATACCTTCAATGGCATTACCAACAATTATAAATTAATCCAATTTCAGTATAAGTTACTAATGCGGATCTCAACCTGTAAATATATGAGATACAAAATGAAAATTGCGACGGACAATGGTCAGTGTAGTCTTTGCCATACCTCCTTAGAAACTCTAGAACATATATTCCTAAAATGCCCACACACAGCTATTTACAGATAAGCTGGAAAGATTCATTAAGAATAATATAGACACTCATTATGATGATAGGAACAATATATTTTTCGTGCTATGTAACCACACCGACCCAACTATAAATTATCTAAATTTATCCGCTAAATGGTACATAAGTAAGAACTTTCAGAACTCTAAACCACTAGATTGGCTAGAGTATACTAGATATACAAAATTCGCATTAAACGGCGATAGATCAAATATCCGCGTTATTCTACTGGAGAAGCTGACTCCGTGATCTAATTAATCTTCCTCTCTCTCGGTTATCTCGCTCCTGCTCTTCCCTCCCTGAATTCTACCTCTTTTTCTGACACCTTCAGATCTTGTGCCGTGCCAGGGTGGTGAAATCTGACGTGGTGAGAGCTGTCTGCTGATGAGGTGAAATATGAAGTTACAAAAACCGAAAAAAAAAAAAAAAACAAAAAAAAATAAAAAAAAAATAAGAAAAATGAAGTTTAAAAAAAATGAATATATTAAATAAAAGAAAAGAAAAGAATATTTAAACTTAGTTAATTATTTATTTTAATATACCTACTTTTATTTCAGATATTTCAGATTTTGTGGGATGAAGGCTGAGGCAATAGACAAGGAAAAATGTCACTATTTAAAGTACATGTACACGATGATGAATGTGACAGGGTGTGAGAGCGCCCTAAAAAAGGTGCTCAATGATCATTCGCCACAATATGAGTGAAAAAAAAAAAACAAACAAAAAAAACAAAAAAAAAAACAAAAAACTCAGAAACTGCTTGTTTATGTAACTTCTCGTTGTGTTCATCGTTTTCTACAGGTATGAAAATGGGGGTATAGGTCAAAGAATTATGCTTCTATCTTGTTCAGGGGCTGAGATATGGCCGATTTTCGTCTGCCCATATATGGTCAATGACCATATAAATTGAAATTTTTGAAATTGAAATTGAAATTGAAATTGAAATTGAAATTGAAATTGAAAATATAGTTGACAATATCACTTTTCAAATAGTAAACATTGAATAATATAGTTATAAACTATTTACTAAATTTTCCTGTATCATCCAATTAAATTATTAAATCCGGTTAACTCATCATGTATTGCAACAATTGGCTGTAAATATTTTAGAAGAATAAAAGGTAAATACATGAAATTTTCGAAAAATTGTGTTGTGGACAGTGAAAAGTGATATGAAAGTGTGAGTAACCGGAGTCCCGCAATAGCTCGTCTGGCTAACAGAAGCGTTCCCCGGTACAGCGCACCCAAATTAACGTCACATTGCACAGACCAAGAGATGATGATTATATGGTAAAAATTGTTAGATCAGAAGAGTTTCATTAACATGACTTCCTTAATAAGATATATTATCGTTGCAGTATAGATAGCAATATCAATATTTAATTACTCTAAGAGTCATATCTGGATAACAAGTATTTTTTAAGTTTATCTTTAAAGTTATGTTTAGTTTTCAATAACCTCAAGTCACTAGGAGAGAATTCCACATAAGAGAAGCTGCAGTACTTGGTTTAGTAAAGTTGAAGATAGGCGGGGTGTATCACAGTGTAGGTCAATATTTGTTCTACGAGTTACTTGTGAGGATACATCTGACCTTTTGACAAAGCTTTCCGCTATTTTTATCCGGAAAGCCCATATCATAAAAATAGTCGTATGCCAGGCAGCAGAGATTAAAGTAGTAGAGGTCACTGAATTTTAATACTCCTAAGTTCGAATATAAGGGGTATTACTGGTATAATTTTGGGTAATTTTATCATATTTTTTGGTTTCCTAAAATTGCCCTGATAACTTTATTCTGGGTACTTGTCAGTGGTTTAAGAATATTTGGAACAGTTTCAGGATTACTATTTACTAATAAATTTTTTGGCGAAAGGGCGCCCCATGCCATGATACCATAGTTTAAGTGGGACTCTACAAAAGCATGGTAAATGGTTTTTTGATTTGTAAGTTAAGATGATCACATTTCCATAAATTCCAACAATGCTGTTTATTTTGGTACTTAATATATTAATGTGATGTTTAAATTTAAGTTTGTTATCAAAGTTAACACCTAGATACTTAACATAGTACGGTTCATTTATCTGGGAGTCATCTGGCATTCTTATGAACTCTTCAATCATCAGTTTGGGACACACTTTAGTAATTTCATGCATGACAAAATTCTCCTTTTTATTTAATTCAGCAGGACTGGGATCACCTGGTTCGTGAAATGGATCTTCAAAGAAACTGCGGCAACGCCGAGTGCATATCAGTTAGGTCAAGTTCACCCTTATCATAGCATTTATTAAAATGCGGCCAAAATAATAGATATTCAGTTTTGGAGAAGTTAAGTAGGAGCTCGTTGCTACTAAACCAGTCAACTATATGCTTCAATTCATGCCTCATGGTTTCATCATACTTTTTCAGATTCAATTTTAAGCGTGAGACAGGTATCATCAGCATAAATGGAGAATTCAAAAATATTTGAGCTGTTGGTTATATCATTCATAAATAAAATAAATAGAATAGGGGCTAACACTCCACCTTGTGGTATTCCCCAATCAAGTTCATACGCATTAGAGTTATGATTCCTTATATTAACAAATTGTATCCTTTTGTGATGTAAATTCCATCCACATAAGGGTTTTGTCTCTGAATCCGTAATACTCTAATTTTCTTAGTAAGTACCTATGGTTTACCGTATCAAATGCTTTTGCAACGTCAAGAAACACACCTCCACTTTTTAGCCCTTGTTCCATGCCATCTAGAGTTAATTCTAGTAAGTTTATAACTGCATGATTAGTACTGTGTTTATTTCTAAATCCAAATTGACATTTGTTAAGTATTCTAATCCTTTTAAGATATTTCATTACTTGTTCACGCACCACTTTTTCCAGTATTTTGGCTATACTACTTACTACAGTAATCGGACGGTAGTTTTGACATATCCCCGCCCTTGTGTATCGGTGTTTGTTTACCTACCTTCATAATCTTCGGTACATATCCTGAGAACATAGATCTATTTATAATAGAAGATAAAATTACTGATAATGGTTTTGCTACTATTTTTAGGAAACTATTTGGTACTTGAACGGGACCCGACTACTATTATTGCCTAACTTGTTGATTAGCTTGCATACTTCATCAGGATCACTATCGTTTTAATTCTAAGTAGTCATTTATTTTGCGAGATTTGTTTACATAATACATATAATCATGTGAATAGGTTCTATTTTCTTCTTAGTTTGCCCAGGCACATTACGGAAATAATTGAAAACCATTAGCAATTTTTGATCGCCTTCACATTTAATCCCCTTTAAAGTTTTAATTGCTACTGGTGGGCCCTTTCTAGCATTAGTTTGGGCCAGTGCCAGGTTTATACCATTCCATAATTTCCTAGAATTTGTCCTAAATTTCTCAAAGTAATTGGCAAAGTACCTTATTGTAGGAAATTAAGCACTCAAAAAATTAAGCCTACACGTCATTAAGCACCATGAAATTAGGCCCTTTTAACACATCTGGTGCTTAATAACGTGTAAGCTTGATTTCAGGTAGGCCTAATTACTTGTAGGCTTAATTAAATTTTTCACAATTTATACAAATGAAACGCAAATTGTAATGTGCGTCTGTTATGTAAAACAGATTTAAGTCCTGACAGAAGAACAGTTCCGGCCACCAATCACACAAGGAGGGCTGTAGATCAGGAGCCAGGTCAGACTTGAATGGTCAGTTGAAGTAAAGATTAAGTTTTTGGTGTTTTGTGCGTACATCAAGGAGAGCTACAGCCTTGAAAGATCTGACAAGAACGATTCAAAAGGATGTAGAACCAAGAATTTGTGGAAGCTGAAGACGAGGAGACGGAGGCTTATGGCGAGGATATTTGATTATTCCACTATTTTCAATTCATCATTAAATTATTATTTAAATTCTTTACTTCCATTGTTCTAAATTAGCACTGTACATATAATATAGCAAAATATCGGACATTTTTTGACATTTAAAAATCCCAAAATTATTCGAAAATTAAGGTATACAAAAAATAAGCCAGCATGTCATTAAGCACCATGAAATTAAGCCCTTTTCGAGGCATTGGTGCTTAATTTTCTGAGTGCTTAATTTCCTACAATAAGGTATTTTGTCATCTTTTTTCTAGTTTCATAAGTTACATGGTTTCTCATATCATTAAACTTTTGCCTATTGATAGCCGTGGGTGTCGAGGTTTTGGTGCTATGTGCTATATTTTTCATCCTAATATCATTGGCTAGCTCGTTATCAACCCAGGTTTATTAACATATTTTCTAGCTCTATTAGAAAGCTGTTCCAAAGGGGCGTGTTTATCACATAGTTCTATGAGCCTGTTTTGTAAATTTTCAGTAGCAGTGTCAAGATTAGGTTCAAAATATATTAGTTCATCCCAATTATAATTATTAAAATCTTCAATTACCTTTTCATCATCAACATTTTTAAGATTACGCCTAGTACACAACGATGTATTGTTAGAAACATCTCCCTTATAGTTCTGAAATATGGCAAAAGTTGCAGTGATCAGAATCTGGATAAGAAAGGTTACCAGCAATACATTCGTATTCAAATAAGTTAGTGATAATTTGGTCAATTAAAGAGGTGGACCTTATTTGCAGCGAGTTTTTATGGTATTGTATCCTGGTGGGCTTTAAGATTAAAATTTCACAACAATTGCTAATTATGGTGTTCAGGAAAGTCAGAGAGTCATAATTAAAAGTACTTTTCATTAAGCATATATTAAAATCACCTCCAATAATTATATCGTTTTTTGCAGAGATTTATGAGAAATGTCAGAGTTGAAACGATCAGTAAACATAATTTTGTCAGCCTCTCTGCAGTGCCGGTAATACCCTCCTACAAATAGCGACTTTAGAGTTGGGTTTAGGTGACCTAATTTTAACAAACACTGAATCATGTATTGGTAGTTTTAGTAAGATCATAGTGGTACTCTGCATTCCACTCTTTTTTGACGTACACAATGACACCCCCGTATTTTATAGAAGATCTAACATAGAATTTGTCATATCCATCAATTATATGGGTATTATGTAAATCTGCGTTGAAATATTCATTGGATTCTATGTGACATTCAGTCAGTACAATAATATCAAATCTATGTTGTAATGCGTCAAGATACTGCAAAAGGTTGTAGTAATTACGATCTATGCCTCGTATGTTAATATTAATATTCGAAACAGTTTTCTGAATTGCAATCTATAGAGTTAAATTTTTCTGCATCATAGTATTGGAAGTTATCCATGTTGTTATGCAATGCTCGTGGGGAAGTCTGGACCCTCTATTTCCTGATCTATGAGTTTTCTGCTTCATTATCTTTAATATTAAGTGTTTCCTTATAAAAATTTAAGAATTCATTATCATCATCTCCTGAGCCGTATGCACTATCACGCTCTTCCTGTACTATACTAGTCATTATATTCGATAACTTAACCAGGCCAGGGAGTAAACAATATTTTCAATAAGGTCTGTAGGTATTAATACTTATGTTATAATTCTGGAAAATTCATAATGAAAGTGAAAGTATTTTACATAGATAAGAGAAGTTCCTCTGCTGAATGAGCATATATGGGCATAACTTTAACGCGTAATACCCCCATTTTCATACCTGTAGAAAACGATGAACACAACGAGAAGTTACATAAACCTATAAACAAGTAGTTTCTGAGTTGATGCACCCAAGGAATTGGCCTTTATAATTAACAGGCAAAAAAGTTTTTGCCATCTGGCGAGGCCCAAAACATGATTTTTACCAAAATTTTTTCGATTTTTGGTTTTCTTGTGTCCTAGGCTGCATGAAAATGCCCCAGGCATTTTGAATTGCCAAAGTGTCGGGAAATTCTGTTACACCCTAATGACCGTACATAAGAGCTGCAATATGATCTAGGTTTCACACTATTACAATAATATGGTAATTGTATGGCCTTGGGGCTTGGTTGGTTGGGCTCATGATGATGCCCAGTTAGGCAATAGGCACATAGTGTCGTTATATCACAATACCTTATTACATGAAATTAAGGTTGTCAAGTAACTAAGGTTACACATTATTTACGAGCACTTAATTAAGGTGAAATTCGAGTCGATCACCTTAATTAAGTCATACCTTAATTTCATGTACTAAAGTATATGTTTTGCATGTTTTACATGTTTCACATGTTTTACATGTTTTGCATGTTTCACACGTTTCCCATGTGTTTCAGGGTAACTTCTTCTCCAACCTGGGTTCTATAGTGTTATTCGCAGTGCTGGGGACGGCTATCTCTGCTTTCACCGTGGGCGGAGGTCTCTGGATTCTCGGGGAGGTGAGACGATTATAGAATATAGGTGTACTGAGTTATCTACAAATCTAGATTTAACAGATTTAACGATTATAGAATGATAGGTGCACTGAGTTATCTGGAACTCTAGATTTAACGCGCAGTATCTGGAGAATAACTACTGAATTATATCCACTCGCGTGCGCTTTTTGAAGACATTTTAGGTGGCGGGCGCGCATAGCCCGGTAAAATAATTCATCATCATATCAATTTTCTATGGTAAGTAATTGGTAATAGGATTCCTAGAAATTCGATTATGAAAATAATAGCACATCATATAAGTTCCTGAAAAACTAATTTATGAATCCAAGTCTGAGAAAAGTAAACTATTCATCCCGTAAACAATCTAGCAATTTTAATCTGCCAGAGGTGAATAACTTGAACCAATTACAAAGTCATACAAATTGACCAGGGGATCATTAGGGGTTCACCATTCACCAGGGGTTCACCAGGGGGTCAATAGGGGTCAGTAAAGGGTCGTCAGGGGGTCAGTAGGGGTTCACCAGGGGGTCAGCAGAGGGTAAGGAGGGGTCCGTAAAGGGTCGTCAGGGGGTCAGTAGGGGTTCACAAGGGGGTCAGCAGAGGGTCAATAGGGGTGAGTAAAGGGTTGTCAGGGGGTCAGTAGGGGTTCACCAGGGGGGCAGCAAAGGGTAAGGAGGGGTGAGTAAAGGGTCGTCAGGGGGTCAGTAGGGGTTCACCAGGGGGTCAGTTATCAGTATGAGGTTCAATGGTATAATTTCATACGACTCTTTAACAACAAAGGACGCCCTTATGTAAAATATTACGGTTGTTTTGTTTCGTTTCTTAATCGCTCCACAACATCTTTTAGTTTTAATCCCTCTGTTCTATACTTGAAATCTCTAACCGTATAGTCATGTGACAGTTGCAAATCCGAGACAACTTTTGAATAATCACTGAATCTCGTGTAAAGGAAGGCACAAGACAAGTCCCCCGTTTTTCCGTACTCTGACAATTCCCAGTCTACAATATTACATCCCCGTGAATCAGGGTACTTCTTACACGAAGGTGTTTTTCCGGCCTCCTTGTTAAAGCATCTGTTCTCAAAACCCTCACGCATCACCCTGAATTCACTCACTGCTTTCCTGATTCGGTCTTTGCCGAGGTGATCTATATGTGAGTCTAACTTTGCGTTAAAGTAGTTAAAAATTTGGTGCTCGATGTTCAAAAGGTCAACGATTCGTTCCTCTGTTGCCGCTGAATAGCTGGGGTTTTCTGGAGAAGACTTCTTTCTTAAGTATAGAATGTCTCTCATTTCCCAACCCATCATTTCTTTCAGCACAACAAGGGACTCATCCATCCTATCGGTGATCATGACAAGGTCGTATTCTTTGTCTA
Source organism: Beroe forskalii (assembly GCA_011033025.1). Lineage (NCBI taxonomy): Eukaryota > Metazoa > Ctenophora > Nuda > Beroida > Beroidae > Beroe > Beroe forskalii. Next base: position 84,623 of record WFMF01000533.1, on the reverse strand, counting down.
GCATCTGTATGTAAAGATCGACTCTCTCTTGAAGTGTTGTATGATTGCCTAACAAAGCAGTGAAATGCGACCAACTAAGGTATTGTAAGAGGATGTTCAACCTTATGCAGGACTTATGCAATGGCTCAACACTCAGTGCAGAAAAGTTGCAAGTCGGTACAAATTGATCAAGATACAAATTTGATACCTCTTCGAATGACAGCTTATCACCGTCTTCGTGCTTACTTCTCTCCTTCTTATCTGACCCGGTGTAAACTAAGTGTGACCTAAAACGCCCTACCGGGGATCTCACTACAGTCGTGTAAAGTGACCGGTCCTTCGGAAAGACTTTGTGTTCGAAGTCAGGGTTGAAGTACGAATGCTGCGTCTGGATATTGTACTCCTTGCCTGGCCGTGGAGGGAGTAATGATTTGATATCTTTGAGTTCAGGTCTTCTCATATGATTAACGTACGGATACAGCAAGAAATTGAGACTGTTTCGAAAACCGTAGAGATAGAGTATTGACCCAATGGTGGAACCACCAGTTTTGCCTGTCTTCGTAAACATGATGTTCCGTTTCTTTATAGCTGTCAAATCATGATGTCTTGATTCGTTGCCTCGTTGATCATTATTACTTGGATTGGGAATTTTCACTCCCTCAAAATTCATAAGGTTTGGGTGTGGGTTGTCAAGAATTGAGTACAGATCAAAGGGATAGTATTCATTGAGAACTAAAACGGTTACAGTTGCCAACACGAGTAAGATCACAAGATTCCTTTTCTTTCTATAAATAGGGATATCATTCTGCTGTCTTGATAATTTCATCTGAAAGATTGTCTGTAGTATACATATTTTATGAATGCTAGAGCACTTTGAGAAATTGAATTTCAACACACTGGTATTTTATGAATTATACTTTTGGAAAGAGCAAAAGAGGAATTGAAGAAATGGAGTTATATATTATAATCACGCACGAAAATCTCTCTCTCAAAAGTCTCTCTCTAAAATCGTGGTGATGCTGTTTCCAGTTTCACACATTGATCGCACAAATTTGAAATTTATAACGAGTCTAAAAAGCCAAATGACTGCATTTACGCCACAAATATTTACTATGGCGTATTTACGCCAAAAATGACGAATTTGCGAAAGAAATAGGTATGACGAATTTTTGTCACTTCCAGGCACTTCTAGAATTTAACAGTACGAATAAAGGTAGTATACACAAATTCTCCAGACTCCATAATCAGAATATAATCCTCCAAACCACATCTATTTCCTACCCTCTCATCTACCTCTTTGTAAGAAATAAAAGCCTTGGGAGATAGCGTTTTCAAACGAGCATGGATGCCTCAGTACCGAATAACCAAAATGTTGAGTTAACACAACCTACAATCTACATTATTCAGTGTTTGCCACCAGTTTCAAGGGGAAAAGGTCATTCCTCAAGGGAAAGCCTTATATTTACGGCTTTCCCTTAAAAGAGCATACGGGTCACTAACATACTAGCGTCTGCAAAATACAGAGAGAAGAAACAGCACACAACAGGAAGAGAAATAAACTCAATGGTTTATCTCATACTTTGCTATACAAATTATAGTTGATGAATGTAATGTAAGATCTAATTTATGGTAATCCAAGAAGAAATGACTCAATAACAGGTAACTGTAATATGATAGGTACTATGATAAGATATGCGTACAAAGAAAGAAAGAAGGAAGAAATGCAAATGCGCAAAAAAGAAGGAAGCAAATTGAAACACCAAACTCTCAACTTCACAATTTAAGCCAATAATCCTTCGATTGCAAGACCTTTGATCCATGTTTTGATTCGATTCGCCTTTATAAATTTTCGCCCTCGGGCTCACAACTTCTACATGGGCTTTGCCAACCCTTCGATTCAATACTTACGATGCTTAATTGTGTTTTTATTGCATTTGTAAAACACTTAAATTTTTGTTAATTTAAGAAAAACTCAATATTATTGTTGCAAAACCTTCAAGTGTGTGTTCAAATCTTCGAGGATTTACTTGAAGATTCAACTTTTTTCATCTTAGATATGTCATTCGCCCAAAAAGCTCACGCGAGTGGATATATACCATATACTCCTCGCCTCATGGGCTGAATTTCGTATAGCACTCGGGCTCTTCGAGCCCTGCGTGCTATACGATACATATCCCACTCGGGCTAGCGCCCTCGAGGGATATATTTTCATATCGCACGCGCACGCGCATGCGATATGAAATTCAGCCCTAGAGGCTGCGGGTATATACCCACTGATTATAAAAACTAGAAACTTAGCGAGATAGGGAATCTATAAAACTGAATTATCATTCTGAGATTCTGGTTTGTGGTTTGAACTTTTAATTTACATGGATTCGGTGTTGACTGGTTGATTTACCAATTAAAGTTAAAGACTAAGGAGATCTATATTTTATTACGGTATCTAAAAATCTAGAAATTGCTCAGTATCTAGAATACATACTGAATTATCTGGGGAATCTAGAGCACTGAGTTCTGTATAAGTGTATTGATGATTCTTTTGTGTCTCTTTTTGAACTACAGTTTCAATTAGCCCTTATTTAAGCATTTGGTTCGCCCATCTTCCTACATTCTACTGTTCTCAAACTCTCAAAAACTAAGATTCACGTTACTCCCAGACATTGCACAATTCGATGACGTCACACTTAGTAGCCGTGATATTGTCACCATTTTAAGGAGTAAGTCCTTCAATGAATCTTTTCTTGAGACATTGAACAAAAGGAAATTATTTCTGAGTAAGCTTATTGCACACCATCGTGGTGAGGTAGTGGAAGCTGGAACACTTTCCAAGTTTCGAGGAAATAAAAAAAATAAAGGAATACGATGAATTTCAACATAATATTCCCGAAATGGACACTGATTTCGTGATTTTTGGACTATTAGATTATTTTTCAATTGGAAAAATGTATCAATTTACTCAATAAGTCCAATTCACTCAATAAATCGTGTAGTTCTGATCAGTCACTTCGTTTCAGGCTAACATATCCTACCAGTTAACTGCCAAACAAAGGTAAGATTTAATGAACTTAATTTCAACTTGATACGTGCTTATTAACTTATTAACGATTGAACATGTTATTTTGCCATTGCCAAATGATATTTGATACTCTGTACTTCTGTATAATCAAGTACCACAGTTTAGTATCTTGCTTTATGAGAATTCTGAAAAGAGCTGAAATGTGCTGGCCCCAACTCTGAGTCTAACTCACATCTGTTGAAAATGACAAAGCAAATTATCCCGGGTTACTTACATTTCTGTTGAATTGATTCCATGTGGCGCTGTATTTTTAAAGATTTAAACACAGTGTACAACTGTACACTGGTTAGTGGCGCTGTATTTCTAAAGATTAAAACACAGTGTACAACTGTACACTGGTTAGTGAGTTAGTGGTTCTGGTGTTGGCTTCTGTATTGTGTCGTAGTGACTAGTGGTAATGGTGTTCCCTGTTATGTTCTTATTAAACTGGCACTGGAACTGCGATATAAAACATGGAACTGCTATATAATACAGCTACTGTGTCTAATGCTGGTACTGGTACTGCCTTATATATAATACCTACTGTGTCTAATGCTGGTAGTGGTATAATATTAAAACACACCATGAACAATGCCAAGTTTCATACACAGAGAGTATTGTCATTGTGTGTTGTATCACATATCATAATATAAGCGGTGTGGGTGTCGCTCCATTACTCTACTAGGACAATGTGACGATTGTATTGTTATAATCTCGTAGAGATCAACTTGTAGAATTAGTTCGATTATATAAAATCAGGGTGTCCTCACATGATATTTAATAAATAATTAACACGTAAGAGATTACCATTTTGATAATGTAGCCCAGTAATTACGATCAATGATATAATTATCAATTATATAACGATCGTTATATAATTCTTGCTCCGATAATTTTTGTTATATAACGGCTTCAAAAATGGGGTTTAGGGGTCAATTAATAATTTTCATAATATTTTAAAATTTTCGAAATTTTGGGGTGTGATAATTTTTCCAGGTGCGTGATAACTGTACAGTTATCACACCCCTCAAAGAACAGTTATCACACCTTTGAAAAATTATCACACCCCAAAAATCGAAACTTTTGAATTTTGTGATTAGTATTTATCTACTATGTAAAATCATTTAAATCTGACTTTTTATAGTTTTAGTTAAAGGACGAGTAAAGCGAAGAAATTTTGTTCAAATATAGTTCTGAGACGTTGTACACAGAATCTAGGGCAATTCTCTAATCTAATCGTTAAAAAACGAAGATTCTACCACACCCACAAGACGAGATATTCCCTTCCATATATTTATCATACATAACATGCACTTGATGTCGAAATCTGGTCCCCTTCCTTTCCACGCGACCTTGCATGTTATGTACTTTGTATGTTATTTATCTTGCGTTTTGGTATAATTATCGATCCCATATGAGTGGTTAAACACCGTTTTGTTTCGTCTAGTGGAATTCTCAATTTTCTGAGTCAATAAAAGAAACCAAAAAATCTATCTAATTAATAATCGAGGCGTGAAAGAATCAATCAAAACCGTCAATAACAATGCAATATATACTGTGTTTACATAGTGAACTCAGAGTGTAATTTGATACTGGGGACCATACTGCATCATATTTTGCGCCTAGAATTGCTCTTTGATTTAGCTATAGCGTGCGGTAGTAAGTGAATAGAAACATCGGACTTTGACTAAAGTGCTTTTAATTATGATACCTATCATAATATGAATTTTTTAATATACCTTAAATTTCGCTTTACTCGTCCTTTAATGCTCTCACTCCCTTGCGATACACCGGTGTATACATATTACGTTATCTTGTTTTCGTTTCATGTGTCCACTTTAGTCGTTATATGAGCCGCGCACGCACGTGTCAGGAAAACTTGAAGACCACTTGCTCTCACTCCATTACAATACATCAGTGTATACATTATCATGTTATCTTGTTTTGATTTAATGAGTTTATGTGTACTCAGTAGTCGTTATATGAGCCGCGCACGCACGTGTCACAAGGAGTACAATTAGGACCACTTACCCTCACTACTTGTATAAATAACGATACACGAGCATATACAAATTTATTCTCTTGCTTTGGCGTTAAGGTTTCTTGTTTTGATGTTTTGTATACTTGTTGTACACGTTGGTCGTTGGTGAAATTTCGCTTGTTTGAATCATGTTTCCCTTCTTACATCTTTACATTTTAAACAAATGCCACCGCTCGCAATTTGCCGAAACATTTGCGTCCGCTACGGCGTTACACACTTACACGGAAATGTCCTTTCTATTTTTTTGTTGTACATTTCAATCGACAATCACTTTATAGTACCTTGTTGAATCAAAAGATACGATCAAAGTTGATGAATATTCCGGACTTGCGTTTTTATTCATACTTTCTTGGGCAAATTCAAATATACATAGCCACTCTTCACCATCTAAATCTAAAATTCCCGGCCACTTCGAAGCTTGATATTTTCAAGATTCAATTTCAGGCGCTCTAGTTTAAAGGATTTTTATATCCATAAAGGCTTCTAAATTTGCTTTCTTATTGAGTTATTGGAAAACCAGTGTAAATATCTGCCCGTTTCTCACGTTATATAATAGATTAATCAAACACCCTAAGGATACGTTTATATCAATTATCACACTCGCCTTCGGCTCGAGTGATAATCGGAATTATTGCACTCGCCTTCGGCTCGAGCAATAATTCGAATTATCACACTCGCTTCGCTCGTGTGATAATTCATATAAACGTATCCTAAGGGTGTTTGATTATCCTATATTATAAGATGTCAAGTCCTGCATGTGGAGATGTAGCTATACAGTAATTACAATAATGCTAACTCTGCCACTTTAATAATTGTTTACTATACATTAATCTTATGGCAGGTGACCGAGTTTGATTAATTTACTGTTATTAACGAGCAATCTTCTCTGAAATGCATACTTGCTTATTATCAAGTTATCACAATCAATAGTATCAGAATCGGACTACCAAGGTTAGCTTGGCACGTGCCTGATTTTGCATACTTTATCAATGGCATGAGTATTATTGACCTCTGTAAGAATTAGGACTTGAGTACTCCATTGATAATACCATTTTAGGTTAAGTTAATTATACCGAGCAGCAAGTTGGTGGTTTAAAGATGCCCTGGCGTCAGCCCTTCGGGCAGATGTCTTCAGTATTTTCCTCAACTGTGGCTGCGGGCACTTGATAGCACCCTGGTCCCTGATTAAAACATTGACCTAGGTAGATCACAATTCACGATTTCCCAAACCCCTAAATCCTGCGGTTTTATTCGATTCCATTTGCGTTTGTGGTCGGAGACCTAATAAACTGTTTGATCTGTTTCAGTTTTGGTTTCGGAGCGCTGATCTCAGCAGTAGATCCGGTGGCAACGCTAGCCATATTCTCAGCCATTGATGTGCACCCTACACTTTACATGCTGGTGTTTGGGGAGAGTGTTCTCAACGACGCAGTCTCCATTGTCATGACAGAGTAAGTGTTGTCATGTTTTGTCATGACAGAGTGAGTGTTGTCATGTGTTGTCATGACAGAGAAAGTGTTGTCATGTGTTGTCATGACAGAGAAAGTGTTGTCATGTGTTGTCATGACAGAGTAAGTGTTGTCATGTGTTGTCATTCGACAGAGTGAGTGTTGTCATGACAGAGTGAGTGTTGTCATGTGTTGTCATTCGACAGAGTAAGTGTTGTCATGTACAGGGGGGCTGTACATGTGTTGTCATGACAGATCACAGAGTGAGTGTTGCCATGTGTTGTCATGACAGAGTTAGTGCTTTCATGTGTTGTCATGACAGAGTAAGTGCTATCATGTGTTGTCATTCGACAGAGTAAATAAAGTGATTCAACTTTCTGAAAAAATGAATGCTTCAGTCAACTCTAGTTTAGTGAATGCCGCAAAGTTTGAGCTATTGGTGTGTACACCAGACGTACCTAGATTTTCCTGCTTTGACGTTTAAAATTTTAAATATAGAAACCGCTAGCTGAGTTTAAAAATAGGAAAGGAAATCGATAGTATTTACCCCCTTATAAATTCTTGGTATTTTTAAATGGCCGATATAATATCTCAATTCGGTATTTAGTGTGGTATACTTTAATGATGCGGACACAGAGTGTTTCCTAATTTCAAAAGTTCAAAATACCCCACATACAGTTTATTAGCGTGTAGGGAAATAGGAAAGACGTCACGTAATACACCTAAGCAAGTAGGTAAATATAGGTAATTACCGTCAAGAATCAAGAGGCGTGGCGTATGAATTAGAGATGCCTTGCAAATCCGAAAATTTGCAGTTATGATCTATGTATTATCATGAACTGGACCCTTAAGGCTATCTACTCATCTAACCTACTCCTTCCCTCAGTACGATCATCCACTTCAACGACACTGAAGCAGGGAGTGCTATCGGCTCCCTCCCCCCCGCCCCCTTATCTAATATACCCCTCCCCCTCAGCACTATCATCCACTTCAACGACACAGAAGCAGGGAGTGCCATTGGCTCCGCGTTCGGAGACTTCTTCCTCTCCTTCAGTATGAGCGGAGTGGTAGGCGTGGTATTCGCCCTGGTCCTTGCCCTGCTCCTCAAACACATCGCCCTCCAGAAGACACCCTCCCAGAGTTCTGTACGGTGTGCCTCTTTGCGTACGGTCCGTACTTCCTAGCAGAGGGACTGCATCTGAGCGGGATCATGGCGATACTATCCAGTGGGATTGTCATGAGTCACTACGCTCATTACAACCTCTCTTTCATGACACAGGTTACAGGGGTGATTAACGTGCTAATTAATGACACAGGTTAATATGCGCTCTTGGAATGAATAGGTGGTCGTTGTGACGTCATTTACACTGGGCGTGCTGCCAAATTATGTTGAAAATAAGAAAATAACCGCCTATTATTCGTGCGCGGGCGGTCTGATTAACGTGCTAATTAGTGCTGTGTTAATTGGCTTAACACACACCAAACACACGCGTTTGGTAATTGGTTTCGTCACACGGGCTACTGCACACCTGTAGTAAATGAGGGTGTGTCGCAATCCCAGGATTATATTATGTACAACACCACATTACCCTCTTACGTTACGGGTTAAAGACGTTAAGATAGTGCACCACAGGCTCTTATTAATGTACCGCAGGCTGCTCCTTACGTAATAACATGATGTCATGCCATGTGTACGTCTTTAAATATCATATACCAAATAGTGCTATTTGTGTAGTAAAACACCGTAGCAATTACTCACATGGGGTTCAGTGTCTCTACCTTTGTAATACCTCTACATTTCTATAAGTCTATTCTCAGACTGTACATTGAGAGTCTTTACACTATGAGTGTGTCGCTTTCTAATTTCTGTGAAGCAGTGAGTTGGCAACGGGCCAGTTCAAATTATATGAACTGTCACACACTGAACTGGTACAGTGCATATTGTATTAAATGGAGGTGTCAAAAAAGTGGTTGACAGTAAGATTGCTGATATAATACAAGAATTTACGGCACGTCCTGTTCCCGATGTAATAAACTCTTGAAATCTTATGAAAATATGGAATTATGTCGACCAGCAGACCAAACGCAATTTTACTGGATGCTTGTATAAGCCTGCGATTATGTGATCAAGCTATTGAAGTATTGTGATCTAGCTATTGAGCTATTGTGATCTAGCTATTGAGCTATTGTGATCTAGCTATTGAGCTATTGTGATCTAGCTATTGAGCTATTGTGATCTCTAGAGCTATTGTGATCTAGCTATTGAAGTATTGTGATCTAGCTGGATCTAGCTGGCAGTTTGTGGTTTTGAAGAATGGATTTTTAGCCCTTGTTTGTATAGGTACTGTTATATGGAATTTTATGATCAAGTCTAGAATTTACAAGAGTCACATTTTGCAATGATCTACATTTTCAAGCTTCTTGATGCCATTCCTTTCAGTCTATTACATGACAATATTACAGATACACAGATTGTATCATGTAACTATGAGAAGTTGGCTGAATACCTACAAGTTAAGTGATATGTTACTTACTGTGTTATGTATCACGCTACTACATCATTCATCATTGGGACAATGGGACACACAAGTTTTGCATTACCTAAACCCCTCATTCTGACCATTGAAAGTGGCGAAGTGCGAGGTCAGACTTTTCACTATAAGGGCCCCCAAAGTAAATTAATTATTTGAAAATTTATTCTACATATTATTACTTTTTGCTTATTTACATTTTTACAAGTTGCACCTCTCCACTTCTCTAAGAATTCCCACTTTCAGGATCCATCATAGGAGGTATCTTCCAGATATTCGCCCACTTCAACATTGGGAACATCATCCAATCGGAGATGCTGAACCCCACCATCTTCTTTCTGGTTATGTTGCCGCCCATCATATTCGAGTCAGGCTACTCGCTCCACAAGGTTTGATTAGCTGATTTGCAATGTCTAGTTTTCAACAATACTGGGGGTTCAATTCGGTCAAAAAGCCCTGTGTTTAGTAGTAAAGACTACAGTACTGTGCACATAAAAAGGCAGTGAGATGTGGTGATTCTTTGAATCGAGCACTTTGATCTCTGCATCTATTGACCAATGATAGACATCGTGTCTACATTTTGTCTTTTTGGCTGTAACAGCTGCCAGTAATTATCCTACCTATTGAAGCTGGTATCACCTGAATTACATGATCATCTAGAATCTAGGTATTTCAATCCACCATCACCGTACATAAGTGCTGCAATTTGATCTGGGTTTTACACTATTACAATAATAATATTATGGTAATTGTATGGCCTTGGGGCTTGGTTGGTTGGGCCCTTCCATGATGATGCTCAGTTAGGCAATAGGCACATAGTGTCATAATATCACAATACCTACCTTATTACTTTATTACATGAAATTAAGGTTGTCAAGTAACTTAGGTTACACATTATTTACGAGCACTTTAAGGTGAAATTCGAGTCGATCACCTTAATTAAGTGATACCTTAAGTTCATGTACTAAAGTATATGTTTTGCATTTTTTTTCGTGTTACATATGTTTCACATGTTTCACATGTTTCCCGTATGTTTCAGGGTAACTTCTTCTCCAACCTCGGTTCTATAGTGTTATTCGCAGTGCTGGGGACGGCTATCTCTGCTTTCACCGTGGGCGGAGGTCTCTGGATTCTCGGGGAGGTGAGACGATTATAAAGACGATTATTTAAACGAATGCATGAATGTCCACATTCATACCTGTTTTTTCAAATTAAATTATTCATAACACAGAGACATGAGTTGATCGAATCACTGCAACTTTGTACTGTGTTTTATAGATTACAATAGAATATACCTAGTGTACTGAGTTATCTAGAAATCTAGATTTAACGCGCAGTATCTGGAGAATACTGAATTATATATCCACTCGCGTGCGCTTTTTGAAGATATTTTGGGTAGCGGGCGCGCATAGCCCGGTAAAATATGACATCATCATATTATTAATTTTCTATGGTAAGTAATTGGTAATAGGATTCATAGAAATTCGATTATGAAAATAATAGCACATCATATAAGTTCCTGAAAAACTAAATGAATCCAAATCTGAGAAAAGTAGACTATTCATCCCGTAAACATTCTAGCAATTTTAGTCTGCCAGAGGTGAATAACTTGAACCAATTACAAAGTCATACAAATTGACCAGGGGATCAGTAGGGGTTCACCAGGGGGTCAACAGAGGGTAAGGAGGGGTCAGTAAAGGGTCGTCAGGGGTCAGTAGGGGTTCACCAGGGGATCAATAGGGGGTCAGATATCAGTATGGGGTTCATTGGTATAATTTCATACGACTCTTTAAGTCAACAAAGGACACCCTTATGTAAAATATTACGGTTGTTTTGTTTCGTTTCTTAACCGCTCCACAACATCTTTTAGTTTCAATCCCTCTGTTCTATACTTGAAATCTCTAACCGTATAGTCATGTGACAGTTGCAAATCCGAGACAACTTTTGAATAATCACTGAATCTCGTGTAAAGGAAGGCACAAGACAAGTCCCCCGTTTTTCCATACTCTGACAATTCCCAGTCTACAATATTGCATCCCCGTGAATCAGTGTACTTCTTACAGGAAGGTGTTTTTCCGGCCTCCTTGTTAAAGCATCTGTTCTCAAAACCCTCACGCATCTCCCTGAATTCGCTCACTGCTTTCCTGATTCGGTCTTTGCCGAGGTGATCTATATGTGAGTCCAACTTTGCGTTAAAGAAGTTAAAGATTTGGTGCTCGATGTTCAAAAGGTCAACGATTCGTTCCTCTGTTGCCGCTGAATAGCGTGGGTTTTCTGGAGAAGGCTTCTTTCTTAAGTAAAGAATGTCTCTCATTTCCCAACCCATCATTTCCTTCAGCACAACAAGAGACTCATCCATTCTATCGGTGATCATGACAAGGTCGTATTCTTTGTCTAGCATCTGTATGTAAAGATCGACTCTCTCTTGAAGTGTTGTATGATTGCCTAACAAAGCAGTGAAATGCGACCAACTAAGGTATTGTAAGAGTATGTTCAACTTTATGCAGGACTTATGCAATGGCTCAACACTCAGTGCAGAAAAGTTGCAAGTCGGTACAAATTGATCAAGATACAAATTTGATACCTCTTCGAATGACAGCTCATCACCGTCTTCGTGCTTACTTCTCTCCTTCTTATCCGACCCGGTGTAAACTAAGTGTGACCTAAAACGCCCTACCGGGGATCTCACTACAGTCGTGTAAAGTGACCGGTCCTTCGGAAAGACTTTGTGTTCGAAGTCAGGGTTGAAGTACGAATGCTGCGTCTGGATATTGTACTCCTTGCCTGGCCGTGGAGGGAGTAATGATTTGATATCTTTGAGTTCAGGTCTTCTCATATGATTAACGTACGGATACAACAAGAAATTGAGATTGTTTCGAAAACCGTAAAGATAGAGTATTGACCCAATGGTGGAACCGCCAGTTTTGCCTGTCTTCGTAAACATGATGTTCCGTTTCTTTATAGCTGTCAAATCATGATGTCTTGATTCGTTGCCTCGTTGATCATTATTACTTGGATTGGGAATTTTCACTCCATCAAAATTTATAGGGTTTTGGTTGTCAAGAATTGAGTACAGATCAAAGGGATAGTATTCATGGAGAACTAAAACGGTTACAGTTGCAAACACGAGTAAGATCACAAGATTCCTTTTCTTTCTATAAATAGGAATATCATCTTGCAGTCTTGATGAGTTCATCTGAAAGATTGTCTATAGTATACATATTTATGAATTATACTTTTGTAAAGAGCAAAAGAGGAATAGAAGAAATATGATCACTCACGAAAATCTCTCTCTCAAAAGTCTCTCTCTAAAATCGTGGTCATGCCGGGTGATGCTGGTTCCAGTTTCACACATTGATCGCACAAATTTGAAATTTATAACGAGTCTAAAAAGCCAAATGACTGCATTTACGCCACAAATATTTAAATATGGCGTATTTACGCCAAAAATGACGAATTTACGAAAGAAATAGGTATGACGAATTTTTGTCACTTCCAGGCACTTCTCAGATTTAACAGTACGAATAAAGGTAGTATAGTAGTCTCACGACAGGTTTAGACCGATATAGAGGGTAGTACTATCTGCGTAGAGTCGTGTTACCACACGCGCTTTATATCATGTGTTTGTTATGACACACTGTAATTTAATATCAATTCAAATACACATCTACGCGACCTTTGCTTTTGCGTTACAAAAATGTGCATATCTCCGAGGTTTTTTGAGCAAACTTGATGAAACTTTCAGGATATTTAGAGCTTCATAAAAGCAACATCTCAGTGAAGTTTTGATTCATTTTTGAGCTCCGGAAGCGGAGTTATGCGCTTTTTTGTTATGTGTAAACAAGCAATTTGCTTTTTACCATATAAGGTAATGTGTGCTTGTTGTGTATAGGGTGTGTATAGGGAATTTATTATTGCCATTTATTAAAGACAAAGCTTATAATCTTCCCTCAACTATTGAACAGTACAAAACTAGATATAAAAAATTTTTGTTAAGAATGCAATCCGACGACTCTGACGATAACTGGATTAGCTCCAATTTCAATGTTGATAAGTATTTAGTCAAAATTAAACATGATCCATACTTTATCGAAAATATGCGTAACACAGCTCTTTCAACCGTGACATCAATTTTATTTACCGATTAAGAACAATCAGCCATTAATTACCAAATTATTATAAGGCATAAAACATACTATATCATAAAACATACTATATCATGATCATATTTTCTCTACTTTGATAAGCAATTTGAATAGTTTAGGATTCGGCCATTATCAACAGCCTTATCCCATAATAATTCTCATATCATCACTGTGCCCATGGACTGAGCTACAAGCCGTGTGCCGTGTGTTTGTGACTTATTAAAGTTTTTTTTTGCTTAGTTTAAATACAAATTTTATTACTACACAAGGCATTTTACCACTCAGGTGATAGAAGCTTCTGACAGCTCTCTTTTATACCCGCAATCTCTCGTTTTTCTTAGCTGTTTGGCGTATCACCAAATATTGTACATTTAACTCAAATATTAGCCTATTTTAATCCCAAATTTTGTTACTGAAATTTTCAACCCAATCCCCATCAAATCCTAATTTCAACATTTCAGTGTGTTTGTTAAGAGAAATATTTTCTTTGATTACATTGCCAATGTACAATATGAACAAAATTACAATTGTTTAAAATTGTTTGTGTCTTGTGTACACCGTTCGACTACTATAGTACTTTAGAGGCTCAAACTCACCGCAGAAATATGATTTAGAGCACTCAGCTCAGCTTCGCTTCGCCTCGCACTCTAAATCATTTAAATGTCTCCAGCTGCGCTGTTGACATTTAAATATTATCTTATTATATAGAGCCCTGCTCTCGCAGGGCTCTATATTGTCTGCGTGTTCGTCTTACGCCACTAAAGTACATATACACAAATTCTCCATAATCAGAATATAATCCTCCAAACCACATCTATTTCCTACCCTCTCATCTACCTCTTTGTAAGAAAAGCGTTTGGAGATAGCGTTTTCACACGAGCATGGATGCCTCAGTACCGAATAACCAAAATGTTGAGTTAACACAACCTACATTCTTCACTGTTTGCCACCAGTTTCAAGGGGAAAAGGTCATTCCTCAAGGGAAAGCCTTATATTTAAGGCTTTCCCTTAAAAGAGCATACGGGTCACTAACATACTAGCGTTTTCAAAATACAGAGAGAGAAGAAACAGCACACAACAGGAAGAGAAATAAACTCAATGATTTATCACATACTTTGCTATACAAATTATAGTTGATGAATGTAATGTAAGATCTAATTTATGGTAATCCAAGAAGAAATGACTCAGTAACTGTAATATGATAGGTACTATGATAAGATATGAGTACAAAGAAAGAAAGAAGGAAGAAATGTGCAAAAAAGAAGGAAGCAAATTGAAACACCAAACTCTCAACTTCACCACAATTTAAGCCAATAATCCTTCTATTGCAAGACCTTTGAGATTGATCCATGTTTTGATTCGATTCGCCTTTATAAATTTTCGCCCTCGGGCTCACAACTTCTACATGGGCTTTGCCAAATGCCAACCCTTCGATTCAATACTTACGATGCTTATTTGTGTTTTTATTGCATTTGTAAAACACTTAAATTTTTGTTAATTTAAGAAAAACTCAATATTATTGTTGCAAAACCTTCGTGGACCACGTGTTCAAATCTTCGAGGATTTACTTGAAGATTCAACTTTTTTCATCTTAGATATGTCATTCTCCCAAAAAGCTCACGCGAGTGGTCAGTGGATATATACCATATACTCCTCGCTTCATGGGCTGAATTTCGTATAGCACTCGGGCTCCTCGAGCCCTGCGTGCTATACGATATATATCCCACTCGGGCTAGCGCCCTCGAGGGATATATTTTCATATCGCACGCGCAATGCGCATGCATGTGCGATATGAAATTCAGCCCTAGAGGCTGCGGGTATATGTATATATACCCACTGATTATAGAACCCTCTGACGTTTTCATGCGGGTCTATAATATATAGACACTTGCCTGATCGGGTCCATATTGGTTTAGACCCTCGCTCTATGGGCTCGGGCCAAAACCGGATACATCCCTCGGGAAGTTTCCCAAAATGGACCCGATAGGCGCGTGTCTATGTATTTTATAAAAACTAGAAACTTAGTGAGATAGGAATCTAGGGAATCTATAAAACTGAATTATCATTCTGAGATTCTGGTTTGTGGTTTGAACTTTTAATTTACATGGATTCGGTGTTGACTGGTTGGTTTACCAATTAAAGTTAAGGACCAAGGAGATCTATATTTTATTAGGGTATCTAAAAATCTAGAAAAGTAGAAATTGCTCAGTATCTAGAATACCTACTGAATTATCTGGGGAATCTAGAGCACTGAGTTCTGTATATAAGTGTATAGATGATTCTTTTGTGTCTCTTTTTGAACTACAGTTTCAATTAGCCCTTATTTAAGCATTTGGTTCGCCCATCTTCCTACATTCTACTGTTCTCAAACTCTCAAAAACTAAGATTCACGTTACTTCCAAACATTGCACAATTCGATGACGTCACACTTAGTAGCCGTGATATTGTTACCATTGTAAGGAGTAAGTCAATGAATCTTTTCTTGAGACATTTCGAACAAAAGGAAATTATTTCTGAGTAAGCTGATTGCACACTATCGTAGTGGGAAGCTGGACCACTTTCGAAGTTTCGAGGAAATAACTAAATACACCACCAAAACCGTTGGACGGTTGGTCTAGTAACCCCCCGCTGGTTTGGATGTGATCAGCCCATTTTGTTTCTCTTCAGGTACCGTTGTCACATCCAAACCCGCGGGGGGTTACTAGACCAACCGTCCAACGGTTTTGGTGGTGATATCTTGACAGATGTATGTAGTTTGAACCCATGTTACTTGCCCAAATGCAGTTTGGCCCACGTAACTTGCCCTCACGTAGTCCGAACCCACGTTACTAGCCCACATGCAAGTCTAACCCACGCAACTTACCCAGACGAACTCCAAAACTACGTTATTCTAACTTGGAATTACTAGAATTGATATATTTCTTAATTTCTACAAATCGTCTACGTGAACTCACGTGCTAAAATATAGCAACCTGATCTAATTTCACGTGCATTAGTCGTATTTGAACTCATTTCAACGTAACCAAGTCGAAAATCCCGTGTGAATATCAATTTCTTCAAATCCCCTAATTTCTACAAAACGTCCGTGTGTACTCACGTGCTGAAATATAGCAACAAGATCTAATTTCGTTCATTAGTCATGTTTAAAACTCATTTCCAACG
>WFMF01000533.1:0-68162 GCA_011033025.1 Beroe forskalii | reverse complement strand
ATCTCTTTACAGATGTGAAGAAGAAGACGTAGAGATGAGTGATGACGCGATGCTGGTTCTAACTAAAATAGGTGAGTAATATCTCTTGTAGGGGAGGTTATAGATTGTATCAATATCACATCAATCAGACTCAGACAAGCAATGAAGGCAGTTGTCTGGGAACATCTCTCAGTACAGCATGACATCAGCACTTCTTTGGTAGGTCGTGAGATTCATCACCCCCATCCCCTACCCCCCCCGATTGATATACCCTCCAGAACTATAACAGTGCTACATTTCAGATTGCCAAGTTGTCACAGTCCAGTACTAACCTAAATGCTTCTTCAGGGTACAGAAGTCGATCAGAAACTTCCTTGCAGCAGTACCCTAGCAGTCTTGTCTTACAACAAGGTCCTACTGCTTGGGTACTGCATGCGAGGTTTTGAGTGGCAATTCGGTACCACAGTTACAAAATTCCAATTTTAGCGAAATCCGAACGAGAATATTGCGTAAAAAGCCAATTTTCCAGCATTTTCTCAATGCGCGGGACGAATGCGCGCGCACTTTTCCCTCATTTCAGTTGGCATTGTCCACTTTTCTGGAAGCGCGCGCGTCAGACAAGCTACCTTATTGTAGGAAAATAAGCACTCGAAAAATTAAGCCTACATGTCATTAAGCACCATGAAATTAGGCCCTTTTGAGACATCTGGTGCTTAATTGCATGTAGGCTTGATTACATGTATGCCAAATTCAATGAAGGCTTAGTTCAAATTTTTCAAAATTTATTCAAATGACACACAATTTTTAATGTGCATCTGTTATCTAAAACAGATTTAAGTTCTGACTGAAGAACAGTTCTGGTCACCAATCACACAAGGAGGGCTGTAGATCAAGAGTCAGGTCAAATTGAACGATCAGTTGAAGAAAAGGCTAAGTTTTTCATGTTCTGTGGACAGGAATCAATATAACAATAACTTGGAGGATGTAGAACGAAGACTTTGTGGAAGCTGAAGACGAGGAGATGGAGGCTTACGACGAGGATGTTTGATTATTCCATTATTTTCAATTCATCATTAAATTATTATTTAGATTCTGGACGTCTATATTAATTACTACTGTACAAAATATAGCAAAATATCGAACATTTTTTGATGTTGAAAAACCTCAAAATAATTTGAAAATAAAGGTATAAAAAAATTAAGCCAGCATGTCACTAAGCACCATGAAATTAGGCCCTTTTCGAGGCATTGGTGCTTAATTTTCTGAGTGCTTAATTTCCTACAATAAGGTAATCTTGGAATTCTAGATTTTCAGAATAAATCAACAAATTCTAACCTCTTCGAACCAAAGTCAGGGATTCTGATCGGGAAGACAAGAGGCCGATTAAGAAAGGCGTGAGAAGCTTGAACTGATTGTGGAGTCAGAGTCATCAGTCATGAGCTTTAACTGATACTTCGAGACACACTGATTAATAATGAGTGATATTCTCTAATGAGAGATTTACCCTTTTTCAGGAATGGAAACGTCGCTAAGGTACGCCATTCAGCTCATCACCTGCGCCAGTTTAGTCTGCAGAAAACGCAAGGAACAGAGGTAGGATGTTTGTCTGATAGCTGTTCCATGTATTTCTACCCCCGACCCCGCTGTAACATTGTGAACTGTTTTTTTGTCGTACCCTGCTGAAACAAAATCCAACTCAGGTCTTATGAACCTGAATCTTGACGTAGACCTGTGCGAACTTGATGCTGCGCGATTTTTTGGTGCTTTGCATGCTTTTTTTCTGTGGCTGTGAGCAGAAGTTTTTACAGTGTACACATTGCACTGTGTGTACGCAATGAATGTTGTAAGTGTACGCCCAGCATCCATGATCAATGATCACTGTACGAATTGTACATACTTACCTTCCAAAGTCGGGTTGCACGGGTTACACTGTAACCGAGGGGATTTTTATCAAAAGTGAGGGGATTTTGACAAACTTACTTGTGTGTGAACCAGAGCCCAAAATGAAGGCCTCAATTCCATCAATTTAAGAGATATGAGAGCATTTTCCTATCAATTTCGATGAAGTGAGAGTGTTGTCTCACTTTGGCCCTCACTTTATCATTTGAACGAGGGCCTTTTCCTATCAACTTGTAACAAGTAAGTGTTTTCTCACGTGGGCCCTCACTTTTATGATTTGAATGAGAGCCTTTTAGTATCAACTTGTAAAGAGTGAGTGTTATCTCACTTTGGCCCTCACTTTCATCATTTGAATGTGAGCCTTTTAGTATCAACTTGTAAAGAGTGAGTGTTTACTGTTTCCTAACTTGAGCCCTCACTTTTATCATTTGAATGAGAGCCATTTAGTATCAACTTGTAAAGAGTGAGTGTTTTTTCATTTGAGCCCTCACTTTCATCATTTGCACGAGGGCCTTTTCCAATCAATTTGGAAGAAGTGAGGGTGTTCTCTCACCCTGCAATCTTTTGATCAAGAGCCTTTTCCCATCGAATTCGAAGAAGTGAGAGTGTTCTGTCACTTTCATCATTCAAAATTCAGCTTCGGGTGTGAAACCTTGTAAATTTTCACCTGCAGACACACCCAGAAATGTGAAACTTTTGAAAATTTCACCTTCAGTCTTAGAAGTGAGAGTGTTCTGTTACTTTCATCATTCAAAATTCAGCTTCGGATGTAAAACCAAGTTGTAAATTTTCACCTGCAGACACACCCAGAAATGTGAAACTTAAAAAAAATTCGCCTGCAGCGGGCTGTTGTAATCAAATTATTCATTACCAAATTGATCTTAGAGGCAGATTCATGTGCAAAAAACCTTGAAAATTTTCGCCTGTGGCGGGCTGCTGTGATCAAACAATTTTACTGAATTGATCCCATACGAAGTCTCAGAGGTAAAACCTTGAAAATTTTCGCCTGCGGCGAGCTGTTGTGAACAGTTAATTGTGATCAAATTATGTTACTCAATTGATCTTACACACAGTCTCAGATGTAAAACCTTCAAAAATTTCGCCTGCGGCGCCTAGAAAGGAACAGTAGGGATTCTGAATCAAAAATTGCCTTGCAATTGTTAATTGTTAGTGCTTTTGTAAGAAAAGCAAGCGGGTCCTATTATCTTTGAAACTTAGGGGAGCCTTAGAAAACATGAAAAATTTTATTTTGATTGAAAGTGAGGGGATTTGGAATGGTGTAACCGAGGGGATTTTTCCTTTTGGAAGGTAAGTGTACATAGACCCGTGTTAATCATGATATGATTGGTCACATGACATCACACGTTAAGTGACGCGTTATCACGCGTCACATAACGCGTGAAATGACCGTGGTGTCTCGACCTTTTGGGGCGCCGCGTATTGCACCGTGCTTGGGTACTTTTACGGCGCTTGATAGCGCGCAAATGTGCTTTATTTCCCTCCCCATTGGCCTTTTTGTGAATACAAAAAGGCAAATGAGAGGGTTGGCAGAGATCGTGGTTTGGAAGGTGAGAAATAGGATATGTGCATAGCAGGTCCAGATTTGCAATACAACTACTGTAATTTCTGGAAAGTGCCCGGATTGCTCCTTTATAATATCAGTCGCGAAAATGTCCCTCCCTCCCTCCGTCCGTCCGTCCGTCCGTCCGTCCTTCCGTCCGTCCCCTCATCACAAATCTTCAAAATCACGAATTTCATAATCATTGGCTGTCGGTTGTCAAAACTAAAGTCTGACTTGGTCCATCCGTGGAAACTACTGAAATTCTCTAAAATTATGATCAATTCTAAATTGAAGGGCTGTTGAAGAATTCGAGACTTAAAATCTTAGGAGTGAGTTGGGCTATGGATTGAGGGATAAGATGATAAGCTTCGGTTCTCAATTAGTTTCAACTTTCAGTACCAATCTGTATCACTATTCGACTGTATACTGAATTCGACTAAGTTCAAAAAATACTGTGGGTCGATGTGATTTGTGAAAGACGAATGATTCTTTTCGGAATGAGAGACAGCATTGAAACAGAAAGCATGAAAATTGAATTTTGAAGATCAGATGAAAAGTGACATAATCAGTCAAGAAAATACAGCGCGTGAACAAACGGTTACACAATTTGATGCGAAACGTATTAACGAATTCAACGAAATGGCGCGAAATCTACAACGAACTGATTACAACAACTTGGTACGTAAGAACGCGCGCGCAAGAATTTCAGAAGAAATGGCACGTGCCAATGCATGTTCTCGGTGGTCGCGCGCAGCATTGGCGCAATATTTTTACTCCTGCCTTTTGTAGTATGATGCTAAGGTTCCATCAAGCACCGCCGGGGAGGGAAATTAAGCGCCTGCATACGGGTACATCCCACAAACAAGAATTGAAGAATCAAGCCCGCTGCAGGCGCAATTCTTGTTGTGTTTTGCAGCGCTGTTACGCGCCGCAAAAGGCAGAATGTACCCAAGTGCGTCTCAGAACGTGGAGTCACCACTGCGTTGCTCCATCTTGTTTAGCGCGGGTCTCAGTGCACACCTCTCTACCCGCTGTGTGCGCGGGTCTAAACATCCCCCTACACCCCCTGTGTTGCAGGTTTCAGTGGACGACATTAAGAGGGTTTACTCCCTCTTCCTTAGACGAGACCCGGTCCTCCCAATATCTCAAGGAATACCACCAGGAATTCATGTTTAACGAAGTCAAGGACGAGGCTAAGCCCATGGAGATCGCATAGTGCGGGGCGTAACCCGGGCGCGGTGCGATAGGATTTGTCATGTTTGAGCGAAGAGATTCGTTCTGATTAACTGGTGGTTGGGGGTCGCATCATGTTATCATGCGTTAACATGATGATTTGATGCGACACAACCGCGCGTTTCTCTGGGCGCGCTCTTTAATCAGCTCGTTTTTTGCTGAAGTTGGTGACAAATCCGTGTCGCTGGTTCAGAACTGTGATTCCCAAAGCACTGTTATTTTTAACATGTAAATATCATATTTATATTTATTTATTCCAGCCCAAACGTCTATCTAAATTCGAAAAATAAAACTCGCTCCAATCTACAATTCTACAAATGTTTTTAAAATTCAATGACAAAAAAATTGGGAAAATGAGACAATAAAATTAAACGAAATCTTTAAAGCAAATCTCTCATTAACAAACTCTAAAACCTTTTAAAATGCTCTGAAGTTACTTAAAATGCTCTGAAGTTACTTAAAATGCTTTAAATGCGGTGGTCTCTGCAGCCGTTAGCCTCCAGTCCACAGGCCCTCCAGAGGGTGCTTACCGTCGACATCCTCCAGTTTGGGGTAGTTGTAGTGGTCATCCTTCCACTGCTGCCACACGATGCTGATCTTGTGCTCTCCCAGCTGAGGAAAGGGGGTTAGTGGGTAATGAGGGGGTGGGGAATTAAACAGGAATTAGGGGAGTCAGTGGGGTGAAGAAATCAGGGAATAAGTGAAATATGAGAAATGGGGGAATTGCCAATGGGGGAGAAAGGTGGTAAGTAAGGGGGGTGGAGTGGAGTAGGGAAATAGGGGTGGTAGTGTTGGGGAGTAAAGAAAAACAAAGTGATTGAACTGAAAACTCCTGCTGTAGCAAACGTCACATAGTTTTAGCTACATCCCAGACTATGTTAGATGTAACCTCCCAGCTCACTGCTGTCAATGCCACAGTCCTCTGCCTTCACAAAGAACTTGTTGTACTCTCCGTCCCCATTGGCAGCCTCAAGAAGAGGGTGGGTTGCCACATCAGCACACTTGTCACTGACACCCGCCCGCAGGAGGAACTCGAACTTCTCTCCAGCAACCACCTGGGGAAAGGGAGTTCTTTGTGTTGCTAGGGTAACATTATGTTGCTAGGGTAACATAGTGTTGCTAGGGTAACATCATATTGCTAGGGTAACATTATGTTGCTAGGGTAACATTATGTTGCTAGGGTAACATTGTGTTGCTAGGGTAACATTATATTGCTAGGGTAACATTGTGTTGCTAGGGTAACATTATATTGCTAGGGTAACATTGTGTTGCTAGGGTTACATTATGTTGCTAGGGTAACATTATGTTGCTAGGGTTACATTATGTTGCTAGGGTAACATTGTGTTGCTAGGGTAACATTGTGTTGCTAGGGTAACATTGTGTTGCTAGGGTAACATTATGTTGCTAGGGTTACATCATGTTGCTAGGGTAACATTATGTTGCTAGGGTAACATTATGTTGCTAGGGTTACATTATATTGCTAGGGTAACATTATGTTGCTAGGGTAACATTATGTTGCTAGGGTTACATTATGTTGCTAGGGTAACATTGTGTTGCTAGGGTTACATTATGTTGCTAGGAGGAACTCAAACTTCTCTCCAGCAACCACCTGGGAGGGAAGGTGGGACTAGGTATTTAGTAGTTTAGTTAATCGCCGCTTTTTGCTTGACATCTATTTAATTCAGTTGATTAATTCATTAATTTGATTGATGTTTGAAATAGTGCTGTGAATCTAAGTTCGATCCTCCGCCCCCTAACTTATTGTCACAGTGTAGGACATTACTTACCTGTTTGGTAATTTTCTCAAGGTTCCCAATCACAATTCTCTCCTTCTCCTGATCGAAGCAGTGGTTATCCGTGGCGTGGTCAATGAACTTGATGAAGAAACCGTTCAGAGCGTTGAGGGCCTGAGGGTCGTGTTCATCGTCCGCTTCCACCCCACCCACACTGGAGAAGAAGTGGTAAGAGTAAAGGATCACGCCAAAAACAACAAGAACTGGAAGAGAAGAGATGAAGAGTACGGACTACGAAGCAATGTAATCTACTCAAGTTCTGCTCAAGTGCCAATATTGGATCACTGAAGAATAAAAGGTTTGATGTCACTATGATAATAATTTAATAATATTCATCAGATTTCATGCAACTTGTTGGAATCCGTTCCACATTTCTATTTTACTTCCGTTTCAGTGAAAGAAATGAACACTTACACTTTTTCCTCTTCAGAGTAAACCGCTCCAAGGACGAGAAACAGTAGAATACACTTCATCGTTGCTATGAGAACTGAGTGTAACGCTAATAAAACAACAGTAGTAGCAGAAACACTAGTAGTAGTAATAATCAAAGGGCAATTCAAGCTCCAACTTAAATACAATCAATATGAAACGAACAATTTGCAATTTATTCCATGCCACAAGACAAGACGCCCTCTAGTTGATTATCAGGCTGTGTGTCCCAGAACAAAGCCCCTTTGGTACAGAACAAAGCCTACACACCCCACACACATGACACTTGTTTCTTTATTTAATAATCCTCCTCCTTTTCATTACCCTTGTTAAGCCTGTCTTATGCATTATATACCGCATCATCCATTGTTTGTACTTATAATGACCTACACGGCCCTTCGACTACAGGAACAAGCTGCTCATTGTACTTTATTATCAGAGTTTTTATATCTACTTCGAGACTATTGTAAACAGGAGAAAAGTCGAGGACATAAAAACATAAAGCCCAGTAGCAAGTAGGGATCATTCAAATTACTGAAGTAGTAACAGTATATCACAACTTACACAGTCGAGGCGAAGCCGAGACTGTGTATGTTGAATAATGAACGAGGCGTGCCGAGTTCATTATTGGAGGTTAAAAAGGTTACAGCTTAAACAAAGTGCTTCCACCTACGTGGGTCTGACGACTCTCATCTGAATTGAACATTTTTAGATTTTGAGTGCTCCTTCGAAAAATAAATTATTTCCCAAGCTTGATTTTCTGCCAAAAGTCACTGAGAAGCATAAAAATCAAACTTAATCTTTTGGCCCTTAACTTTCTGCTACACGTTCCAATGGTGTCAAAAATGATTCAGATTGGCAGCAATACAACTGTCAGTCTTAATGGTGTCAGTGATGCGTTGCAATGGTGTCAGTGATAAGTCAGATAAACAGATACTTTATCTTGAAACAACTACCAGAGATGATAATCGGAGTTCACTATCGGACTGGAAAGCCTAGAAAACACGCAAATCAACTAACTGAGCTTGCAACTCACTAAGTCACTCAAAGGCCTATTGATATTAGCATATTAGGGACGTGGGTCTTGGGGATTGGTCTGCTTGACCTGGGTTCTAAGAACTTACTGTTTATGCTGTCGATATTAAACAAACAAAGGCACTTTCAACAAGGATTGTAGTTCCCAACAAGACGTCGACAAAGCAAAAGGACCACTCAATGTAACTAAATCCTCAGCCCTATTGTTCCTGTAATTTAACTACAGTCACGTGGAACGTCGTTAGCCAATAGAAAGGCTGTATATGGTGACAACAGGAACGTTAGCCAATGGGCGGCTGAATTTTCTGAGAAAAGGAACGTTGACCAATGGGGCAGCTCCATTTGTTGACGAACGTGTCACCCTGTCAAAGAAGGTAGTCTATAAACTAAGTGAGTTTGAGTCAGTGTAAGGAACAATTGGAACACGGGATAAAAGTTATTCACACCAGTATAAAGGAGTGAGGGGTGGTGCTTGTCTATGATTGGCTGATGGCTCCTCCGCCCTCCCTCCCATTGGTTGGTTGCATCTGCCTCCCTGCCTCTGATTGGATGGTTGTGTTCTCCTGCTCTCTGATTGGCGGGTGGTTCTGAAGACAGGTGTTTGCTTCTGGCGGCTCACTAAGTTCTAAGAGTAGCTTTGTCTCCCAGTTTAGAATTGATGATGTACTAGTCTTTGGAGCTGACAATGGCGCTATTATCACCTTGTCCTTTGAGATGGGGCATTTACAAATATTCTTGCCTTTTGTTAGATAAAAGATTCATAAAGTCGACAAAGTGAATACCGACTTATATTGCAATATAATAAGCTTTTTTGAAATTCAGATTTCAATAATTCAAACTCAGTCGATTTCTTGAATAATGAAATGTAGTATTTTAAAAATTGATGCTGTGATATGTGAAAAATATAATGTTCAATGTTCAATTCTTGCTGCAGTACATGAAAACATGAGATAATTGACAATCGTACTGTTAAAAACAGGTGGTCTTAAAGTTAGAAGCAATTTAAGAGATTTCACATTTTTAAGACTGCTTCTGATTGTCTCGGATCATTCTCCACCTTATAGTAGTAAGCTAGTTTGACTTAAAGTACCAATTGGACATGTCACAGATTATTCTGTCCTCCCAGAGGACAGGTTTCCTGCTTTGTAGGGTTCTGAGGTCACGACCTGGCTACTAAACTACAACAATCAATCACTATTAAATCAGTTTAAAATCAATGTTTTGAGTCCTCATCATGCATAAAACTCTTTTTCAATTTTGAAAATACAGAAACATAACTTCTGCTTCCTGATTGCAATCATTCAGCTCTCAAGGTTTATCATGTACTCGCCTACAAGGCGAAATAGTTTGGTTTTGATGATTTTCACAGTCACCAAGTGTACATATTGATGGTAGAATACCACTACATGTTGTTCCATGTGGAGATAGTGTAGAAGTGAAAATACCACACGACATGAGATGATGTCTCTCTCAGGAGATAATAGATCTACTATCCCCTGACATTAATCCAGCCTCCTCTGCATCTAGTTGTCCCAGTACTTCTCCTTTAGAGGTGTTCCTTCCAGGTCAATGTACTCAAACCACTTCCATTGGATGTCTGACCATGACTGATACACCACCGACAACTGTGCCTTGCCCAGCTGAAATGTTGATGGGGTTGAATTGTGTCGCTATGGAATTTTTATTAGGCATTTGGGTAACATTATGTTGCTAGGGTAACGTATGGTGATTCCGTTGTTTCATTGGCTAGTTTGATATCATCTAGATGTCTGATTGGTTAAGGACTCACACTTTCTTGATCTCCACAATCCTTGTATGGCACCACTCCATGGTAAGCATTTGCCTTGCAGCTTGGGTCGCTGGTTATACCAATGTTAATGGTCATATCGTACAGCTGCCCTGCTACCACCTGAGTGAGGAGTTATTTTTATAGGTTAAATGTTAACATGTTAGGATTTAGGTCGTAGGAAAGTTGGAGTTAATTGGCTACTCTTTCCTGGAAGTTTGAAAGGATTTTAGAATGATTCCATGAATTATAAGTTGTGCCCTCCATGTTCAAGTGACCTATTGTAGCACCAGGCGTACTCAATTAGAACTTTTGGGTGCTCCAGTGTTAGTGACAACACACACACACTTGTGTTGTCACCTCAAGTGATAACATGCACTTGTGACAAATCAACGCCAGAGTGACTCACTGCTGTTGAGACCTCGTCCACCTCTCCTATGATGATGGCTTCCTCGGGCGCCATGTTGCCGGAGGTGTAAGCTCTTCTCTTGAACTCCATCAGAACCCGTTTAATGGCCTCAGTGATTCGGGGGTCGTTAAACTCTGCATAGCTTGACCCACCTGCGAGTAAAGTGATTACCCACTTCCGGCATGACTAATTGTATAATTTGAAGCATGATTCATTATTGTTGCTGTGCTTATGTAAAAAGTAGCCATGTTTATGGCATATTATCTCTGGAGAATGGAGATGGCCATGCTAAGCTTGAAATGGAGAATCCCTGATCACGTGACTTATCCTTGTTCTTAAACACTTCTATTTCACCTGGGAGTACTCCATTCATCTCTGCGAGTTTGCGCCTTCTTGCACCAAGCGCCTCCTGCAGCGTTACGCAGGAGTACTTGGTCTCAGCAGCGCAATTCTTCTTTATCTTTCGCTCCACGCCCCTACACCCCCTCCTTTCTTTCTCCGTCAATTTGTCCTTTATCTCTTCGTACTTGTTATCCAGCTCGAAGGTGGGGCTCACTAACGTTCTCCTCTTCCTCCTCTTTCCAGATGTGGATCTCTTCCACCTCCTGCTACTGTTCTCCTCAGAGTCAGAGGGAGGCACCTTCTTCACAACCACCACGTTGCTCCGGATGTCCTGCGCCGACTTCCTGGGGTCACTCCCTATCAGCTGGTTGGCTTTCAGGTTGTGAGACAGCCCCTTGGCAACCTGCTCCTCCTCATTCATGTCTTTCCCTGGTCTCACCTGATGGGCGTTCTGACTGGTGATCCCACTGTCAGTGTCATACCCCAGGTGCTCTATGGCAAAGTGCCGTGCAGCGCACTTTATCCACTTCACCTTGTACCCTGACAGAGACGGTTTAGTGCATAGTCATGTTTTGATTGATCAAGCCATTTAAGCATGTATTTGTATCCTACTCATACTATATGATGGCTTTATGAATTTGAATCTAAAGATGATTTGATTCGTATCCTAACATTAGCCCTTGCAAATGAAAACAAACCGTAAGCTATGCATGATTCGAGCTGAGCATCAATGTTGGCGCACTTCTTGGACTGTGTGCTAGTGGAAGAAATCATTTGCGTTGTGACAAAGGAAATGAAAAACACCAGAAAACACACCACTGCTATGAAGCCTCGCATGGCAAACAGCAAACCTGAGTCAAATCTTCGGGAATGCGTATGAAGTGGCCGAGATGTTGGATAACTGAGCGTGATGGAGCTTCAGTACTCACATTTGAGTTACCATTTACTCATTTAGGATCCATTACCGTGCATTGTGTCTTCCTCAACATGAACAAGTATTATTGGCAAATTATTCCATCTCTTATTTCAGTGCATTGCGTCAATCGGTTGCCATGGAACCGAAATGACTTCTAGTGTGATGATAGCCTGAAAATGTCTTAGGTTAGCTTTTTCAATCTTTCTTCGTACCCATATGTCTGAGAGGGAAGAGGTCTTAGACAAAAGTGAAATTAAATCAGCAAGCAGATATGTTGCTCAGCGTTCCGTAGATAATGGTTAGGTATTTGGTTTGATCATCAACTTGTTAAGTGAAGCATCAACTTGTGAAGTGAGATAGCCATTCTTGTAGTTGTTAGGTAATAATGATTCTCGAATAACCATTCAAGTACATAAAACATGTTTCAGCGTTGTCTCTGAAATACCTAGTACGACCATAGCCAATTGGGCTAGAAAATATAACTAATGTTTCATTGGTGGTGATGAAAGTTAAGTGGTTTCAATGCACAATGCACGTGTTTTTTCTCCACCACAGCCAGAAAAAAGAATGAAGAGTTTTGAGACGTCTTGTTGATTAGGTGGAGTGCCATTCTGTTGAAGGTCCCATTTTTATATCTCAAAAATCTCCATAATATATAAGGAGATGTTGCCTAGATGTCTGCACGCAGTGCATGTGCAGGTTTTAACTACATTAACCCAATTCTCTATAGCCAACATACTGAATAAGAACTAAATAACAACTCCATGGCGAAAATCATATGTAATGGGCTTCAAATGGTTAGAATAAACCAATTGGGCCCCAAGCAATTTTTGACTTGTCCACTGAAATGGTTTAACTGTGATAACATTAACATAGACCCGACAATCAATATCTTTGTTGCATATGGTCAGCCAATGGTGACAGAAACCCCAACACCAATAGATTATGTGTATCTGATGTAGTCTTGGTGTTTGTTAATCTGTTGATGATGATAACATTCACTTTTCTGGCTAGGTTGACAACCTGATTTTGAAGAGTTAACCAAATTATTCTACAAAGTTGAAATGGGGTCAAATTCAGCTTCATAGTTTATCTTAATGCTTTAATGGATTTAACCATAAAAAATTCAATTTAACCACTGCATGGCCCAAAAACAGTTTTTTGCTTAAATTGGCCATTATTAATGAACACCTTTTGAGCACCCAAAAATGTCCAAAACGATATAGGTTCAAGGGCATATAATGAATAAATAAATTAAAGCATTTATTACACGCTTATAAGACATTGTCAAATAGATATCTAAGAGGGAACTACTTTAGCCATTAAAGCTTGACCAAAACTAAACTCCAAGACTGATACAACAAAAATACAATGTCAAAATAATCAGCTATTAGTGTACTAATATTAAGTGAAAATGATTCCTGCGATGAACTCTTAATCATTCATTCATGTTAGAAAACATCCTATAGATCATTCTTTTTCTAAGTCAGGACAAAAACGCACCAATTTTGTGGTCAAATTGCCCACATTAGGCCTAACAATGTATTTTGTATCTCAGAGTTAGGAGATAATAGGTTTACTATCAGTAACTCCAGCTGCATCTAATTGTCCTAGTACTTCTCCTTTGGAGGTGGTCTCTCCAGTTGGAACCATTTCCACTGGATATCGGTCAATAACTGGAACACCACCGACAACTGCCCCTTGCCGAGCTCAAATTTTGTTCCAGTACTTCTCCTTAAGAGGTGGTCCCTCCAGGTCAGTGTAGTGGAACCACTTCCATTGGATGGCTTTCCATGACTGATACACCACCGACATCTGCGCCTTGCCCAGCTGAAATGTTGATAGGGTAAGATTGTGTTGCTAGGGTAACGTATGGTGATTCTGTTGTTTCATTGGCTAGTTTGATATCATCTTCATGTCTGATTGGTTTAGGACTCACACTTTCCAGATCTCCACACTCCTTGTATTGCACGATTCCATCGTGAGAGTTAGCTTTGCAGTCTGGGTCGCTGGTTATACCAATGTTAATGGTTATCTCGTACTCCACCCCTGACATGCTCTGGGTGAAATGATTTGTTAATGTGTTAGGATCTAGGTCAGGGGACATAAGGAACTAATCTGGGCAAGATGCTGCCCTTTTTGAATAACCCCACGAATTTTATTACATACAACATTGCCCTTTATGTTCTAGCAAGCTTTTGGTGTACCAGAAACACTCACTACTGGGTAAGCACTGTTAAATGTTTCAGTATTCAAGACAACACATACGTGTTTTCACGTCAAGTGTTAGTGACAAAATGCACTTGTGTTGTCACCTCAAGTGATAACAAGCGCTTGTGACAACACAACACCAGAGTGACTCACTGCTGATAAGAACTCGTCCACCTCTCCTATGATGATGGTTTCCTCGGGCGCCATGTTGCCGGAGTCGTAAGCCCTTCTCTTGAACTCGGCCAGCATCCGTTTAATGGCCTCGCTGCTCCGGGGATTGTTGAACTCCACAGGATAGGACCCACCTGCGGCAGGTTATTGAGCTGAATTCCATGTCCGAGATTCATTATGAGGATTCAGGTGCTTAAAGACCGAAATATAATATGTGAAATGGAGCCACCAAATTTGGCTAAAATTTGCACCAAACGAGAGGCCTAAATAAAAAAAATCCGGCTCTATCTTTTAGGCTAGCACTTCACATAGCTATAACTTCATTTTTCATCCAATTTTGACTGCCAAATGCACTAAATGCACTTAAATGATCAGCTTGTCTGGACATATCTATTGCTATTCGAAAGCTAAGCTCTATCTCCGTGAAAATATCTATCTTTGAACCCATTTTTTCTCTGAGGCAATATTGTACCTATGGATTCAAGTCCGCCATCAAAATGTTGGCTCATGCCCAGGCCATCCTGGCCAATTCATATTCCAAAATGTGAGGCTTGAAACCCCCATCAGGCATGATTTCAAAAGATTAGCATGTTAAAATACAGTATCCCTGAACATGCCTCATATCTCACCTGGCTTTGGAATTCCTTTAATCTCGTCCATTTTGTACTGTCTATCGATCAGTGCATCCTGTAGCTTTACGCAGGAGTACTTGGTCTCTGCAGCGCAGTGCTTCTTGATCCTCCTCTCCACGCCTCTACATCCCTTCCTCTCCTTCTCTGTCAACTCGGTCTTTATCTCCGTGTTCTTGAGGCTCACTAACGACTTCTTCTTCTTCTCCTTCTCCTCAGAGGGAGGGGCCTTCTTCACAACCACCACCTTACTCTGGATGTCCTGCGCAGACTTCCTGGGGTCACTCCCTATCCGCTGGTTGGCTTTCAGGTTGTGAGACAGCCCCTTGGCAACCTGCTCCTCCTCATTCATGTCTTTCCCTGGTCTCACCTGATGGGCGTTCTGACTGGTGATCCCGCTGTCAGTGTCATACCCCAGATGCTCTATGGCATAGTGCCGTGCAGCGCACTTTATCCACTTCACCTTGTACCCTGACAGAGACGGTTTAGTGCATAGTCATGTTTTGATTGATCAAGCCATTTACTTGTATCCTATTCATACTATGATGACTTATTGAATGTAAGTGTCTAAGTGATTCGTATCCTAACCCTCGGCCTAGCAAATGAAAACAAACCGTAAGTGATGCATGATTCGAGCTGAGCATCACTGTTGGCACACTTCTTGGACTGTGTGGAAATGAAAGCCGCCAGAAAACACACTACTGCTATGAAGGCCCACATGGCAAACAGCAAACCTGAGTCAAATCTATGAGAATGTGTAGGAAGAATCTGGGATGTTAGGATAGCTGCAGCGAATGATGGAAGTTCTGTGGTACTCACATTGAGGATCCATTACCGTGCATTGTTTTATGCTCTGCATAAACACGGATTATTGGCAGATTGTTCCAATTCTGATTTCAGTGCATAACGTTACTGGGTTGCCATGGAACCAAAATGGCGATGGCCTTAAAATGTCTTATGTTGGCTCGATCAGTCTTTCTTCATACCATTAGTTAGAGAGGGAGGGAGTCGGGGACGAAAAAGAATAAAATTGCAAGCATATGTTCTTCAGAATGGTTCTTGCAATTTATAATCGTTTGGAATTTCATCTCATCATCAACTTGTAGCCTGTGAATCACCAAGTGAATCACCAAGTTGTTAGGTAATAAACATTTGGTAGTAACCATTCTCGAATAACCATTTGGGTACCTAAAACGTGTTACAGTGTTTTCACTGACACTAATGTGCTATTCTATCCTGATGTCTAAATCATATCCAGAAGTATGATAGTGATACTCATTCAAAAGCAACGAAATTACTAAAATAATTCATGTATCATTAACCAATTTTAGTAAAATGTATTTTACAAGTAAAAACCCATGCTGTATTAAGCAGATCTTGCAGCTTTTCCCCAAATCTAAGTCTTATACTGACTGGGGCGGCAATTAAGTTTTCACTTTTTAATGAATTTAATCAAACAACTTTTCAGTTTCAATCCTTTTCATTCAAATTTAATTGCATAAACCGTGGTGATGCTGATTCAATGGTCTATGGCCAAGTGCTGTAAAATTTGGAGTATGTCGAGAATGCAAAAGTATTGATTTTATCCAAAAATTTATTAAAATTGTATAAATGTGAAACTTTAAGAATTATTAAACAAAATATTATGTATCTTTCTAAAAATGAAAAACACCAGAAAATAATTTTGTCTCTTATTATGCGCACAACAAAATATATTATGTTAAATAAGCAAGAGAAAAATAATCAATAATTAAAGCTTATTAAGTTATTAAACGGTAGAGCTCCTTATCCAAGCTTCAGTATATCAGTGTAACACTGTAGTAGTTTGCAGTCAGATATCTTTCTGTCAAATGATGTTATCTGCAGCTGCCACAACAGACCTTCCCATCAACTGACTAATCCAGAAGACTCAGATCTGGTAGCAAACAATGCTCCCATCTTAATATAACCAATCAACAGTCTGCGCGCGCACTGAGAGCACTAACAACTATGTAGTCTATGCGCTGCGCACTCGCCAACTATTCAATGCTACTTCCTCCCCCTCCGCACCTCGACTAGGCTTCATCTTCTGGCAGAACAACCCTAACGTTTAGTTTAGGTTCATAGTAACGCACCAGCTGAAATAAATGGAGGGTTTTAGTGAACTGGGATCTTAACCCACAGGGGATCCCAACAAACAGGGGATCTTAAAGAACAGGGGATCTTAACGAACAGGAGATCTTGACGAACAGGGGATTGTATCACAGGGGATCTTAATGACAAACAGATGTTCTTAATGACAAAAAGGGAATATTACAAACAGGAGATCTTATCACTGGGGATCCTAACAAACAGGGGTTCTTAATAGCAAACAGGGTTCTTAATAACAAACAGGGGATCTTATCACAGGGGATCTTAGATCTTAGAATATGGGCTTTGCCATTTGTGAAGTTAGAGGTCAGCCAGTGAGCTGTAGAAAGCTAGTCAAAAATTTGATTGAAAGGACCTTTCATAAGGGAGTAATCGGCTTTCAGTCATTTTTGTAAATGAATTTCCTGGTAGATGGCGTTGGAAAACTTGCAAGCCCAATGATTTTTTATAGAAATAATCAGACCATAGGTACTAAGGTAGATGAGGTCGTCCATGATAATGAAGGTCGAAGGACTTCCATCTACCTCATCATGGGGGAGAGAAAACCTGTTTGATGGAGGGACGGAACTTGATGAAGAGAGGATCCTCGAAAGCGTGATTGAGGTAACTCCTCAATTGTGGGCACTGGTCGTCAGGGAACACGAAGCCTTTCTTGAAGTAGTTGGCAATGGTCAGCTGAAGGAGGAGTCAGATGAAGGGAGGGAGGGTCTTCTTGGTCAGCAAGGGTGTTTCAGCTCTTCATGGTTTTATGGGGTAACTACTTAACTATATCAAAATGAAGGTTGCTATAACAAAGGTTGCTATGACTAAGGTTGCTATGACGAAGGTTGCCATTGTAAAGATGAAGGTTGCTATGGTAAGTCAGCAGATTGTAGAGAGCAGGAATCATCCTGATGTCCCACAGAGAAAACTTCTTGGTTTTCAGGTAGTCACCTTCCTTGCTGCGGTGAAGGGTTGAAATTGTGGAAAGTTGTTCTGTGAAAACATATTTTGTTCCAACTTTTTCGATTGGTGCATAATATTTAAGGTCATCTAAAACCCATATAATATCAATTCCAAGAACACACCTCCCTCTAAAAGCCCACACCTCCCCTACAAGCCCAACCCCGGCCCCCTTTACAAACCTATCCCTCCCAAGATATGTTTATCCCCCTCCCGTGATCGGCTTGAACTAATGGCTTACCCTTTCCTTCCCCTCTCCAGAAAACTCAGGATATTAGCAGAAAACTCAGGATATTAGCAGAAAACTCAGGATATTAGCATAAAACTCAGGATATTAGCGAAACTCAGGAACTCCACTTACTCAAGGCACCCCTCCCCTCCCCACTTACCCCTGAATCCCAACCCCTTTCCACCCCTCTCAACTTACCCGTGACACCCCACCACATATTCGTTGAGTTGTTTGAACTCCCTCAGAAGGTCTGTCCAGTCAGGATTGGTGTCATCGTAGGGTCTCACTGACTTCAGGAGACTCAAGGTCAGGTTCTTCACTGATCTCCCTCTGAGAGACCGGGATTAAACATCAAGTGATCATAGTACAGATACTGACCTCCCTCTGAGAATATCAGAAGCAGCAGTCAGCATTTCCTTATGAATATAAGTTCCTGAATCGTTAATACCCCCATACAATTTGCTAAAACCCTTTACTCTTGAGTCTTGATTAAAAAGTGAAAGCCCGCTAATCACTTTGAAACTAATCCTTAGTTACCACTACCTACTTACCTGAATCTTCCAGCGCCTGGGCCCCCTTAGTTACCATTACCTACTTACCTGAATCTTCCAGCGCCTGGGCCCCCTTAGTTACCACTACCTACTTACCTGAATCTTCCAGCGCCTGGGCCCCCTTAGTTACCATTACCTACTTACCTGAATCTTCCAGCGCCTGGGCCCCCTTAGTTACCATTACCTGACTTACCTGAATCTTCCAGCGCCTGGGCCCCCTTAGTTACCACTACCTACTTACCTGAATCTTCCAGCGCCTGGGCCCCCTTAGTTACCATTACCTACTTACCTGAATCTTCCAGCGCCTGGGCCCCCTTAGTTACCATTACCTACTTACCTGAATCTTCCAGCGCCTGGGCCCCCTTAGTTACCACTTGCCTCTTCCACCTGAATCTTCCAGCGCCTGGGCCCCCTTAGTTACCATTACCTACTTACCTGAATCTTCCAGCGCCTGGGCCCCCTTAGTTACCATTACCTACTTACCTGAATCTTCCAGCGCCTGGGCCCCCTTAGTTACCACTACCTACTTACCTGAATCTTCCAGCGCCTGGGCCCCCTTAGTTACCACTACCTACTTACCTGAATCTTCCAGCGCCTGGGCCGCCTTAGTTACCACTACCTACTTACCTGAATCTTCCAGCGCCTGGGCCCCCTTAGTTACCACTACCTACTTACCTGAATCTTCCAGCGCCTGGGCCCCCTTAGTTACCATTACCTACTTACCTGAATCTTCCAGCGCCTGGGCCGCCTTAGTTACCATTGCCTACTTACCTGAATCTTCCAGCGCCTGGGCCCCCTTAGTTACCACTACCTACTTACCTGAATCTTCCAGCGCCTGGGCCGCCTTAGTTACCATTGCCTACTTACCTGAATCTTCCAGCGCCTGGGCCCCCTTAGTTACCATTGCCTACTTACCTGAATCTTCCAGCGCCTGGGCCCCCTTAGTTACCATTACCTACTTACCTGAATCTTCCAGCGCCTGGGCCCCCTCCTACCATGAGAGGCACTCTAAACTTCTTCTCCAGGGCCATCATGATCTCTGCAGACCCCAGCTTGTACTGCTCCTTGTCATACCTGAGCAGGGTTTTATTGAAGGGGGGTGAGTGTGGTTTTATTCAAGGGACTGAGTGAGGTTTTATTCAAGGGAGGTTTTATTCAAGGGAGGTTTTATTCAAGGGAGGTTTTATTCAAGGAGGTTTTATTCAAGGGACTGAGTGTGGTTTTATTCAACGGACTGAGTGTGGTTTTATTCAACGGACTGAGTGAGGTTTTATTCAAGGGAGGTTTTATTCAAGGGAGGTTTTATTCAAGGGACTGAGTGTGGTTTTATTCAAGGGACTGAGTGTGGTTTTATTCAAGGGACTGAGTGTGGTTTTATTCAAGGGACTGAGTGAGGTTTTATTCAAGGGACTGAGTGTGGTTTTATTCAAGGGACTGAGTGTGGTTTTATTCAAGGGACTGAGTGTGGTTTTATTCAACGGAATGAGTGAGATTTTATTCAAGGGACTGAGTGAGGTTTTATTCAAGGGAGGTTTTATTTAGGATTGAGGTTTCTCTGAATGTGTGAGGCATGTGGAGAAAATGTGAAGGTGTCGTTGTGAGTTACGACATTCCTAGTGCAAGCCATTAGAGTCTCCTTTGTTGGGGAGTCGCAGTGACAGGAGTAGGACCATTAGTGGGAAGTTGCCAAGTGAGAAGCCAAAGCAACTTGCTGGTGTTATTCACAGGAAGTTAACAACATCTCAAGAGGCAGCAAGTTGGTAATGTTCACATGAAGTTGACATGTTGAGGGTATGAGCAAGTTGGCAACGTTCGCATGTCAATCAGGTAATCAGGTTGAGTAAGCTGGCAATGTTTGCAATTACATGTCAAAGTTAAGGTAATCGGGTTGAACCAGGATCCACTGGTGAGTTGTTTCCGGGAAACATTCTGTTAGAGACTGCAACTGTGTATCAGACTTTGCTACCTTATTAGGGCACTGTGGAGGAGATTGTTACTTGTTGCCAAAGTGTTGACGGCTTTTTCGCGCCGTCGCCGCAGCAACCCGACGTGTAGAGAGTTACAGTTTATAACATTTCCCAGTAGTTCCCATTGCGACTGTTTCCAAGGAAACGTCCCAGGGATACTGGGTAACAAGGAGCAATGAGGAAACATGTGATAGGGATGTTAAATTTACCAGGGGGAGCTGTTGATATAACACTCAGTGAGGAGTGAGATACAGTATGTTGGAATTGAAAGCATGGCACTGTAAGCACGGTAGTGCTGGCAGAGTATTACCATTCTACTCTTCTACTCACTTAGCCATTGGCAACACCCCATCCCAGTTGTTCCTTCTGAACCACTCTGGAAGTGTCTTAGCTTTGTCAGGGTTCTCAGGGTCCACCAGGTGAATCTGAAGAGATGGTTTCACTGTGAACTACCGGTGTCAGAGTGAACTGGTTGTCAGGGTAAAGTGGTTTCAGAGTGAACTGGTGTCAAAGCGAACTGGTGTTAGAGTGAACTGATGTCAAAGTGAAATAGTGTCAGGGTGCACTGGTGTCGGATATATTCATTGAAATGGTGTCACAAGAATACGTTTTGGTTTGTTACAATTGAAGATGTTCTGTAACCACCAGGGTTGTCAAAATTCTGAAAAATTGTCAGAGTGAGATGATGTAAGATTGGATCTGCTTACAGAGTAGACTGCATGTTTTACCTTGTGCGGGAAGCCCTTCATCTCCAGGTATATCTTGAGCTCGGTGGTGAAGGGGTCAGCGCAGGCTTCTCCGTCTGTCGAGCCCTCCTGAAACCAAACGAGGGGTTACAATGTAGCTATAACATGGCCATTGGCTGCAGTCTAAAACTATAGATGGTGCTTGAGTCGTTCGGTTATCGTTCGGCAAAACTGCGAACATAAGTCTAACGCAACTAAACAACTTAGGTAATACCATAAGTCTAACGTTGTTACCTGTCTCCTTGTACAAGGTTTCTTGATGGTTTCTAATGGCAAGTTACCAAAGAATCGTGAACCACACTTCTTTTAAACCTTGTTACCACTTATAATTACGTTACATTGCATTGTTACCATGGCACCTTACCAGGGTAACAGTTACTTCACACCTTGTTACCACAGTTACCATGGTATGTTACCATGGCAATCTAAATCTTGGCTGTATAATCACATTCGTCTTAATGGCAATGTCCTGTACGGAGCCCCTCAGTTTCGATTCCTTGTTTAACATGCCGTACAGCAAGGATCTACACTGAGTTCACCATGGTTAGGCAACTACTACACACCGTGAAGTGTCCATGGAAGCAGATCTCTAGCCCCTTAGGGTGAGGGTAGTCAGGTCTTTTGACACTGCCCGGTCTGGAACCCCTTCTCCTGCCTGCAGCCCCTGTCCGAGGCTTAGGTCTTTGGTACTGGGTCAGAGTTCTCATGTTGTTACTGGGGTAGCTCTTGCAGCCACTGTTTATCAGCGAGTTAAACATGGCACAATGTCGCAAAACAACACAAACACTCTGTCAAACGCAGTGTTGTAAACACACAAACACTCTGTCAAACGCAGTGTTGTAAACACTTGCAACAACACAATATCGCAGTGTCTCGAACACTGTCACAAGAGACAGTATAATACAAGGCGGCAAAGCACAATCAGAGGGATGGAGAGAGGGAAACAGTGTATAATGATAGGCATTGGGCATTGACCTGTCACCTGACCAAAGCCTTGTAGGGATTGTGAGAGGGTGTTTAGACCTCTCAAAACGCTGTGAAAACGGAGTCATTGATTTAATATATCTCAGGACGGGAAATATCGTTTCAAGGAATGTATGTTCGTTGTGAAAATAAGAGTCTTAAATGTTAATTATGGAGAAATTATTAGTTCTTTCTGAGTAAAACACTTTGCAAAGTTGCAATGTGCTGTGCAGTTCGTGATTACAGCAGGTTTTTAGTGCTCTGTTCCTGCATGTCGGAGGTGTAAATTCGGAGGGTTGTGCCGGTCCTTAGATTCCCAGGTCGTTAGCTCTAGTATAGTTACTGTCACGCATTTCATAGGTCGTTAGCTCTAGTATAGTTACTGTCACGCATTTCATAGGAACTTGGAGGAAATCAGTGAAGAGCTAGGGAGTTTCTAATGCGTGATGATGTAACTATTGCAGCTATTGAGCAAAAGTAAAGGAAAATTGTAATGGACCCAAAACTGCTTCTTGAAAATGAAATTAAGAAAAAATAAGAATTTTAATTGGAAACAAAAACTGAAAATTCAGAAAATTAAAACAAAAGTGGGAGAAGAGGGAAAAGCTAAGCTGAAAGAAGGCTAATAATCGCTGATGAGAAAAAGACAATGCGGTGCATTTCACATCACAGCTTTATATACCGTATTATATCTTCTAATAAACCTTAGAACGACTTGTCTCAAAGGCCGGTCTCCGGCCCTCTCCCTTCCCCAGCACAACCTGGCGCCTGTGACGTCATCATCACAGCTTAACATGTGCAGTTGGTGACGTGGCCCGCCTGCTGCCTCACAGCGTCTCTAAGTGTGAATAGTTGCCTTATAACACTCGGGGCCTGTCACCACCTCGGCTGCTGGTGCAAGGCTATGCCCTTATTAAAAGCTGGCCTATGTGCAGCGGATTAAAAAGCCTGAACTCCCAGGGAGATAATACAATTACCAAATTAAATCACAATTGTTTTGAAGTTTTACAAGAATCCAATTCTGTGAACTATATTCTGCTATTTTCCAAGGATTCTCAGGAGGCTATAAGTTCCTGACAACTTCAGGAGAGAGACGTGACCTGCCTTATTAAGGGTAGAGACTTGTTAAAAGATGATTAAATAATGAATATGCCGCTCACCTGTCGACAATACGTGGCAGCCCGCGCGAGAATATGTTTGTTATTTGTTAATAAATCCTTAATAATTTAATAGAAAATAGTAAACACCGCGCGCGAATAAATCAACGGTATTTGACACCAGAAAAACCTGCGAGAATTGGCGAGAAAAATTTACTAATTGCAACACTCAAAAAGTTTTGGCAAGCAGGTTTTAGATAATTCTGCAATTTAAATTTAACACGTTGCAAATTTAAGCTTTGATGAGAATTTCAAAGAAGCTTGTTTGTGAGTCGAATCTTCTGAATTCCCCAAAATAATTCTGCAGTTGAGGCTGTTTGACAGTCTCATTTACAATGAATCTTGTGATCATTGTCGATGATCTCAGATATATCTCCTTTCTGCAGTTTTATCATCACACGCTCGCCTGACCAAAGTCTGATGCTCCTCATTGGATCCTCAGAGGCAGCTAATTGCGTTTAGTTTCCTTCTGAAGCCCCCTAAGATTGTTTCAGGGAATTGCTCGAAAGTGCATTGAAATTTAGAGACTTTGTGAGGTACATTGATTCAATGATGTAGATATGGAAGGCTTTTTCATATTAATAATACACTCTTCAAGTCTACAGTGACGAAAGTCACCATCAATCACCATTGAGTTGAATTACTGTAACCTTGCCTGTGAAATGGCCATATCCACAACCTCACTGCGAATTTTTACTGAAATCACCTTAAAATCTCCGTGCCATCTAACCACATACTGTCCTTGTTTTACTGCCTATAACTGCCTATATTACACAAACAGACTACCAGGCATTCTATTGAGCTATTGGCCTTCCACTAGATTTCTTATCACCCATTCCACTGACCTGATAGAGGATCACCTGTCACTTCCCTACTATGGTCACCTGTCACTGACCTAACATGACCACAATTCACTGACCTGGTAGAGGATGAACATGTTCTTGGGATGGGGGTATTTGGGACCCACGGGGCCTCCCGATCCTGTGACCCGGGCCCTATTGACCCTGGCCCTGTTCTGCGCTCTTCTGTCGTATCCCAGTCTCATCTTGCGGAGGAAGTCTCTTGTCTTGCGAAGTGTCTCAACAGGAAGTGTCTCAGGAACTCACGCTCTCAGAAGCTCAGCAACAAGGGAAGCAGCGTAGTATCAGCAGAAGTAAAGAGGAAAGCAGTCTCAAGCAAAGCGTGCAGCAAATAAAGTATATATATCTGGCGATAATTCACTGCTCGTATAGCTCAGTGAGGAAGTTAACTCATGGCCGAGTATTTAAAATATTATTATAGGAGGTATATAAACATCTTGTAGGATTCTGCTCAGTTACTGGCTGACAGGGGTTAATTAGCAAGTCTGTACATATATATTTTTATATATAGCACTCGCTATATCCTCGCGTTCCTTGCATATTTCAAGGATTCGCCTGGTGCCTCTCTCTGAGCTGTTAGATTTATAGTTCCCAGCAGTATAACCCCATAAAGTGCTGGTAATGTCCCTTCTCCTGGTCCCCAGGGCGGGCTGCGCATCCCTCTGACACTCCGGGGTTACCCCAGTTCAGGGGGGTATAACCCCGGGGTTATCCCCAGTTCAGGGGGGTAGTAACAGCAGAGGGAGAGTATTAAACTCAGAGCTCTCCGCAAGGAAGGTCAACATGTCATCACTCATCACTCTCTGTTGTGAAGTTAGATGACTGTGGAGTCCAATCCACTGCAACAAGAGTAGATAACTGCCAGGAGGTTACCTGCTAGTTGACTGGGTGACTAGTCCACTAGTTGACTAGTTCACTAGTTGACTGGTTATCAGGCTGCTCCAGTTTCCCGCCATTGGTTAGAGCATTTATTCAGATATCCGACAACAATCAAGCTTCACTCCTACTGTCATTACACCTGACAGCCTAATTTGTTTTAGCAACAAAAATTCTTTCAATCAAA
Organism: Beroe forskalii; assembly: GCA_011033025.1. Classification (NCBI taxonomy): domain Eukaryota; kingdom Metazoa; phylum Ctenophora; class Nuda; order Beroida; family Beroidae; genus Beroe; species Beroe forskalii. The sequence continues at coordinate 43,161 of WFMF01000533.1, read as the reverse complement.
TGTCTTTGGAATTTAGGCACTGGCTTTCGAATTCGAGATAAAATGAGTCAATGAAAAAATAATATTTCAGAAAATTATTTTCAGAAATTTTGTTGATTTCCCGACATATAACCATCACTGATGTCAACCATCTTCAATGTCAATTGTCATCAAGGTCCAAACATCGAAAATAATAAAATTAATTTAAATTCTGTCAATTGCGCTGCTTAACTGTCAACCCCTCTATATTGTCAAGTCCTTCATTAACTCTTATACCTAGTTGAACAAGGAAATAACTCAAATCACGCCATTAAAGCGCTAACAATTGTCGGAATTCATGACGTATCAGGATTAGTATAGGGCTAATGAAGCATGTAAACTAGACGGATTGGAGGGGTGTCATTGTGATAGTTCATGAGGGTGAACTGATGACGTCAGTGTTTTAAGGGCGTGCAACACTGCAGAATAATATAATACCAGCACTAAGCTCCTCACAAAGAAATACAGCAAGTAACAACTGCATAATGTCGGAATACTGTACTTTTAAAGAAAACCCCGTACAACTGCACATGATAAAACAATATGATGGTAATAAACTCGTATAAAAGTTATGTAAAAGTGCGGCGAATAAACACGACTCTCTTTAGCTCACGTAATCCGCTTTAACCTGCGCGAGACACAGTCTCAAAGAAGACACTTGCCAAAAATGAAGCCCAAGCCCTCTTTAAAATGACACTTGACAGCCGCAATAACTAGCTGTGGAATATGACAACCCCAAAGTGCTTAAATTAACTGTAATCCTTTTTAATTCTTTTTAATCCTTTGAAAACCCTACCAACCCTATCAAAACTGATAACCCTACCAACCCTATCAAAACTGAAAACACAGACTCACACTTCAGTGAAAGCTAACAGCCTCCACTATTTATGTTAAAACTTTTAACCCCGACTAACTTCTCCGAAAACTGACAAACTTATTAACTCAGCACTCTTAAAACACACAACTCCTACTATAACACTCTGAAAACTCACAACTCCTACTAAATCCCTGTGAAAACTGACAACCCCGACTGGCCGACTAACCCTGTAAAAACTGACAACCGCCCTAGTATAGAACTATAACACTGTAAAACTGTCAACCAGCCCACTCAGCACTCTGTGTTGAAGACACACAGCTGCCCACAAAATAAAGTAAACTCGTTCAGGAATCAATGGGAGTATTGAAATGTTGTTATTCCCACCCCATCCCTGACATGGCTCCTGTTAACACCACATTGCACTTTTCGACTGAACTTTTCGCTGCTTTACGTCACACCGTGTTACAGGGTGCCCTCTCTGATTAGTTACCACTAATACGAATATGCAAATTACATGCCCCAGCATTCTTCAGCATATATCCAGCAAGCCGTGCAAACTTACAAGCTAAACAAGAATTTAAAAAGGTTATTTTTAAAAATACTGTTGAAAGGCATCTCTGGATGATAAGTTAGAATAAACTGAGTGATTTATAATGCCTGTGCCTGGCAGTCCAATGATCCTTTTCTATCATCCATGAAATATATCAGCCATTCTCTCAGTGTGAGCTAAAAGATAAACCTAGTGTTCATTGGTTGCTCAGAGCAGGAGTGAGCCTTGAGTTGTGTTACTGGTTTCCATGGCAACCAAGTCGCCCTATAGTCATAGACCCTCTTGGTTGCCATGGTGCTCCATGGTGACCAATAACATAAAATCGCAAAACGAACTGATTAAAACAAAACGAAGTGAAGTAATGTAGAAGTAATTTGGTACAGTACCACGCATTGCACTGACCATGACAACTGCTAATGCTATATCCGGACAGCGCAGGACAAAAGACGGGATCTGCAAAGTCTGAAAAGCAGGACAAAAGACGGGATCTGCCTGAGCAGGACAAAAGACGGGATCTGCAAAGTCTGAAAAGCAGGACAAAAGACGGGATCTGCAAAGTCTGAAAAGCAGGACAAAAGACGGGATCTGCAAAGTCTGAAAAGCATATATCTGGACAGTGCTGGACAAAAGACGGGATCTGCAAAGTCTGAAAAGCAGGACAAAAGACGGGATCTGCAAAGTCTGAAAAGACAAAAGACGGGATCTGCAAAGTCTGAAAAGCAGGACAAAAGACAGAGATCTGCAAAGTCTGAAAAGCAGGACAAAAGACGGGATCTGCAAAGTCTGAAAAGCAGGACAAAAGACGGGATCTGCCTGAGCAGGACAAAAGACGGGATCTGTCTGAAAAGCAGGACAAAAGACGGGATCTGAGCAGGAGGCGCCTTTGTGCAGCGCACTGCAAGGTCTGAGCTTAGTGCAGCGTCAAGCGAAGGTGTCAAAATTGCCTGGAGTAACTACACCTCCCGAGTTCTTCAAGAGAATTGCTGTTGATAGACGAGTCTCGAGGAGGGAGAGCTGCATGAGCGCGAGATGACGTCATTATCATGGGTTAACATGGTGTGTTAGTGACGGGGTAGGGTGTAGAGGAGGCGGGTGGCAGCTGGCGTGAACGAGTCAGCAAGTAACCTGCACCAGATCACATTCCATCAGGCAGTGAAGTGGAGTGGATACCTTGTTACTTTGTGCGGCTGGAGTGCTGTCACGCTCTAAAACACACTGCAATGCGGGAAATCGAGTAATTGGAGTTTTCTTGTGTAATTTGTAGTTTTCCTATTCGAGTGACCTTTAGTAAAAGTTTCCTTAACGAGCTTCTCCTCTCTCAGTGATGGGTAATTGATTGTGCTTATTGTTACGGGATGGCAATGACTTCTACTTATTGTCTTATTGTTACGGGATGGCAATGACTAGTTGTTCTACCAATCGTAGTTTTGTCATCCTACACTATGTTATTGAGGGCGTTTGTGCTGCGACACTCTTTCGACTGGTAAATCTACCGCATACAGCATTCTTCCTGACCACGTGGGAAGATAGGCGGTGGATCGTGGACATTTGCCATTGTAAAAATGAAAATAACAGCACTGCTAACCGCCTAGCAGTCGGTATAGACGCATATTTCAGTGGCAGCATAACAATGATAGAATGATGGTGCAGTAAGTTAGTAAGTTTAATAACAACACTGAGTTTAGCAGTCACTAGTTTACTATCTGAGTAATAGTAAAGTAGCAAGAGAGCGGAGGACGGCACACAGAAAGGGAGAAAGTAGTCACAGAGCTGCAACCCTCTCCTTTTCAAAGGATTCCCCTGTTTGTGGAAGCCTGCTCAACCTCATTTTATTGACTTGGCACATTCCCAATTAATTCTCATCGCCAGTCACCCGGCAGTTATACCTTGTGACAATGTAAGGTTTGAGCTAATTAAGCGTTTTAAAAGCGAATATGTTCAACACTTCCTTGCGCACCAGTAACCTCAACTTACCCTTCTATTTTCTAACACCTCAAAAAATTCAAACACCTCTAAAAATTTCCTCCGTAGGGAAAATCAAAAGTAAAGCACTCTCGTGTTAGTTATACCATGATAACCCTGGTGAAATGTAACTCATGTAGGTCATAGATAGCCTGTCGCCCTGTCTGTAGCAGATCTGTAGGTTATCAGCTGGGTGAGGGTTACCATGGTTACCATGGTTACCATGGTTACCATGTTACCATGGTTATCATGTTATTAAATACGAAATGTTACTCACGTAGGTGGCTTGTCTGTAGCAGATCTCCAGGTTGGCTGGGTGAGGGTAGTCGGGTTTAGGCACCCCCGTCTTCTTGGCGCCCCACCGCCCCCCGGTTCCCTGGTACCCGGCTCCCTGGTACCCGGCGCCCGGGCGCTGCGAGACCGAGTTCCTGCCATGCTGCTGCATGTGAGATCGCATCCTGACGCTACCTACAAGTCATGAGAGGGGTTATTACTTATTAAGTGAGCTTTAATTGGAGCCCCAATCAGGAACTGAGGCTGATTATATTTTAAAACCCACTAATCCCGCTTCCAAGTGGCAGCGTTAACTTTAAACCAGATGCTCTCTGTGAAGCTGGCTCTGGGCACTTGTAGGGAGTCAGGCGGTCTCCCCAAACACTTAACTAGACAGCGGAGAGTGCTTTATCTTACCGACTGTGACAGAAAGTAAAGTTTTCAGAGGTACTGTAGTTCACATGGGAATGTGTGGGCCATGTCAAATAAATAGTGAGTTGGGGTCCTGTCATTCTGTGATGAGCAGCGGGTCATGTTCAGTCCTGATAAGCAGTCGCTACTCTGACATCACTTCATTTTGACACCGCTTTGCTTTGACACCACCTTACTCTGACCCCACTTGACTCTGACACCACTCAACTCTAACACCAATTGTCCCTCACTACTCCCTCAGTGGTTTACCTAATTAAGTAATTCAGTGCTTGAATTCTCGCATTTCAGACATGAAACTTGCCGGCAAATGCCGAGTACCGCAAGTAATTGGGGGGTTTCCAGAGGACTGATAGATACTTAGAATTTGGAATGCTAATTTGCCCTATCTTGTACTTAGCACAGTTTTCTTTCTAATCAAGTAATCAGGCTCCTGCCATCTCTAAACTCTAAGATTCTAAGCTATTACAACTGTACTACTTCTCTAATACTCGCCATATTATGCTACTCTCCATACCTCCATATTCAGGACAGACACTGCTACTTGTCTTTATCAAGGTGGATTTTTGATCTTTTACGAAAAATAGTGACTTGTACGATTTCCCTGCATTTTACTACAAGAATTTTAAGTATTTTGATAATATGTTTTTAAGGTTTGAGTTCTGAACAATTAATGTAAGTTGCAGTTGTAGAGATTCGGGTATAGCAATTAGTAGTTATAATGCTGAAAGTCAATTCGCTAGCTGTATGTGTTTCTGAAGAAGTGGAAGGCAAGAAACCAGAATACCTGATTTTCTAATGGCAGAGACTTGCTAAACATTCTAAAGTTGTGTTTCGAGTGGCATGCTCCTTCTAGAATCGGAGTTCCCAGAAGATTTCATCTTCTTCTAGAACTCTAGAACTACGGGAAAGTCTAGACTTCCTGTCACAAGATATTCTCACACGGGAATCACTTTTGTTAAAGGCAAATATTCTCACCCCCAGAATTAGATTACCAGTCGTTAGTCGATACCTTATAAGGTATTATAACATGCTCTTATAAGGAATGATATTCTCACCCCTGTAAATTAGATTACCAGTCGCTGGAAATGCCTGTCAGTAGACCAGCAGTTAAAACCAGCAGAATTGAAAACTAGTTGAAAGTAAACAAACAAGTGAAAACAAGTTTAAAGTAAAAACAACATGTGAAAACAAGTTGAAATTAAATGCACGGCAGATCACTTTTTTTCAGATTTTAAGAGTATAACTGGTCATGATTCTATACACTAATCCAACAGTAACGCCACAGAAGTGATACTGTTGTAATAATTGCACTCGGCTGACTCCTCGTGCCAATTAATGTACTTATCAGCACTCGGCTTCGCCTCGGGTGATAAGAACATTAATTGGCCCCGTTATTTTAGCGTGTGCGGTTCTACATTTCCAGTTCCGACTTCTAAGTGGGGGAAGTGAACGAACCTAAAGCTATAAGAACATAGGAAGTATCAACAGTTCACTAACGGGCGAATATCTCATTTAGCATTTGAACCGGAAAATAATCACAGTTCGCGGTGCTGACAGGTTTTTGAGGCTGCATTTCACCTCTCATGCTATCGGAAGGTCTGCAATCAGAATGTACGGTATATTGGTGCCTAACAGACTTTCCACACAATGTACGGTATATTGGTGCCTAACAGACTTTCCACAGAATGTACGGTATATTGGTGCCTAACAGACTTTCCACACAATGTACGGAATATTGGTGTCTTAGACGCCAATATACCAACTTAGTTAACATTCAGACTTTCCAAACAGAACTAAAGCATCTTGGCGTCATTAGCTTACTCGGAAAACGATATTCATCCTTGAAATCTCGAGTATGGGCGCCTTTTAGTTGCTTGCAAGCAAAATTATAGGCGCTGATATTGAGCAAAAAGATGCCGGATTTAGAACAATATTCTCTGATATTGGTCAAAACTTTTCCCCGCAAACATAATAAAATGCCAACCGAAAACTAAAATCAAGGAGGTTACGTGAGAGGATTTTTGGACCAATAAAAGGATACCAGACAACCTCCCAAACCAATGAAAAGTCAGAATTACCAGTCGGATGACGCAAAGCCTGTCATTTAATAATATTAATATAGCTTTAGTAGTCGACCTGGTGACAAGGATTTTCACAGCGTTTTAAACTAATTCTCAGCTGACAGAACTCGTCAAAACAATAGTGTTATTCGGACAAAAGGAATATTCGATAAAATCCTGACAAATTCAAAGCTTGAAAACATTGAAATGAATCCCTGGATCTAGAAAACAGTGAGGCACTTAGAAAAGGAATCTAGAGAGAGCTCTGTGAAACTGGTACCTGTCAGTGGCAGTAATGCACTCTGCAGTTTCACAGCTTCTCTCTGACTGACAGAGTCTACCTAATAACAGGTGTAGAGGTGTTTCAAAAGCTCAAAACGCAAGTTTTAAAACAAGTATCCAACCACAACAAGGACCAACGGTGGCTTTGAAGAATTTCCTGGGAGGGTTTCTGGACGGTTTCTGTAAAGTTTCTTTGTACAGTTTTTGAGTGGTGACAGAAGTCTGGCTTCCCAAGGTCTAGAATGTGAAAATAATCAACGGAAAGACTCGATAAGTAGCGACTGGTGGGAGTCAGCCTCTCTAATCAGGCTCCCAGGCAACTCCTAAAGCTGTGAAATGCAGGGAATGCCGAAACAGAGGTTGCCATGACGACAAAGAGTCCAAACAAAGGTTGCCATGACGACAAAGAATCACTAGTGGTCTCCTGAGGAAGGTTTAGCATTGTTCAGCGTGCCCTATGGAAGTAGTAGTAGTAGTAGCCCTATTGAAGTAGTAAACATCAGATGGAGAAACAGTGCGAGGCTGAGCCAGGTTAGAACAGCAGTTTTGTGACAGCAATCCTGCATCAGGACACAGTGTCGCTGGTGGCACCTCATTTGCAGCATCTCCAGGGCTTCAGCCGTCACCATAGCAACAAGGTTTCAGATATTAGGGCAAAAGTAAGCATTGAGAGTTCCAGGGATGTACCAATCACTGGAGACTTGGTACAGGGTGTGAAGTGAATCTTCGGCTAGTTACAAACACCTACTTCATTGCAACTTCCTACCTGTCATCACCATAGCAACAGATATTCCCATAGCAACTTCCAGCAACATAATGCACTGAACAGTTAACGGATAGTTTATTGACATATCACCATGGAAACATAATTGACACAGATAAAACGTCTCCATAGCAACCACAAACTCAATTTTAGAAACAGATTATACCAGATACCTAGTGGATGATGCATCACCACAGCAACAATAAACTCCTGCATAGAGACACTATGCAGGAGGTTAACAGATATAGCACATCACCATAGCAACAATAGTCTCAAACGTAGAAGCAGTCAGTGTATCACCATAGCAACTATCTCCTGTGTAGAAATAGATATCACTGCAACAATAGGAACCCTAATACAGGATAACCGTTGGGTTGCTTGTAAACCAAGCACAAAGGACTAGTCCTGCTGTGTAGACGTCCTCCGAACCTCATTGAGACTTTGGAGTATAAAATCCTACCTCACATAGTCACTCCCGTGTGGTAGGGGTACACAGTGACGTCATTATCAGGGTTTAGAATGGGGCGTTATTGAGCTGTTCCGCCTAGTTATCCTGCAAAATCCCTCCCTCATATAATACCTGATGACAGAGACAATTGTTTTTTTAATGTGGAATTTACAAGGCGCTAAATCAGTGGAAACATTAGGAGCTGAGAGAATACTTGGAATTCTTGCTAAGTGGTTAGGCAAGGGTGTTGTTTCATGGCAACCATTGTAAATTAGCTGGCTTACTCTGCCAGAGTTGTCGAGCGCTCAAGCAACCTTGTGTCGAGCGGAAATAGTGGCACTTTCCCAGGAAACAAATACAAGCAAATCTGAGGCAAACAGAAACATCAGGCAGTGATGGGGCAATCAGGAGTTGTTCAATCTCGCTTCATTAACTGATTCTTTTTGCACTTTACAGCAACATTAGAGTATTGGCTCTAGATAATGCTATTATCATATCACTAACTACAGCAACAGAAATAGAAATAGTGATTAGCACTAGCAACTTAAAGCAACATGTTACCCCTCCCCTCCCCCTAGGTGATTATGTAATATTATGAGAACGATCCCTTAGCACTAAGCAACATGCTATTAGCACGAAGCAGCATATTACTAAACTATTAGGACTGGTGTTATTAGCAGTAAGCAACATGATATTAGCAACATATTACTACATCATCAGCACTGAGAAATATTACGAATTGTTGTCACGCACGAGAAAGCTTGCAGTGTTTCGAGTAAAAGCCGGGGTAGCTGCTGGCCGGGTGTAACAGTGGTGTTGATTTGTGGAATCTCCGCCTCTCTGAGTTGTATGGTTTTTTTCGGTAAATGCGAATCACGTGGGGCAAAGCTGCAAGTTCTTGGACGTCTGAAAGTTTCAAGTTTGGAAAATGCAACCACTGCTAGAGAAAGTCTGGACGGGCAGCCACCTGTCAGAAAACCAGTTAGTACGCCAGATTAAGGTTCGGTTAGTGTGCAGGATCGTGGTAAGTTGGATCATGGTGGACTGCGATGGCTTAGTCTGAGGAAATTATAAACACAGGAATACGCACTAGCACTTTTATCAGTAACTCACTGCACCCCGATGCCTTAAACCCACAAAGGGCAACACTTCACCCTAACGTCAGTTTGCGAGGTGACAGTCCGTGTCAATGTGGAATTTAAAATAAACTTTCTACCGACTTTGAACTCTTTAACTTTCCCACTGGAGTTTCCTCCGCCAATACCCTCAATAATTCTCTGATAGTTGCTTTGGTCGTGAATTCCGACTCAGTCCTTTATAAAGGGCACTGGGAAGCGATGTGTGTGATGCCTGTGGTGTTTAACCCAACTTACCCTGCCAACAACTCACTGCTTATTCTACTGATATTAATAGGCCACAATAGGCCGTGCCACTGTGGCGCGCGCTTTGTGAGGCCTTGACTTGAGATTAATCGAATGCGATCAAAAGCTAAGCTTCATCTACTCCGATAAAAATATTCGGCCCCATTTTTCGCTCCGAAGACTCACATGGGCTATGTTGGTTGTATGGACTCATCTAAACCGCCCTCAGGTTGTTATCTCCTATTCATTTTCCTGGCCAACCATGGCCAACCCATATCACAAATTTGTGTTTTGCAGAATCTCCCTCAGCCTAGCCAGCCTCAGTTCACTGCATATTTCTCACTGATATATCCCAGTGTAAGCTGTCTCCCAGCTCTTTAACCCTCAAATAGCTTTGTAGTTGTCAACAAAACCCCGCATTTTTCAGCATTTCTAGGAGACATTTCCGGCAAAGTGCGGCTATACTTTTAATTTGACTTACACTCAGAACTGCGTCTAAGAATAGCAAATGACATGGGTTGATAGGACTCTAATAATGTCAAGTTTGACATTGTGTATTAGCCCCTCCCTAACTTATTCTAGCTAATTGCTCTTGACTAGGACTCCAAGACAAGAAGAGGTTTCTGACGTTATTGATAATAATAATTTAATATTATGCGGATGAGAATCATTGGAAAAGTAGAAAACAAGCGAGTGAGAAACTTAAAGTAGTTTTGGTTGAATTCTTATAGTTATCTCAATATCTCCAGCCCTAATTGAGGAACCCCCAAGCAAATCTTGTAGTGAAGTGAGTTGAAACAGTCCACGTGATCAAAAGGCCTTTATACGAATTCTCAGTTAGTCAGTTGCTGCTAACAAATATTTATAAAGATTATGCATGACTTATAACTTGTAATGATGCGACTTTTGAATACGAAATAGTCGAAATGACAGGAAGCAAACGTCAACAATCGAGATAGGCCAAAATGATCGACTGAATATATAGACAAATTCTAGCACATTTTTGAAGTTTAGGCAGGTGTTTACTATCGAGTCAATCATATCCTACCAAATATTTGATAGAGTATGTTCTCGCGCTTCCTGCATGGTATTCCAGAAAAAACGTAACTTTTGGGTTTTTTGATGACTTGTTAAGGTCATATTATGTTCGCGCTGTTACATCAGCATTCCTCTGCACATAACTTGTAACACTTCACAAAACCCAGAGCCACGTTATCTTACAAACAGCACTGAGATTTAGTGTTTTGGAGCCCTTATTTGGCGCCTCCTGGGTTATGCAAGGGTTTTGAAACTAAGGTTTATGTGAAACTTCTTACTCTCGCCTTTCCCTAGGTTATCAAAATCGAGCGTTGAAGCTATGAATTAATGCGTTAAAAGCTGTCTGGTATAAAATCTAGAGATCTGTTTCAGCATTCCCTTCTCTGAATGCAGACAGATCGAAAGCCATCCCTCAAATTCCCTCACCTTGGATCCATATTCCCTATCATTCTATTCTTCTATCATTCACAACCCTAACAGATTCCCCATCATTCTCTCTTCTAAGATTTAGAACCCTACTCCATTCCCTATACCATTTAGAACCCTACCCCATTCCCTATACCATTCTAATATTTTACTTTTTAAGGTTTGGGATTTTAGGGGCCATCCATGAAAGACGTCCGCAATGAGAGGGGGCTGGGAGTCTGGCCAATGCGGACATTTTGCGGACATAGGGGGAGGGGGTGTTAAGCCAGATGCAGATTGCAGACGCCCCCAGTTTTTGGAAATTTTGGTAGATATGACGGATGTCGCTAGGAAATTGTGAAATTTCGGGGCCAAAAATGATGACTCAAAAGATTTTCAAGAAAATGCGGACGTCCGGGGGCAGGAGGGGTTTCTGAAATGCGGACGAGGGGGAGTGAGGGGTTTAGAATGGCCGAAACTTTGCGGACGTCTCTTTGGTCGGCTCCTTAAGCCCCTACCATTCCCTACCTTAAGCCCCTACCATTCCCTACCTTAAGCCCCTACCATTCCCTACCTTAAGCCCCTACCCAGCCTGGTTTTCGCGCGGGATGTTACGACCGGGCCTGTGTATGTGTCACTGCGAAACGTAACAAATAAAATGCAGGACATTAACCTACTGTGAGCTGGTCTAACCGCTACTAATTGGTTTTCTATTACTCTTAGCTCCTTGTCAGCTGAAGACGTACATGTTGTGAAGGCGTTGTCATGGTAACACGCGCGTGTAAAATGCACGTGCAATTACACATGCTCTAGGTAACGAGGTATTAACGAGCTCCTAATCCTGTGAAGTACCACTTGATTTCTCCTGGTTTCTGTGCAGTGTTCCCTGCTGTATCCAGGCCATTTCTCTCTGACACACTGTCAGTGGATTAGTAATTTGTCAAATGTCCGTGTATACTGCGCAGCAGTCGTGTTCTAGGCTCACATTGATGTATGTGCCATACAGCGAATAGTGCCGTATGCTCTGATAAATTAATGGCCAACTCCAGGACTACAGGCCATAGGGATAGTAAAAAAGTGGACAGGATGAAATTTGGGGGTAAAGATAAAGTTCAGATAAAGTTAGGCTGAATGAGGTGGGATGGTAGCACAAAACGGCAAACGCTTTCCCAGAAAACTAGTTTCCAGGGAAGCGCGACAGTGCCTTGCGCGCAATTTCAGCTCTATCAGTATCATGCCCCGCGCACTGCGTTAAAGCTGAGATTGCGCGCAAGGGACTGTTTAGTTGTGTTGTTGAAGAAATCAAGATCGCGTTGATAAAGTGTGACAATTTGACAATGATCAAGAATCATCGTTAATGATCATCTTGATCATCTAAGGTCATAGCTGCAAGAAATGTGTCGATTTACGAGCCAAAGCAACTACAACATCCTGTACGGTAAAAGAGTCGATAACACGCCATAACGGCTGCAATTACCGCTTAAAGTCAATCGAGGAGGTAACTGTTGAAAGTAATGGTAAGTGTTGGTGTGGGGAGAAAGAGTTGCTAACAGACGCGCCCTCCAAAGTGTTGCAATAGCGCACTAAATAGCTACACTTTGTGGCGGGTAGGAGATGGAATTACGTCACTACCAGAGTTTAGAGTGGTGTGTTGATGACGTCACACCGCCTAGTGGGTGCTGGCGCTGCTGCACTTAGCAGTTACCAGGGGTAGTAGGTGATGAAATGAAAACCGTGTAGGGAAGAGAAAAGCAATAGACACTGTCAACCATCCATTAGCCACTAATCCTGAACCATAAACACAGTGTACAGTTGACATGGAAACAGTAGTTGCCATGGTAACAATAGACACTGTCAACCATCCATTAGCCACTAATCCTGAACCATAAACACAGTGTACAGTTGACATGGAAACAGTAGTTGCCATGGTAACAATAGACACTGTCAACCATCCATTAGCCACTAATCCTGAACCATAAACACAGTGTACAGTTGACATGGAAACAGTAGTTGCCATGGTAACAATAGACACTGTCAACCATCCATTAGCCACTAATCCTGAACCATAAACACAGTGTACAGTTGACATGGAAACAGTAGTTGCCATGGTAACAATAGACACTGTCAACCATCCATTAGCCACTAATCCTGAACCATAAACACAGTGTACAGTTGACATGGAAACAGTAGTTGCCATGGTAACAATAGACACTGTCAACCATCCATTAGCCACTAATCCTGAACCATAAACACAGTGTACAGTTGACATGGAAACAGTAGTTGCCATGGTAACAATAGACACTGTCAACCATCCATTAGCCACTAATCCTGAACCATAAACACAGTGTACAGTTGACATGGAAACAGTAGTTGCCATGGTAACAATAGACACTGTCAACCATCCATTAGCCACTAATCCTGAACCATAAACACAGTGTACAGTTGACATGGAAACAGTAGTTGCCATGGTAACAATAGACACTGTCAACCATCCATTAGCCACTAATCCTGAACCATAAACACAGTGTACAGTTGACATGGAAACAGTAGTTGCCATGGTAACAATAGACACTGTCAACCATCCATTAGCCACTAATCCTGAACCATAAACACAGTGTACAGTTGACATGGAAACAGTAGTTGCCATGGTAACCAATAAACACTGTCACCATCCATGTACTAATCCTGAACCATAAACACAGTGTACAGTTGACATGGAAACAGTAGTTGCCATGGTAACAATAGACACTGTCAACCATCCATTAGCCACTAATCCTGAACCATAAACACAGTGTACAGTTGACATGGAAACAGTAGTTGCCATGGTAACAATAGACACTGTCAACCATCCATTAGCCACTAATCCTGAACCATAAACACAGTGTACAGTTGACATGGAAACAGTAGTTGCCATGGTAACAATAGACACTGTCAACCATCCATTAGCCACTAATCCTGAACCATAAACACAGTGTACAGTTGACATGGAAACAGTAGTTGCCATGGTAACAATAGACACTGTCAACCATCCATTAGCCACTAATCCTGAACCATAAACACAGTGTACAGTTGACATGGAAACAGTAGTTGCCATGGTAACAATAGACACTGTCAACCATCCATTAGCCACTAATCCTGAACCATAAACACAGTGTACAGTTGACATGGAAACAGTAGTTGCCATGGTAACAATAGACACTGTCAACCATCCATTAGCCACTAATCCTGAACCATAAACACAGTGTACAGTTGACATGGAAACAGTAGTTGCCATGGTAACAATAGACACTGTCAACCATCCATTAGCCACTAATCCTGAACCATAAACACAGTGTACAGTTGACATGGAAACAGTAGTTGCCATGGTAACAATAGACACTGTCAACCATCCATTAGCCACTAATCCTGAACCATAAACACAGTGTACAGTTGACATGGAAACAGTAGTTGCCATGGTAACAATAGACACTGTCAACCATCCATTAGCCACTAATCCTGAACCATAAACACAGTGTACAGTTGACATGGAAACAGTAGTTGCCATGGTAACAATAGACACTGTCAACCATCCATTAGCCACTAATCCTGAACCATAAACACAGTGTACAGTTGACATGGAAACAGTAGTTGCCATGGTAACAATAGACACTGTCAACCATCCATTAGCCACTAATCCTGAACCATAAACACAGTGTACAGTTGACATGGAAACAGTAGTTGCCATGGTAACAATAGACACTGTCAACCATCCATTAGCCACTAATCCTGAACCATAAACACAGTGTACAGTTGACATGGAAACAGTAGTTGCCATGGTAACAATAGACACTGTCAACCATCCATTAGCCACTAATCCTGAACCATAAACACAGTGTACAGTTGACATGGAAACAGTAGTTGCCATGGTAACAATAGACACTGTCAACCATCCATTAGCCACTAATCCTGAACCATAAACACAGTGTACAGTTGACATGGAAACAGTAGTTGCCATGGTAACAATAGACACTGTCAACCATCCATTAGCCACTAATCCTGAACCATAAACACAGTGTACAGTTGACATGGAAACAGTAGTTGCCATGGTAACAATAGACACTGTCAACCATCCATTAGCCACTAATCCTGAACCATAAACACAGTGTACAGTTGACATGGAAACAGTAGTTGCCATGGTAACAATAGACACTGTCAACCATCCATTAGCCACTAATCCTGAACCATAAACACAGTGTACAGTTGACATGGAAACAGTAGTTGCCATGGTAACAATAGACACTGTCAACCATCCATTAGCCACTAATCCTGAACCATAAACACAGTGTACAGTTGACATGGAAACAGTAGTTGCCATGGTAACAATAGACACTGTCAACCATCCATTAGCCACTAATCCTGAACCATAAACACAGTGTACAGTTGACATGGAAACAGTAGTTGCCATGGTAACAATAGACACTGTCAACCATCCATTAGCCACTAATCCTGAACCATAAACACAGTGTACAGTTGACATGGAAACAGTAGTTGCCATGGTAACAATAGACACTGTCAACCATCCATTAGCCACTAATCCTGAACCATAAACACAGTGTACAGTTGACATGGAAACAGTAGTTGCCATGGTAACAATAGACACTGTCAACCATCCATTAGCCACTAATCCTGAACCATAAACACAGTGTACAGTTGACATGGAAACAGTAGTTGCCATGGTAACAATAGACACTGTCAACCATCCATTAGCCACTAATCCTGAACCATAAACACAGTGTACAGTTGACATGGAAACAGTAGTTGCCATGGTAACAATAGACACTGTCAACCATCCATTAGCCACTAATCCTGAACCATAAACACAGTGTACAGTTGACATGGAAACAGTAGTTGCCATGGTAACAATAGACACTGTCAACCATCCATTAGCCACTAATCCTGAACCATAAACACAGTGTACAGTTGCTAGTATAGTTGACATGATAACTCGGCTTCTCCTCTTGACAATATTTTAGTTTCATTGAATGTTTTAAACTCGACCGGAAATCCGTGTCGAGAAAGTCTTCAATTTTGATGATAATTATCTATCAACATCATTTAATATTCTCGATGAATGATTTCATAGGTAAAATTGTCAAAAAATTGATCATACTTATCTTTTTAAATAAATTGTTGATTTTAAAATTTTAGAAAAAATAAGTATAAGATTTTCAAGCCGTTGCACGACTGATCCGTGGCAGCAACCTTTTATTATTTTCTGAGCGAGATTTAGAATTTCCCTACGCGAATTAAGTTATCTCTAGAGGTATATTATCTAACAAGTGAAGACACCTTTGGAATATGCCCTCACCGTAAATCTAATTATTCCTCTAATCCCAGACACATGTCTGTAACCATGGCAACCACCCCTCCTGGCGGACCCAGACGTTCTGGAGCCGAATTATCAGAGACTGAGATAAGAGAACCAGCTTCTGCTCTATAAGACACTGTGAGTGTGCCGGAGAGGGGAGGAGGGGTTACTTCTGTTAATGAAATGTAGAATGCGTGATGTCATCAATTCCACATTCTAACTCCAGATAATGACGTCACTCAATCTCTGAGTATCACAGTATCTCCCAGGTCGTGGCTCCCAAACGTCTGCCTTCTAATTCCCTCCCTAATTGGGAAGGGACAAGATATCCCAGTGGGGGAAGCCCTCCTAAGATACTCCGTCATCTCCTTCTAGTGAGTCTCCTTCAAGTAGGACTCGTCATACGCTCTGTCATAGCCCCTAATACTCATCCAGTCACAGTCAGCTCTATCCAGCTGTCAGAAGATATCAAAACAAGAGGTAAATAATCTATCATTCATATTCCTGTCATGATATAGGGTAGAAAAGAGCAAAATATCATGGCAAAACTTTGATAAATCTTCTCACCAATGATCGAGAACAAATTGCTTCCCACATTACCTGGACCAATCATCAATATTTGAATCTTTAAAATCCGAAATGGAAATGAATTCATTTGATTTCTTTCTTGAGACTCGACCAGCCAGTCGAATGCTGGTGATCACAGAAAAGCCAATTAAAGCTAAACCGGTTGATGAATATTAATTTCCTCCAAATACTTGATTAATGTGTGAAAATGAACTGAGATTTTCCCCCTGGATCCAATTATTTCCTACAAGCATTGCCCCACTGTAATTAATGACAATAACAATTCATTACTAATTTGACAATTGGCAACCCCCCAAATACCAATTCTCAGGTTAATCACAGGCCCTAATTACCTCCCCACTGAAGCAGTAGTATCAGTAGACGTGCATGATGCCCGATGGTGCCGCAACGTCGCACGCTCAATCAATCTCCATGGTCACGTGATGCGCGCACACGTGGGACGTCACGTGACCAGATGTGAAAATGCGTGACGTAACCCACGCGCGTGTCATAAAAACGCATGCCCCTCAGCCATGTCAGTCACTGGTTTTTCACCCGTTCAAGTTTTCAATTGTTTTCAAGTCACTGACTTATCACCGCTTTTCCACATCTTTCCCTCCGAAGTTTTCCATTGTTCCCCACCACAATATGTGTCGTTCGTGCAAGTCTGACGCCCCAAAGTGGGGTCATGGAGTGAAGGTGCCTGTTCCAGACCTCCCTCGGTTCTTTGAGTCCCAGCAGAGCTGGAACTTTGAGCAGAAGATATACGGCAGAAACGTAGAGATACTGGTGGGTAATCGGATTTGTTTGTTTGAAACAATTCCTATTGAGTTTTATTTTAATTATATATCAAGCAGTTCTCTCTGATCATATAGACACATTCATGGAGAGCAATCTTTACATTGAATCAGATTGAAAGTTACTTAAACTAACATGGAATTTTGTAAATGTCACAATATGTTTTAGTAACCCCCATCATTAGAAACTATCAGTATTCCCCACCCCCGCAGAAGAACGTGAGACCTACTCTTACGGGGACACTGGGCTGCAGAGATACCAGCACCTCCCGCAGAGAAAACCAGGTAAGCAGGTACCAGGGTTACCAGGGGAACTAGGGTTACCAGGGATACCAGGCAGGAGTTCCTGAATATTGATCATTTGGCACTTCATTCTCTTCCTAAATTGGTCTTCCAGTTGGAATGTCACCATAACCATTTGATACTGATGGGTCCCTTGAAAATACCCAGTGTCTCCCAAAACCCTCCTGGTCCCTCGCTTCCCAAAGTACAATAGTTTTCTTTAAAAGTTTATAACTATAAAAAAAATAATGCCCCCGGCCTCTCAATAAGTCAGAACATCTAACTGATCCCCAAAGTTTTTAACTCGTTCCCCACAGTTTCTTACTTTTCTAACCCCCTCCCCCTCAGTTTTTAGTCCGTGAGATTTTCCACTGTCCTGGATGGAGGTACGGCTGCACCCCCAGAAATGGCTGCTCAGGGAAAAGAAAGAACTGCTACGCGCTCTGCAAGGTACGACTACTGGAATGGCTTGGTTTTTTCTATTTGAAACTCCCAAATTAATATCTATAGAAATAATGAATTTATAACGCGTGTCATAAAAACGCATGCCCCACAGCCATGTCAGTCACTGGTTTTTCACCAATTCAAGTTTTCAATTGTTTTCAAGTCACTGACTTTTCACCCGGATTGTTTTCAATCGTTTCGACACATCTTTTCACCACACTTTTTCGCTTGTTCCCCTCAACACAACAAAATGTGTCGCTCGTGCAAGTCTGACGCCCCAAAGTGGGGTCATGGAGTGAAGGTGCCTGTTCCAGACCTCCCCCGGTTCTTTGAGTCTCAGCAAAGCTGGAACTTTGAACAGAAGATATACGGCAGAAACGTCGAGATACTGGTGGGTGTTCGGATTAATTTACTGTTTGTTTAGAGACATTAATGTTAGGAATTCTATTGAATTGCTTTATTTGTCTCGCATTTCTTTCCACACTTTCAAACATTCATGAAGAGCAACTTTTCCTTCTAGAACTTTTCACGCACATCAAGGTAAATCTCATAGATTCTGATATAAATCTAACAGTATTCACCACCCCACAGGAGAACGTGAGACCCACTCTGACGGGGACCCTGGGCTGTAGAGATACCAGCACCTCCCGCAGAGAAAACCAGGTAAGCAGGTACCAGGGTTACTATAAGGGTTACCAGGGTTACCAGGTAGACTAGGCTGCAGGGATACCAGCACCTCCCGCAGAGAAAACCAGGTAAGCAGGTACCAGGGTTACTATCTTACCTTCCAAAAAGGAAAATCCCCTCGGTAGCAGATTTCAAAATCCCCTCGGTTTCAAGCTTGCTCGGGGCCAAGAGCCAATTAAGTGGCAATTAAGTACTGCCCGCCGCAGGCGAAAATTTTCAAGGTTTTGGAAATGAATCTGCCTCTAAGATCAGTTTTGTTAATTTATTATGTGATTAAAACAGCCAGTCATAGGCGAAAATTGTGAAGGTTTTATACCTTAGATTGTGTCTAGGATCAATTTAGTGACATAATAGGATCACAACAGCCCGCCGCAGGCGAAAATTTTTAAGGTTTTGTGCGTGAATCTGCCTCTAAGATCAATTTATTTATGAATGTATAATGTGATTGAAACAGCCAGCCTTAGGCAAAAATTGTGAAAGTATTAATCTGAGGTTGTGTCTAGGATCAATTTAGTGACATAATTGGATCACAACAGCCCACTGCAGGCGAAAATTTTTGAGGTTTTGTGCCGGAGTCTGCCTCTGAGATCAATCTGGTAAAGTTTAATTTGATTAACAATCTTTTTCTTGGCAAAGGCGTTTTCTATCGATTATCTATCATTGAACTGTTACAATAGTTTGAAATGGTCAGTTTTTTCCTCTTGTGTGACATATCGCTTTTCTACTCATTTCCCCTCACCTTAAATCCAATCACGAATCACTGTAATTCCCCTCACCATACTTCCCCTCACCTTAATTAGTTAATTCCCCTCACCATACTCCCCCTCACCTTTATAACTTAAGTCCCCTCACTTTACTTTCACTCAGTTAACGTCCCCTCACCTTAATTCCCCTCATCCCCATCTACCCATCACACCATTTCCCCATCTACTTCACTTTCCCTTGCTTCACTACCCGCTTCCCCTCACCTTATCATCACTTCCCCTCACGTCCCTTTGTTTGTATTCCCCTCAAATATGCCTCTTTGCAGCTAGAATTGATCTACGTTGTTATTAGAACACATTAGTTGCAAATAAATACAATTTTTATCAAAATTTTATTCGAGATTTCGGCGCAGCATGCAAGCTGCGCGTGCGTGCATCTTGACTTGAAAATCCCCTCGGTTTTGAAAAAAATCCCCTCGGTAGCAGTGCTACTCCTGCTACCCACTTTTGGAAGGTAAGGTTACTATAAGGGTTACCAGGGTTACCAGGTAGACTAGGCTGCAGGGATACCAGCACCTCCCGCAGGGCGCAGAGAGAACCAGGTAAGTTGGTACCAGGGTTACCAGGGTTACCAGGGGAACTAGGGATACCAGGGTTACCAGGGACACTAGGCTGCAGGGATACCAGCACCTCCCGCAGAGAGAACCAGGTAATTACCGGGGAAACCAGGGACATTCGATATACCAGGGTTACTAGGGAAACTAGGGTTACCAGGGATACCAGGCAGGAGTTTCTGAATAATGATCATTTGGCACTTCGTTCTCTTCCTGAATTGGTCTTCAAGTTGGAATGTCACCATAACCAGTTGATACTGATGGGTCGCTTGATGTTAACCGATGTTTACCAAAACAATTTACCTCATCCTTTTCTTCCCTACCCTTTCATTTTATGAATTGCCCCGGTTAAAACATTCTTGCAAATTCCCCATTTCCCCTCTGTAACCCCTCCCCCTCAGTTTTTAGTCCGTGAGATATTCCACTGTCCTGGGTGGAGGTACGGATGCACCCCCAGAAATGGCTGTTCAGGGAAAAGAAAGAACTGCTACGCGCTCTGCAAGGTACGGCTACTGGAATGGCTTGGGTTTTTCTATTTAAAACTCCCAAATTATTATCTATAGAAATAATGAGTTTATAGTTGGGGGGGGGGTAACCAAGCGTGTTTCAGTTCTATGAGAGTCGCACTTTTCAGGTGCTCTGGTCCTTAAATGTCTGATTAAACGAGGGGCCATTTCGAGTATCTTGATCTCTAAAACACCTTCTCTAATCTCCATTCTCATGATAAAACATGACCTCATGAAGTAATCGACTCATTCTGTGTCAGTTTCACACGATTTGCCAGGACCAGGTCTACCTGTCACTATACTGGTTCATGCAACATGTCAAACCAGTCACATACCATGTTAGGTGATCTCATCCCATGGTTACTACGCCGTATCTATGACTACTGTGTGTCCTCAGTGTGTCGCCATGGCTACAGCAACCCGTGCTGATACAGTCTGATGTCAATTTACTGTTTAGCCCCAATTAACTGTTAATACGTTACACCTAAAGCTCTAAGAATAAGCTATTGATTTGTAACTAGAAGAACTCGGTATTAATTAATAAGTAGGTTTATCTTCTTTAGGTCGATATATCTGCGTTTTATTGTTAATTGTGTGGTATTAGACACTCAATTATCATATTACAGTGTGTTGGGTACTATCTGCTTCAGCTTTACCAAGCATGTATGTCAAGTCTACTCCGTCTTGTAGTCAATAACAAGTAGCTCTGAAGTGTAACAAGGTATACGTGTGAAGTCTATTAAATATTTACGATTCCTCGCATGTTTCCCTTTCTGAGCATGGTATTTACCTCTTTACCTCTACTTAAAACAGCATGTTAGTCCCTCAATCAAGTACTTTGCACCCAATCACCTGTAAAATGCACTTACCCAATCAAGCTTCACAAGTGCACTATCGGATACACACGGTTAAGTAGGATCCAATCAATGAAGAAGTGCGCATGATATCGACTATGACTATTAATTAACCTCTGAGAATAGTGGGATAAGATTGGTTCATTGCTTTTGGACGCATCCACTTTATTTGATGAGATCTTGGACTTTATCAAGTAGCCTACTTTGAATAATGAACTTGTATCAAACTGTGATGAGATGTTATCTTCAGACTTCATGTCAGAATTTAATATTGGATTTGGACAGAGTACCAATGAGCCTTGTGATAAGTATCGGTGTGTTTACCCCCGTCTACACGCCAGTACAGACTTATTGAGTGATTTTTTGCCACTGTCATTATCAATAACACAGACTAAACAGCGCTTTATTTGATAGGGCCATTGGCATGATCTGCCCCCAGATCTACACTTTGTAAGCACGGATTAGGGCTACCAATACACTAATACACTGTGCCAAAGTATGCCGGCCGGTCAAAAACCTCTCCGCCATCTGTAAAAACCTCTGTCTGTAAATCTGAGTTGATTAATTTGGTGACTGGAGGAAGAATAACATTCCCCGTCCCCCGCACGACACTTATCCTTACTTCATAAATCTTTATACCTTCTTAGGGTCTAAACAACACGGTCTAAGGATTATAACATGGTCTAAGGGTTATAGCATGGTCTAAGGGTTGTAGCATGGTCTAAGGGTTGTAGCATGGTCTAAGTAGGAGCTAATGCCAATTAGTGCTCATTAACCTGTTATTAGAGTGATAGAATTGATTGCCTGGCAGCACGTGACTTTGTAAACTTTACTCGGATTTGAGAAGCAGCCCCATTACTACTTTACCAGCTGCAGAGACTCCCGCCAAATTAATCCCTCAATTGCCAACAACACCCCACCCTGCAAAGTCTAAGGTTTAAGTGCCTCAGAGTACCCAAGTAGCTTGATAGGCATCAGCTGAGGAAACCACTGGATGCTAGGTTCAGATCCCTGTCTGAGATATAAGCCTTTATCAACCGAGATACCGAGCTAAGTCTGCAACAAGATACTTCATAGCTGAGTCTGCAACAGTTCAGCACTTCTTGCATGCCGAGGACTCCTTCACCCACATTCCTCTCTGCCTTTAAGCCAATAACCCGAGGAAATAAAGGGGTTATTTATCAGGCAGATAGTCCGCAGAAGAGTAAAATCCGATTGACAACGCGCTCAGATAATCATGTACCTGATCTCCCTCTCTCCTGGGGCGATGTGGCTTCTCCAGGATCAATGGATCATGACGTATTAAGCAGAAGTTCTGGAGCCTCTGGGCCCTGTCACCGACACCTTGCCCTAATGAAATGATAATGAGGGTCGGCAATGCGCATAATTACATAACCACCCTATGTCTGCTGCGTTAATGCTGATTTAAGCTTGTTTAGAATGCTTCAGTACCTGCATTTAGCCTCAATATGCCCCTGTCACCTCGTCACGAGTAATAATAAGAAGTGTCACACTACACCTTGTAGCTTCCTGCTTGAAGCCCTACTCAGTATCTCTCGTCTTATCTCACCCGGGGGTGTTTACGCTTGGGAAGAAGTATCAGAGAAAACCATCAGATTTCCTGGGTATGAGGCGTAAAGAGGGCTGCTAATTTCACCGAATTATTGCTCCCTGTGTGCTGAGTAGCATAGTGCTAGAAGTAATTGAATTTCTTATCTCCTGTACAAAGTCTCTCTTAGTCAGAGGTTAGGTGGGACTTGAGAGGGAGATGGTTAGCACAGAGTTCCACCACACTGTTAACAATGTGTACTTTCTCTGGGATATGGGCGCGTTCTAATTAACACTAACCGTGCTAGCAGCAATTACCACCCTACTTAGGCTGGTAAATTACCAGCCTAAGTAGGGTACCGGATACAGCTAACACGATTAGCGGCATAAGGCGTGATGTCGGGGTGCCAAGTAGTTTTAAGTTTCAATAAATTAACAAGTATTAACAAGAAACATTGACCCGCACTTATCTCATAGCACACTAAAAGCATTAACATTTGAAACTTGAAAGTAAATTTTCTTGGTAATTTCGAAGCGACAACTCCCACTCGGCACTCTGTATCACGAAATCACGCTCTGTCTTTCAAACACACTTCATCTACCCCTGGTTGTTATGATAACCCTGTGACTCTATAGTTACCATAGGAACTAATATTTACCCCTGGTTGCTATGGTAACCAATTCACGCGCTCTGTAGTTACCATGGTAACTAACCCCCTACCCCTCCTCAGGTTGCTATATACAGTGATAACCCGGAGGTTGGCATAGTGCAGTACGCTGGTTCCCATGGTGCTGGTAACCCCACTAACCCCATGCGACACAGACCCACTAACAGAGTGAGGCAGTTCATCAGACAACAGCACTTGATGTCTGGTGCTACTCCTGCTCAACTGGAGTATGCTATACGACGTGCTGCTATACAGGAAGGTAGGTGGTCTTCATCCTCATCTTAATATTCTTAATCATTTTCCTGGGATTTAAATCTTGTCTTCATAATTTCCAAATGATCCAATGATTCTCGACCTGAGTCCTGCCTTTCGTTTTTCTGTTGTTGCGAATGATTAACACCCATCTACCCATCTACCCAGGGGTCAGTTATAAACACCGCCCACTGACTAAATGCAATTCCAGGTAAAGACATCAACGACCCGCGCCATGTTCCCACCAGTGCCATGATAAGACACATCGTGAAGAGGGCCAGGACAGGGCCCTCAGAAAGGAAGTGCAGAAACACCTCGTCTCCGCCTCACTCTGCTGCGCAGGTACAGTGGAGATGGTGTCTTGAAGTGTCTGAGAATAATAAGATTGGATTTCGGTAGAGACTTTTGACCCTGAAATTTGCAGTTGCTTTTCTAGAGCCTGTCGACTCATTACTGATCAATAACCCCTTTTCAGAGTACACACGAGGTGTTGGAGTCCCTGAGCAAAGTGGCTGACATCGTAAAACCTATTGCCATCAAGGCCTCCTCCACAGACCCCTCCCTCCCCAGAGTTCCACCCCCTCCTCTCCCTCCCCTCCTCAGTGCTTCCAGTCCTCCCCTCACCTGACTCTCTGAAGAGTATCCTGCCTCTTCAGTTGGCTGGACTAGCAGACCTCATCCTCAAATCTCAGTGAGTGCCAGAATTTGATATCCTGTTTCTCATATCTGTGGTAATTGTATTCCTGTTTGTATACGAACTCAGCTTCACCCTGCCCACCATTCTCCCCACCCCTAACCCACTCCGCTAACTCTCCCCACTCCTCTAACCCTCCTACCCCACTCCTTACCCACCCACTCTTCGCTAACCCACTCCTCCTCCACAGGTTTAACGTTACCAGCAGTATCATCTCCTCCCCCTCCCCCTCCCTCCACTCCTCCAGACAGTGATGAGGTGGGTAGTGTAGGATCCCTCTCCCCTGGATCTCCTGACAAACTACCCTCTAACTCCTGGGGCTCTCAAACACCAGCCATCTGGAGACCTTACCTCACTTCCTGATACACCTAGCAACCGTTACCATGGTGACCTAACCACAGAGATACCTAGCAGCCGTTGCTATGGAAGCAAGATAGCATTTCCAATGACTGGGACTCGATAAGATTATCTGTAGAATTGAAATATGTGAATGCTTGAAAAGAGGACTGCGTGAGATTTGAAGTTGTTGTTATAAAGTACTGGAAGATAGAGCCAAGCCCAGAGATTCAAGAATAACCGCTGTTTGAAGAAAAGGCACAAGCAATATCATGTAAATATAACTTTTGTTTTTTGATTTGAAATATTTGAATATTTTATTTTGTAGTTTACATTTGTTGATATCATGATTATCCCTTCAAACTTATCGAGTGAAAACATAGACCGCTCACTAATTTATGTCCCACGTAACTTGAATCGATTGAGATATTATCTGAAATTCTCTGCATGCTTACAACTTGTTTGAAAATCACAGAGGTTGCTAAGCAACCTGTAATAAGCACGTGTCCCGTTGACACGTGTAATCCTAACAAGCCCCTGTAAAGTGCTATTACAACACTAATCGCACTATGCTTGAGGCAGTAGTCTTTGCAGGGGGTATTAGGGCTTTATCGGAGGGGTAAATTAGTGATTATCAGGTGAATAAGCTCGTGTCAATTAGTAGTTGCACGAGAACTCTCCGAGCTTTTAATCGGTATAATCCTACGACCAGTCTAAACTCCCTGCTGGAGAACTAATAACAGAGAACTAAGTGAGATTACTTGGTGATAATAGGCGGCGAGAGTGACGTCATTATCATGGTCTAAAAGGGGGGAATGATGACGCAAAACAGCCTACTGTAAAAGCTCCAAATCTAGATTCTAATCTCACTTAGTTTTCTGTCAAGGAGACTTTATTGTAATATCTCCCGAGGGGGTCTCTAATTCTACTGTCACACACCCCTACTGCGTTATTGCGCTGTTCAAGTGAAACTTATCCGTAAAAATAACTCACAACGTGCACGAGTAATCGCTTCAGGCATGGCCCTCTGAAAATCGTGATATTTTGAGATTTTGCTAAAAGTAAAAATTGAAATGGGCAAGGAATGCAATGGAATTGGATCAAGATCTATGATACTGGATGAAGCTTATGTGATTTGGTTCAGAGCACCACTCAGCCAGTCACAAAATGGCGCATTTTCAAAATGCGTCATACTCATGTGCCTCTAGTTAGGGAGCCGTCACATATTACGTCAGCACTTTTTTGGTCATTTTGAAGCACATCGCGCGCTGCGGCGTCATTACCTCTCACGAAATTCAGCACACCATCGTTGCAATACTTGTCAGATGTCGTCTGAATGTCTGACCCGCGCTTCGTCCGGAATGGTCTATCGACTATCAACCGCGATAGACTCTGGCATTAGATGATCTGACACAACTTTTTCATTAGATCATAAGAAGTGATCGCGGTTCCTGTTGATATTTTTGCTCAAGACCAAGACTTCTCCCTCCTGAGCATCTCATCTCCTCTTCTGGTGATGATATCTGGAACAGCCCTTACTAAAGGAGTTCAAGCTGGCGAAACAAGGTCAGATTTAAACTGTTTTAAACGATAAGCGATGACTGTTCGAACTGTAGTTTGCGCGTCTCTTGTCACTTGTGTGCGCAGCTTAAGTTTGCGCAGCGTACAGAGGTTATTTATTAGTCTATACATACGTCGTACTGCAAACTAAAGCCGCGCACACAAAAGACGCGTGAACCATAGCTCAAACTGCCCCTGCAATGGTTATTTTGTGTGTTCAACCGTTTATCTGTCCCATCATTGGGAATTAATATCCTGTACATAGATAAACAGTTTTATTGCTACAAATACAATAATTATAAACGATGTTTGTCACGACGCTGCTAGTCCTGTTTCTCATCAAACATCAATAATGAATTTCATGTTGAAATAGATCAAGCATGTTCGGTACCTAACGGTGTACTTACGCACGTTATAACTTTATAACGTAGATTACTTATGTCAACAATTGCCTACCTATAGATCTACAGCAATAATAACATTGGGCCGTATGCACAAATGAGGGATTCCCTTAAAAATGGGAAAAGGTCCAAAAGTTGTGATAATGCTTAGAAATAAGGGAATTGCTCAAAAAGATAGGGAAAAGGTCGCTTGAGGAGCATAGGGTGGGTTATGAGTGGATAGGGGTGGGTTATGAGTGGATAGGGTGGGTTATGAGTGGATAGGTGGGTTATGAGTGGATAGGGGTGGGTTATGAGAGGATAGGGGTGGGTTATGAGGATAGGGGTGGGTTATGAGTGGAAAGGGGTGGGTTATGAGTGGATAGGGGTGGGTTATGAGTGGATAGGGGTGGGTTATGAGTGGAAAGGGGTGGGTTATGAGTGGATAGGGGTGGGTTATGAGTGGATAGGGGTGGGTTATGAGTGGGTTATGAGTACTTACCTTCCAAAAGTGGGTAGCAGGAGTAGCCAGGCTACCGAGGGGAAAATTTGACAAAACCGAGGGGATTTCATGTCAAGATGCATGCACGCGCAGCGTGCGTGCTGCGCCAAAATCTCGAATAAAACTTTGATAAAAATAGTCAAGATTATCCACAACTAAAGTTATCTAATAACAACGTAGATGAATTTTAACTGTAAAGATGCATTATTAAATAGGTGGGGGAGTACAAAGGGAAGTGAAGCTGAGGGGATTATGATGTGATGACTAGATGGGGTGAGGGGAATCAAGGTGAGGAGATTTATAAGGTGGGGGAATTAAGGTGAGGGGAAGTAAGCTGAGTGGACGTAAAGTGAGAGGAATTAACTAATTATGATGGAGAGAAGTGTGATGAGAGCAATTAACTAATAAGGTGAAGGGAAGCGAGGTGAGGGTAGTTCACTTGGTGATTCGTGATGAGATGTAAGGTGACAGGAAGTGAGGTTAGGAAAGTACATTACCAGATTGATCTCAAAGGCAGATTCAGGTGCAAAACCCTTAAAAAAATTTCGCCTGCGGCGGGCTGTTGTGATCCAATGATGTCACTAAATTGATCCTAGACACAATCTCAGATGCAAACGTTCAAAAATGTTTACCTACGGCTGGTCGCTGGATGTTTTAATCACATTATACATTGACCAAATTGATCTCAGAGGCAGATTCAGGTACAAAACCTTAAAAATTTTCGCCTGCGGCGGGCTGTTTTGATCCAATTATATGACTAAATCGATCCTAGACACAATCTCTGATGTTAAACTTTCACAATTTTTGCCTACAGTACGGCTGGCTGTCTTAATCACATTATACATTGACCAAATTGATCTCAGAGGCAGATTCAGGTACAAAACCTTAAAAATTTTCGCCTGCGGCGGGCTGTTTTGATCCAATTATATGACTAAATTGATCCTAGACACAATCTCAGATGTAAAACTTTCGAAATTTCTGCCTTCGGCTGGCTGTTTAAATCGCATGATAAATAACTAAATTGAGGAGGATTCATATGCAAAACCTTGAAAATTTTCGCCTGCGGCGGGCTATACTGATTGAATTAGGTCACTTAATTGGCGCATGGCTCCGAGCAAGCTTGAAACCGAGGGGATTTTAATATCTGCTACCGAGGGGATTTTCATTTTTGGAAGGTAAGTATGAGTATAGGGCTGCCACAGCAGCTTGTACTGTGAATCTGAGCAACACAGCTACGTCTTCGTACTGTAGCTCTGATTATTAACTTTGTTAGTTGTTACAAAATGTATGATGTATTTTTAATGCAGTCCATTTTTCTTTATTCTTTAAGTTGATTTTAAAGAGCGTTTTATGTGGGCGAAGACATACTTTTGAATTTGTATGCAGTTTGGATAAATAATTTTAAACCACCAAATATGACACTTACCACGAAAAACGACAGTTGTCCTAAGTTAATTCGTATTTGATTCCATTGTTAAAGTTGAGTTCAAGGAATTTCAATTTAGTATATTGTATTATTCAAATGTTTCACGATAAGATTACATGATAATTCAACTAAATTGATACTTTTTCTCCTGAAAAATATATTTCCTTGCTTAAAAGATAATACTATTGAACTCTGAGAAACCCTTCTCGTATTCCCGAACAACCCTCTCGGACTCCGAGCACACTCCTAAGTAAGCCTCTCACACTCCTAAGTGAGCCTATCACACTCCTAAGTTAGCCTATCACACTCCTAAGTAAGCCTATCACACCCCTTAGTAAGCCTATCACACTCTTAAGTAAGCCTCTCACACTCCTAAGTAAGCCTCTCAAACTCCTAAGTAAGCCTCTCACACTCCTAAGTAAGCCTCTCACACTCCTAAGTAATCCCATCACACTCCTAAGTAAGCCTGTCACACTCCTAAGTAAGCCTGTCACACTCCTAAGTAAGCCTATCACACTCCTAAGTAAGCCTCTCACACTCCTAAGTAAGCCTGTCACACTCCTAAGTAAGCCTATCACACTCCTAAGTAAGCCTCTCACACTCCTAAGTAAGCCTCTCACACTCCTAAGTGAGCCTATCACACTCCTAAGTTAGCCTATCACACTCCTAAGTAAGCCTATCACACCCCTTAGTAAGCCTATCACACTCTTAAGTAAGCCTCTCACACTCCTAAGTAAGCCTCAAACTCCCAAGTAAGCCTCACACTCCTAAGTAAGCCTCACACACTCTAAGTAATCCCATCACACTCCTAAGTAAGCCTGTCACACTCCTAAGTAAGCCTGTCACACTCCTAAGTAAGCCTATCACACTCCTAAGTAAGCCTCTCACACTCCTAAGTAAGCCT
Organism: Beroe forskalii; assembly: GCA_011033025.1. NCBI lineage: Eukaryota > Metazoa > Ctenophora > Nuda > Beroida > Beroidae > Beroe > Beroe forskalii. Next base: position 13,680 of record WFMF01000533.1, on the reverse strand, counting down.
GTCACACTCCTAAGTAAGCCTATCACACTCCTAAGTAAGCCTCTCACACTCCTAAGTAAGCCTATCACACTCCTAAGTAAGCCTATCACACTCCTAAGTAAGCCTATCACACTCCTAAGTAAGCCTATCACACTCCTAAGTAAGCCTCTCACACTCCTAAGTAAGCCTATCACACTCCTAAGTAAGCCTGTCACACTCCTAAGTAAGCCTCTCACACTCCTAAGTAAGCCTATCACACTCCTAAGTAAGCCCATCACACTCCTAAGTAAGCCTGGGGGGGGTCCACCGGCCAACGGCCATCCGTCTTAAAATTTGGTGTTTTGGCCAATTGGCCGTTGGCCGGTTGGCCGTTTTTTTCCTTTTTCATCCCTGGTTTCGTCCAGAAGCATTATTGTTGAAAGTTGTGAGAGAAAAAGTTGTTACAATTTCTATAACTGGCATTTTCCTGCTAATTTGATTGGTCGGGGGTGTCAAATGTGTCAATCAAGGTCGTTGAAACAGTCGAAATTAGCCCCTGTGCTTGAAGAAGGCCAAGCTCCATATGTTTATATAATGCTGTTTTATGTTGCCGAAATAAACTTTTGAAAGTTGTTAATGGTCTAGGATATGTAGATTAACCCTTGATAAGTTCAATTGTAGACCATCCAACCTGTAAGGTTCTTCCCTTATAGTCTTAAAAATCCATTGCAGTATAGTCATGTTGTCTTATCCCTGATTCCCTGCCACGCCTGGAACTATTTCCTGTTCATGTATGAAACGAATGAGTCTATTGACTGTCTCCCTGCATGTATATGACCTAGAGATGACTTTCACGAGCCCTTGCCAGCTTGCCTAGCAGTCCTAAATAGTTTATGCAGTCCAAGTACTAAGGCCTTATAGCTTGCAATGATTCCTAGGATTGGCTCAGGCCTTTTCGTAGTGCGGCATGCAATTCGTTTGACCCTCCGACAATACACCCCCAACACTTGATTTATAAGACATGTAGTCATAGTCAGGAAGCTGTCAGCAGTAGGTCTGGAGTAGTTCCGGATAAGGATCTGGATCCTCTCGTTCCTCCTTGTTTCCAGGGCAGATGGCTTGAACACGTCTCCTCTGTAGGCACAGAACATCTTGGTTCAGGAGAGGTTCATCCCACTTAAAGACCTTGAATAAGCTGCGGATTATTGCGTTTGATCTGTGTTGATTCATCGATGAATGCAATGTCAAGGGGGGGGGGGGGGAGTTAAATGTCGCTGCGATCCTTGAACTGTGATGTTTGATCCCCCGCTTTCCTCTACAGATTTGCTGTACTGAAGTAGGTGATGTAATGTTGGGGGGGGGGGTTAGATGTCCATTCACCGGTTTTATGGTGTTCTGAGCAGAGGAAGCACCTGGCCACCTGGTCAGGGTGAATTCCCCCTTTGCAGATGTGTACAGTAACAGTGATATAATGATGAGGTGCCTATGATAGAGAGATAGAGGAACTATCTGGTAAAGGTAGGGATCTGTTGTAGCTTGGGGACCAGATGTACCATCATATCCAGGATGTGCAGGCTAAGCTATTCGTCTCTAGGCACCAAGGTTTGCATCCAGGTAGAGGGATAGATCTGTGTGCAGCAGGAGGGGGAGTTGGTGGTTTCTGCAAAACTCGATTGGGATGGACAAGGAATCCATTGGCGAGGGCCAGGAGCTGCAAGACAGGATGAAAATACTGAGGAGGAGACTGGATACAAGACTCAGAATGAAGTTGAGGAGCAGTGGCTGATCAAGAAGAAGTTGAGAAGGAGGCCAAGGTATTAAGGCGGGACAGGGCTGAGGAATCCATGGTAATATAGTGTGAGGCAGGACGACTAAATGGGCAGGGGCACTTTCAGGGCTAAATTGGGGCAAAGAGGGCTGTACTGGAAAGAAGGACGGTGGGAGAATGAAGTCAGGAGGTGAAGCTGAAGGAAGCACTGGTGTTGAAGGAGGTAATATAAGTTGTGGAAAGGTGATATTAGTGGTTGAAACTGGAAAGGCCCCGGAAGTGGAAGCAGGAGTGGATTTAACTGATTGCAGGGCCTTGAGGTTGACAGAATTCTGGGAAGCCAACTTTAGCTCCAATAGTCCAATGTCAGGAGTCTGTGCCGTAGTCTTAATTGGCAAGCTTTTTCATCAGAATTAAGGAGCCCTCATGCAAGGAGATTTTTTTTCAAGCACTCTAGTACTTTCCCGGCCACTGGAACATATTCAATACCTCTTGGTGAACCTATTTAGATGTTAACAGTAGGATGATCCTGGTCCATGAGTTGCTAAAAGTAATAGACTACGAAAATGAGCTAAATTATCTTTAATATCACATTTTTTTCGTGATTTCGATATTAGTGTCTTCAAATGTACTCAGATGTGTTCTTAGAACTATTACAAGCAACTTTCTCTCTGGGAGTTTTTTAATTGGACCCCCCTAAAGAGCGTAAATATCAAAAATAAAAAAACGGCCAACCGGCCAACCGTCTAAAAAATTTCCAATTTCGGCCAATTGGCCGTTGGCCGTTGGCCGGTGGACCCCCCCCAAGCCTATCACACTCCTAAGTAAGCCTATCACACTCCTAAGTAAGCCCATCACACTCCTAAGTAAGCCTCTCACACTCCTAAGTAAGCCTATCACACTCCTAAGTAAGCCTATCACACTCTTAAGTAAGCCTCTCACACTCCTAAGTAAGCCTATCACACTCCTAAGTATGCCTATCACACTCCTAAGTAAGCCTATCACACTCCTAAGTAAGCCCATCACACTCCTAAGTAAGCCTATAACACTCCTAAGTAAGCCTATCACACTCCTAAGTATGCCTATCACACTCCTAAGTAAGCCTCTCACACTCCTAAGTAAGCCTATCACACTCCTAAGTAAGCCTATCACACTCCTAAGTATGCCTGTCACACTCCTAAGTAAGCCTATCACACCCTAAGTGCTTCACACCCTAAGTAAGCCTGTCACACCTCTAAGTAAGCCTATCACACCCTAAGCAAGCCTCACACTCCTAAGTAAGCCTATCACACTCCTAAGTAAGCTTCCATCACACCCTAAGTAAGCCTATCACACCCTAAGTAAGCCTATCACACCCTAAGTAAGCCTCTCACACTCCTAAGTAAGCCTATCACACCCTAAGCAAGCCTGTCACACTCCCAAGTAAGCCTATCACACCCTAAGTAAGCCTATCACACTCCTAAGTAAGCCCATCACACTCCTAAGTAAGCCTATCACACCCTAAGTAAGCCTATCACACTCCTGGCAAGCCCATCACACCCTAAGTAAGCCTCCTCACACTCCTGTCACACTCCTAAGTATCACACCTTAAGTGCCTCACACTCCTAAGTAAGCCTATCACACCCCAAGTATGCCTATCACACTCCTAAGTAAGCCCATCACACTCCTAAGTAAGCCTATCACACTCCTAAGTAAGCCTATCACACCCTAAGTATGCCTATCACACTCCTAAGTAAGCCTATCACACCCTAAGTAAGCCTATCACACTCCTAAGTAAGCCTATCACACCCTAAGTATGCCCATCACACCCTAAGTGTTTATCACACCCTAAGTGCTTCATCACACTCCTAAGTATGCCTATCACACCCTAAGTAAGCCTATCACACTCCTAAGTGTTTACTCACACTCCTAAGTAAGTTTATCACACTTCTAAGTATGCCTATCACACTCCTAAGTAAGCCTATCACACCCTAAGTAAGCCTATCACACCCCTAAGTATGCCTATCACACCCTGGGCAAGCCCATCACACTCCTAAGTAAGCCTATCACACTCCTGGGCATGCCTATCACACCCTAAGTAAGCCTATCACACTCCTAAGTAAGCCTATCACACTCCTAAGTAAGCCTATCACACCCTAAGTATGCCTATCACACTCCTAAGTAAGCCTATCACACTCCTAAGTAAGCCTATCACACCCCTAAGTTACCCTCTTAACCTGAAATATATGGTAAATCTTAGAGCATGAGGAATCCTCAAAAGACGTGCTTTTGGTGAGCATTTCCTCTCATTTTATGTGTTTCCCTTTTTATTTTAAGGGATTCCCTCATTTTAAAGCAATTTCTCAAAAATAAGCCACTTTTTCACCACATCTCTACCAAGAGCTATACCCTGGAACCGTGAGCAGATTTCTGTGCCCCAGATTGCTTTTTTTCACAAGCATGGGTGCCTCAGTGCCGGAAAACCAAAATTATGAGCTAACACAACCTACATTCTTCAGGGTTTGCCACCAGTTTCAAGGGAAAAGGTTATTTTTCGGGGGAAAGCCTTATATTTAAGGCTTTCCCTTAAAAAAGAGGGATTCCCTTTATTTGTGCATACGGGCCATTGTGTGCTAAGTGCTAAAAAGCTAGAACAACCACATTGTTTTTATTAATTTGGCATAATTCAGTTATCCCAGTACTATTGAGTAGTGAGAGTACTGCAATTTCACGCTCGATGGGTTAATTTGGCTTGCTAACCAGGATAATGTTACTTGATTGGGTACCTAGCATTAACAGTTTCTGATCGTTTGAACAATCATATTCCGTCGCATTTCAAATATTGAGAATCCCAGTTATCAAAATATCATGTAGTTATCAAAATATCACCTGCTTTGATAGCATAGATATGTCAATTCATTCGGGTAATTTGGTTCTGAAATGAAATATGGCATATCTTTGCTTATAATTGTCCTAGAAATTTCGTTCGAATTGGAAAGTGAACTAGCGTTCACTGATTAATCACATGAACTGGCCCATTTTCCTAATTAACATTCAGGAAACCCAATGAGGTTTTACTGTAGGGCACGTGACTACTCCACTTAATTGGAGCAGCGCAGAATCTGCACTCGATCTGTTGTTGATTTCTACAGCAGATAATATTCCCTAGATCTGCAGTCGATCTGCGGTCGATCTGCACTGCAGATTTTAATGACCGCAGATTTAACGGAACATCGGACTGCAGATTCACAGCACATTTTAATAACCGCAGATCCACTGCAGATCTACCGCAGATATTCTGTACAGGAACAACGGGGTAATGCTATTTTTTTCTATTTCTACACATCACTAAACCTTGCCAGACGTTTCCTGGCCCTATATGCGCGCCTGCAGCCAACGTCTGGCAACACATATCTTTCCTTTTTCAAGGGCACTGCAGATTTCTCTCCGAAAATATTGTGAAAATTCGATTAACTCATCAAAGAGTCACGTGATATGTCGTGTGATCATCATGTCTCACGTGATCAAGTAAAGTGATCAGCAGGGGTGCAGTTGTTGGTCAGCACTACTTTACCTCATGTCCGTCGTCGGATATAATATGGGCTCTTCCAACATATATAGGGGCTTATAAGCGAGTAGTAATGCATCTTTAAGTAATGAATAATTCAGAAATTTCGCCGAACCTTTTGAGTTCATTTGCCTACTGCCCGTTCCCTAATCGTCGAAAACTACGCGGAACCACGCCAGTTCATTTCCCACTGACCTACGACCTTCCCTAATCGTCTGAATTTACTGTCCTACCAATGACCCTCACGTATAATCGTTTGAAAGTGCCTCGCAGTGTGCAGACTCAGAGTACATTCTCTCTTTCACCTTTAGCTCAGTGGGAATGGCCGGGAATCGAACCCGGGATGTTTCGATTACGAGCCAGACTTCCTACCATTACACCACCTGACCATGTTCCGTTGTCTCTGGGTGTGACATTACCTACCTACCTCGGGGCGTGTGTCGCATGCTTGTCTGCCCTCCAATCTGCCCATTAGGGAGCCATTAGGTGAATGACAGCTAATCGATCTCCTGGACAGCCAGGAGCTCTGCTTGACTCTTGAGGGATGGAGGTATTGTGGGAGGCCGGGTTCTAAGCGGGGAGGAAGGGTGGAAGCAGGGTTAAGAGGGAGGGTGGCAGGCTGGGAAGCAGGGTTTTTGTGATAGAGGGAGGCAGGGTGAGTTGTTGGGTGGGAAAGATGAGACCCAATGGAAGTGAATGATCTGCAGACAACATAATACTGATATCCAAGGAATAACATAAAACTCATATTCAATGAATAGCATAATACTCGTATTCAATGAATAGGATCTATGACTATTGACAATCGAGGCTAAGGTTTGTTGTGTGCTGATAAGAATCCTGTATTAAGAAAGGTGAGTGTACTGTGGGACTGTAGTAACTTGGTATAGTGAATTGGCTGAGGGGATTATAGTTAACATTTTAATAGTTGTCTCTTGCTCATCCTCCTACCTCCGTTCTTTCCCTCCTCCCATCTCCTTACCTCATCCCATCTCCTTACCTCATCCCATCTCCTTACCTCATTCCATCTCCTTACCTCATCCCACCCTCCCCCTTCCTTCTTTTCACTTCATTGCCCCTTCCACTCTCAATGTTCTTATTCGCTTCATTAGTATCTTTAGTAATAACTAATTAACAAATTAATGAGCGCATTGTCTCTTTTGTTTTTCATCCGAGTCGAAAACGATAACTATTGTTAAGCAGGTAATGGACAAATACCTAGCCCAAAACGACCCAAGTTGTTTCTTTATTCGCAGTTGTATAGTTATCTTCCATTGAAGCAAAGTTAAATTAACTCACTGATTTCGAACTTTATACTTATTTTCAAACACAAGATATTTGAAATTAGGAAATCCATCCTAAGCATCACACCTTGTTCCTCAATCCGGAGGATTACAGTTGTCATTTTAAGCCACTGACTCCTTGGATACGTAGGATGACATCCCAGGACAGCTTATCTCCCTAATCCCCTCCTATCTTTGGAGTTGAAATATTACGAGTGTCGTGAAATGTCTGTTCCCCAAGTTCTCAGCTCCTCTGCTAGTCGTCACCATGCATGAGGTGGTTTATCGTAGAGCTGGATTGGAAGGTAGTATGTCCTCTCTTTAGGGAATCCGCCCTTCCCTATGTTCCTGAAGAAAGATCTGGAGAATGAAGGAGGGTTGAGGGGCACTCTGCTGGGGTTTGCCTGAGCAACCACCTCATTATCTGACTGTTTATACGCACTCTGTTGTGGGTTGTAAGCTCTAGAATAGCCTGGAAAGCGAGTTAAAACCGCAGGCTCCACTCTGTGCGTGCACTTTGCTGGCTTGGAGATCTTCAGAAAGCCGCCATCTGGCATAGAAACGATGGTTTTATCTGCTCCCTTCACTCTGTGTTCAAGGTTCTTCAGTCGTCTCTCACTAAACCCTGAGAACTCTGCCTCACTACATTGCATGTTCCGGAGGGGTCCTCTGCTCTTATCAAGAGAGAAGCCCTCAGATTTCACCTTCCTTTCTAACCCCTCCTCACAACATTCCAACCCCAGCATCACCACAGCCCCCTTCCTCTGTTCAGGGACAGACTTGCTCCTCCCCTTATACTGAGGCAGGAGGGGCATTTTCAAGTTTTGGTGGAAGTTCCTTCCCTTGTCTGTATACTGAGGCAGGGCCTGGAGGAAGGGTATTCTCAGCTCTTGCTGGAGGAAGGTCTGGTGGAGGGGTTTAGAGAACTTGAAGTACTCGGGGCGGGGCAGGTTCTGCCTCTCCTGCTGTCTCTGTTGGTGTGCCCTCCTCGCTAGAGCCTCTTCATCCTCCCATATTTCCGTCTCACTCCGATCACTTGTCTCAACGAACACTGCAGGGGATAGGAACGTGTTATTATACCCCTCCCAAGCTTGTTTTAGTGACCGTGTAAGTTTGGTTATACCCCTCCCAAGCTTGTTTTAGTGACCGTGTAAGTTTGGTTATACCCCTCCCAAGCTTGTTTTAGTGACCGTGTAAGTTTGGTTATACCCATCCCAAGCTTGTTTTAGTGACCGTGTAAGTTTGGTTATACCCCCCCAAGCTTGTTTTAGTGACCGTGTAAGTTTGGTTATACCCCTCCCATGCTTGTTTTAGTGACCGTGTAAGTTTGGTTATACCCCTCCCAAGCTTGTTTTAGTGACCGTGTAAGTTTGGTTTTACCCCTCCCAAGCTTGTTTTAGTGACCGTGTAAGTTTGGTTATACGGTCTCCACTGAATTACAGTGCAAAATAGGATAAAATGAAATTTTATTTTATAAAGGAGCACTCGAAAATCTACTTAAGCGTTGAATCCGGACGAGGGTCGTCAGACCCGAGTGGGAAGAAATACTGTTGTTTGGTCAGAGAATAGTAGGTCCCAGCTATTTCCGGTTGGGGAATAATCCGGTTCCATGATCTCAGCTGTGACCGTTTACCTTCGATAATGAACTCGGCACGCCTCGTCCATTATCCAACTTACAAAGTCTCGGCTGTCGCCTCGACCGTCTATCAAGTTAACAGAGGACCGTATCACTAACAGGGGACCCTATCAAGTTAACAGAGGACCCTATCACTAACAGGGGACACTATCAAGTTAACAGAGGACCCTATCACTAACAGGGGACACTATCAAGTTAACAGAGGACCCTATCACTAACAGGGGACACTATCAAGTTAACAGAGGACCCTATCAGTAACAGGGGACACTATCAAGTTAACAGAGGACCCTATCACTAACAGGGGACACTATCAAGTTAACAGAGGACCCTATCACTAACAGGGGACACTTTCGGCGACCATGTAAGTTGCGGTATACGGTCACCACTTCGACATGTAACCGCTTATTATTACAGTTGGGGTAGGTCAGGTGGTGTAATGGTATTCGGTCTGGCTCGTGATCGAAGAACCAATGATGAAAAACAGAGTTCATGGATATTGATATTATGTCAGCCCACAATCACTTGATCTTGGAGAAACAACAGTTGGTCAACTTTCCATTACTCCAGTTCTAAAAGCTAAGAATCTGGGATTTCATTTGATGATCAGCTAAATATGAATGAGCAGGTTAACTCTGTTTCCCAAATTTGTTATCTCAAACCTAAGAGACCTTAAAAGAATAGGATCCAAGCTACACATGATCTGAAAGTCCAGCTTGTCTATTCTAGTATCCTGTCTTACATAGATTATTGTAATGCTCCATTTGCAGGACTCACAAAACAAAACATTCAAAAGCTGCAGTAATTTCTAGACATTGGCCCGTATGCACAAATAAAGGGAATCCCTCTTTTTTAAGGGAAAGCCTTAAATATAAGGCTTTCTGTCGAAAAATAACCTTTTCCCTTGAAACTGGTGGCAAACCCTGAAGAATGTAGGTTGTGTTAGCTCATAATTTTGGTTTTCCGGCACTGAGGCACCCATGCTTGTGTGAAAAGCAATCTGGGGCACAGAAATCTGCTCATTTAGTTCCAGGGGTATAGCTCTTGGTAGAGATGTGGTGAAAAGTGGCTTATTTTTGAGGAAATTGCTTTAAAATGAGGGAATCCCTTAAAATAAAAGGGAAACACATAAAATGAGAGGAAATGCTCACCAAAAGCACTGTCTTTTTGAGGGATTCCCTCATGCTTTCCCTTAAGATTTACCATATATTTCAGGTTAAGAGGGTAACTTTAGGGGTGTGATAGGCTTACTTAGGAGTGTGATAGGCTTTACTTTGCTGAGTGATAGGCATACTTAGAGTGATAGGTTTACTTTAGAGTGTGATAGTTTACTTAGGAGTGTGATAGGCTTATTTAGGAGGTGATAGTTATTTTAGAGTGTGGTAGGCTTACTTAAGAGTGTGATAGGCTAACTTAGGAGTGTGATAGGCTCACTTAGGAGTGTGATAGGCTTACTTAGGAGTGTGATAGGCTTACTTAGGAGTGTGATAGGCTTACTTAAGAGTGTGATAGGCTTACTAAGGGGTGTGATAGGCTTACTTAGGAGTGTGATAGGCTTTTACTTAGGAGTGTGATAGGCCCACTTAGGAGTGTGATAGAAGCCATTTAGAGAGATAATTTTAGGTGTGATAGGTTTATTTAGGGAGTGATAGGCTTACTTTAGGAGTGATAGGCTAACTTAGGAGTGTGATAGGCTAACTTAGGAGTGTGATAGGCTTACTTAGGAGTGTGATAGGCTTACTTAGGAGTGTGATAGGCTTACTTAGGAGTGTGATAGGCTTACTTAGGGGTGTGATAGGCTTACTTAGGAGTGTGATAGGCTTACTTAGGAGTGTGATAGGCTTACTTAGGAGTGTGATAGGCTTACTTAGGAGTGTGATTGGCTTACTAAGGGGTGTGATAGGCTTATTTAGAGGAGTGATAGGCTTACTTAGAGTGTGATAGGCATTTTAGGAGTGTGCTGAGTCTGAGAGGGTTGTTCGGGAATGAGAAGGGTTTCAGAGTTCAATAGTATTATCTTTTAAGCAAAGGAAATATATTTTCAGGAGAAAAGTATCAATTTAGTTGAATTATCGTAATCTTATCGTGAAACATTTGAATAATACAATATACTAAATTGAAATTCCTTGAACTCAACTTTAACAATGGAATCAAATACGAATTAACTTTTAGGACAACTGTCGTTTTTCGTGGTAAGTGTCATATTTGGTGGTTTAAAATTATTTATCCAAACTGCATACAAATTCAAAAGTATGTCTTGCCCACATAAAATGCTCTTAAAATCAACTTAAAGAATAAAGAAAATGGACTGCATTAAAATACATCATACATTTTGTAACAACTAACAAAGTTAATAATCAGAGCTACAGTACGAAGACGTAGCTGTGTTGCTCAGATTCATTACAAGCTGCTGTGGCAGCCCTATACTGCTGGATAAGAACTGCCCTTTGCAATTCAGAATTACTTAGTTGGCCGAGCATCAATATGCAGGCCACTGTGGACGCTGATGAGAAATTCACAAGCATAAGCATAAGCGAAGAACGCAAAAAACGAAACTCTATAATTTGTAAATTTACATGATACAGACTGACCCAGACATACCCAGAAAATAGTCTGCCATCTTGTGAACATTCTCTTCCTCAAACCGATGTAACCTCTTAAACTTATTGGTCGTTGACGGCAATAGAAAAAAATTGACGGCTGCCATATCCTTGGTTTTAATCTATGAAATTCAATCAACGAGATAGTAGAATCAAACAAATCCTCTTAACGAAATAGTCAAATAGCTTAAGGGACACGGGGCTTGATTATACATGACTTAACAACAGTATATTATTCAGAAATAAAAATTTCATTTTTAATACCCGAAATCTCAAACCCGGCAAAGAAAACCAGTCCTAACACTCCAACAACTGAACGTGATAAAGCTAGCGCGTTATCAGTGTTTTATGAAATTGGGTTGATAGATAAGAGCTATCAATCTTTACCAGTCCATTATTTTTGTAATATATGACAAACCGATTACTGTGAGAAACGGTTGAACGGGTAAACTAGGCATGGCGCATTTCAAATCAATGGAACAAGATTTAAAAAGTTAATGAGATCACCAAGCAATGGTGCCCTTCAAATAAGATGATTTATCCGGCTAACCCACCTTATAACCCACCCCATCCACCGAAGACTGCAGAACTCATAACCACCCCTTCCACTCATACAACCCACCCCTATCCACTCATAACCCACCCCTCATCCACTCATAACCCACCTCATCCACCCATAACCCACCCCTATCCACTCATAACCCACCCCCTATCCACTCCCATGTATCCACCCTAACCCATCCACTCATAACCCACCCCTATCCACTCATAACCCACCCCTATCCACTCATAACCCACCCCTATCCACCTATAACCCACCCTATCCACTCATAACCCACCCTATCCACCTCATAACCCACCCATATCCACTCATAACCCACCCCATCCACTCATAACCCACCCTTTCCACCATAACCCACCCCTATCCACTCATAACCCACCCCATCCACCTTTAAACCCCCCCCTATCCCCTCATAACCCAAAACCACTATAACCCCCTATCCACTTTTTAAAACCCACCCCTATCCACTTCCCCATAACCCACCCTCATCCACCACAACCCACCCCATCCACTCATAACCCACCCCTTTCCTTAACCCACCCCTATCCACCCATAACCCACCCCTTCCACCCTAAAACCCCCATCCACCCATAAACCCACCCCTATCCATCAAACCCATTCATCCCATTTTAATTTCAACCCACCCCTAATCCACTCATAACCCACCCCTATCCACTAACCCACCCCTTCCATATAACCCACCCCTATCCACTCATAACCCACCCCTATCCACTCATAACCCACCCCTATCCACTCTAACCCACCTCATCCATCATAACCCCCCCTATCCACTCATAACCCATATCCATTTTTTTCCCCCTTTTTCCCCCATAACCCATATCCACTAACCCACCCCCTTTCCCCTCATAACCCCCCCCTATCCACCCATTTTCCATGCATAACCCACCCCTATCCACTCATAACCCAATCCCAATTCTCTTCCACCATAACCCACCCCTATCCACTCATAACCCACCCCTATCCACTCCATAACCCATCCCCTTTCCACTCATAACCCACCCCTATCCACTCATAACCCACCCTCATCCACTCATAACCCACCCTCATCCACTCATAACCCACCCCTATCCACTCACAACCTACCCCTATCCACTCATAACCCACCCCTATCCACCATCATAACCCACCCCTATCCACTCATAACCCACCCCTATCCACTCATAACCCACCCCTATCCACTCATAACCCACCCCTATCCACTCATAACCCACCCCCTATCCACCTCATAACCCAATCCCTATCCACCTACAACCCACCCCTATCCACTCATAACCCACCCCTATCCACTCATAACCTGCACCCCTATCCACTCATCCCCCCCCTATCCACTATAACCCACCCCTATCCACCCATAACCCACCCCCATCCACCATAACCCACCCTTCACCTTTAACCCACCCCATCCATTTAAACCCCCCCATCCCCTCAAACCCACCCTTCCACTCATAACCCCCCTATCCACTTAACCCCCCCTTTATCCACCATAACCCCCCTATCCACCAAACCCACCCTTTTTCCCCTATAACCAAACCCCCATCCATCAAACCCACCCTATCCACTATAACCCACCCTATCCACTAAACCCCCCATCCCCCATAACCCACCCTTTTCCACTCATAACCTTTTTCCCCCCCCAAACCCCCAAAACCCCCCCCCTATCCACCATAACCCCCCCTTCCCCAAACCCAAATTTATCCATCATAACCCACCCCTTTCCCCTATAACCCCCCCTATACTCAAAACCTATCCACCTAACCCACCCTATCCCCTATCCCCCCTTCCCTCAAACCCCCTTTCCCTCATAACCCATTTTTCCACTTAAACCCCCCTTCCCCTTTTAAACCCTTATTATTTTTAAACCCCCTTTTTTTTTCATAAAAATATCCAAAACCCTAACTAAATTTTTTACAAAAATTTCTAAATCCCCCCCCTTTTCCACTTAACCCACCCCATATCTAACCCCCCATCCCCCAGAAAAAAAACCCCTAACCCACCCATACCTAACCCCCCCCTATCCAAAACCCCCCCCATCCCCAAAAACCCCCCCAAAAACCCCCCCCCCCCCCCCCCCCCCCCCCCCCCCCCCCCCCCCCCTTTCCCCTTAAACCCCTTTTTAAAATTTTTTTTTTTTCCCCCCCCCCCCCCCAAAAATCTTTGAAACCCGATTTCCAATTTGTTTTTAAAGGGTTTTTAAAAAACCCCTTTTTGATTTTTTTGGGAAAAAAAAATTTTAAAAAGGGGCCCCCAAAAAAAAATTCCCCTTTTCCATTTTAAAGAAAAATTTTTTTTGGGGGAAAAAAACCCCTTT